>JAVANC010000026.1:33023054-33623054 GCA_033319125.1 Parnassius glacialis | reverse complement strand
AATTCAAACACGATCGTTCTACCCAGTGCCGTCACTGAGATCCTATACCCACCTTCGCATTGCATCATTAGAAAGGTGAGATCATAACAGTCACCTAGGTCTTTATGAGCCCTTTCAAATGAGCTTAAACACGATCGTTCTGTCTAGTGCCGCCACTGAGATCCTATATCCACCTTCAGATTGCATCATCAAAAAGGTGAGGTCATAACAGTCACCTAGGTCTTTATGAGCCCATTCAAATGAGTTCAAACGCGGTCTTTCTATCTAGTGTCGTCACTGAGATCCTATACCCACCTTCGGATTGCACCAACATAAAGGTGATATCATCACAGTCATCTAGGTCTCCATTTACCTATTTGAAAATGAGTCCAAACCCAATGGTTCTACGTAGTAGCATCACTGAGATCCTTTACTCACCTTCTGAGTCCACCATATGGAAGGTGACATCATTACCATCACCTTGGTCTCCATCCTCTGTCAAACCAACTTCTCTAAATATATATGACGGCTCCGTGGGGCAGTGGCTTAGCAATGAATTGCGGTGCGGGTTCGAATCCCGCACGGAACAAGTATTTGTATGGCCTACAAATAATTGCTCCGGGTCTGGATGTTTGTCCTTGTGCAATTTGTGTTTGTAAACTGCCTCCACGATACAGGAGAAAATCCTAGTATGGGGGTAACATTTTCTTTAATAAAAAATATATATAAAATAATATGAAATCTTAAAAAATGTTATAAAAAATTATAAAATATATATAAAAGCTACTAAGAAAGAATGTACTTAACAATAATGGAAACGAACTGAAGCCAGCGGATTACGGTGCGCCCGGAAAAATACGTGGGTTGCCGTCAGTTGAAAATTTTAACTTAAAATTTCACATTCACGATCAGTTTTTGGATGTTCGTCAGTTCAACAAAGCAGTTTAACTGACAGCACGCCTGAATAAAATCCGCGTGTTGCCTTCAGTTAAACATTTCAACTTAAGATTTCACATTCACGGTCAGTTTTTGGATGTACGTCAGTTAAACTGATCAGTTTAACTGACCGTGTGTGGCCACCATCATATATGGCTGCTGGGACCTCTGAGATCACACGTCGGTATTTAAATGTTAAGAAAGTATATTGCAGTACATTCCGTCAAACAAGTTCAAATACCTAATGGAAATATTTCCCTAACTGCTCGGAGTATAATAAATACTAATCTTTTTTGCATGATAATATAGGCATTTGCAATATTATTCTGTCATTTTCACTTTTTCAAGTAGTGAAAAAATAATGTCATGTTAATAAAAATATATAATAAATTACCCGAATATATTGTAGCAGCCAGGCTAATCAACCCTAAACCGTTTAATAAATTGTAATAGTGGTGTATATAGTGTCCACTATTAACAGACTCCGAGTGGTCTAGGAGCGGAGAAATAATACTATTTTTCCTGATGTACAAGCGAATGGTGTATATGGTGTATATTTTGTTCAGCTAACCCTGCCTATCTATCCTCTATTACAATTCAAAATGTAGATGCGTTGTCACCCGTAAGGACTAAGATGGAATGCCTCATTTCCAGTAAAAAGGGCCTCCGGCCACCTGCACTCACCAAGCGAAACGCAGAGGTAAACCTCTACTTCACGCTGGTATTCTGTGAGGTCGTTGTACCACCCCGGTTAGAGCCGGCCCATCCGTGCGACAGCAAAAGCTGCCGCGTGGCTCTACCACTGTTTAATTATATGTTATGTGCCCGGCTAAGTCCTTAGTTTACCAATAGTAAAATATTTTATTTACTTAGCCAATTACAATACATAAATTTTGACCAATAAAGATTAATCAATAAAATATTATGTACAACTATTATATGTATGTCGCGCTCCGTTTACCGGCGTTAGACTCGTGGATCGTTTCTCGTAGCTGCGTTGCTGAACGGGGCTATAAAATTGATGCAGACCGGCGCGCGCGCGATATCGGCGAGCGGCGGCAGCGTGGGACACATCTCCGGAACAGCAAGAAGAAGCGAAGCTGCGGCGTTGAAGAAACAGCTCGAAAATGGTCGACGGATGCGTGAAGATAGCCGAAGACAATGTGGTGCTGATGATATTTGCGGCTGTTTCTTGTTTCTATATTAGAACGTTAAATATATACGTCAAATTATCTCGCATCGATATGCAGCCCGCATTATCTCAGTGGCCGGGGGTAATTAGGAAATAAATGTTTTCTTCAGACCTTCACCTTTTGCGTTATGGTAGCAGGAGGGTAAAATTATTAATTTATTTATCAAACGGTTTAGGGTTGATTAGCCTGGCTGCTACAATATAAAAAAAACGTTAAAGACGAAAAACAATTCGTAAAAAAATTAAAGCAACTACTTATAAACAAATGTTACTATAATACTTCTGAATTTTTAGAAGATAAAAGTATAATATAATATAGATATGTAAATATAAACATGATAGGTAATAATGAAATGCCATCCTACTAAATAAATTACAATAAAAAATTCAAATAAAATTTAAAATCATTCAATTTAATAAAAATTCTACTGTGCTAATTATACTAATTACAATAATACCTTAAATGTCAAAATCAATTCATTAATAAATTATAACAATTATAATAACCGTATTTAAAATTCAATGTGTGTATTTTTAAATAATATAATAAATGTTAATATTAAATAATTATTTAAAAATAGCAATAATTATAATAATAAATGTTCCTCCTTCATAATATTGCTGTGCCCATCAGGGCCCATAGAGATACCATAAAACTATGTAACACCTTTTGTAACCTATGGCATGCAATAAAGTTACTAAGTATTGAGTATTAATCGAACTTTATTTAGGTTTAGTGTGAGTTTATTGAGATATATTCTCCTCCTCCTTATGAGGAAAATCATATCACGGGATTTTACATCAAACCTATTTGTCATTAAACAAACTTTTCTTATATAATGTACTAAGCTAGAATTGCTAACGTTATTATATATTCATTAGATAATTTTCTATTATTTTAAGTGTTTAAATTTACGGAAGTAGCGATAAGAAAGGGATTTCTTCATATCCAAGTCATAAAAGGTATTGATTACATCATATTTCGTAAATAAAAAAGGAAATCAAAATATTAATCATAAGTATTAAATAAAAAATACAAAAGGCTTATAACTGGCGATACGTAAAAATCTTAAGAAAAATCTCTTGAGTACATTAGTAATTGTGGATATTCATAATACTTGCAATCCAAAATTTGAATTAATTTGTCTTTATAATCTTAATAACCTAAATTGTTTCATAATTTTAATAATCAAGTTGAGTTATAACCAGTGCCTTAATTATCAATAGTCTTGAAGTGGGTGCGCATTGTTTCCTTAATTTGTCCGATCACCATTTCAAATTGCGTTGACGTCCTATAGTTGGCTTTGTATTTCTCACATATTTCTATAAACAGGGGATGCAAGTTTTTAAGAACTGCATGATCCAGGGTTGGAAACAGATGATGGAGTGCATGCTCCCCAAAGAGCGTTACTACAGCGAATAAGTTGCCATTTATGTCCTTACGATCAAGAAGGGCTTCGACTTGATGTGCACCCCAATCTGGAGTTTCGTCTCTGAAAATATTTTCGCTTATCAATAAAACTTGTCACCCAAAAGTTTATTTACTTCACTCAAACAAGATTTGAGTGCGGTGAATGCATTTGGGTTTTTACTATATCAATGGGGCCCTTGATTTCTTTTGGTGATAATATATTATTATATATCTTTTGGTGATAATTGGGTGGCTTTGATTTCTGTGTAATTTTAAACCCGACAAGTTTTTTTCGGATATCTTAGTGTTTCCATGAGAAAATTATGAAAGTACTTATATGCACTGCCTCTTTCTTAAAAATAAATAAATTTTAGTCTACAAAAAATATAATTTGCTTTGATATTTAATCTAATTAAATACTTTCAACGTCAATTTTCACTTGTAGATACAATACCAAATAGTCACAAAAATAAGCACGCTATATAAATGTTTTGTATATTTTTTTTTATAGGATAAGGGTGACAAACGAGCACACAGTCCACCTGATGGTAAGTGGTTGCTGCGGCCCATAAACATCTACATCTATCCTCTATTACAAATCAAAATGTAGATGCGTTGTCACCCGTGAGGACTAAGATGGAATGCCTCATTTCCAGTAAAAAGGGCCTCCGGCCACCTGCACTCACCAAGCGAAACGCAGAAGTAAACCTCTACTTCACGCTGGTATTCTGTGAGGTCGTGGTACCACCCCGGTTCGAGCCGGCCCATCCGTGCGACAGCAAAAGCTGCCGCGTGGCTCTACCAAAAGTTTCTAAAGTTCTCAATCTAAATTATATCTATAACGGCGTCTGACTGTCAAGATAAGTTTTTAAAAATGAGAACTAGTAACGCAACGGACATACATATTTAGAGGAACGGGAAAAAGGTACGTGAAAGAGCCACGCTGAAGCTGTTATGGTTGTAGCACGAATGTGTCGACTCGACCGGAATAGGACCACACTCTCACAGAATACCAGCATATAATAGCAGTTTAATGCTGCTGTGTTTCGTATGCTGAGTGCATAGATCCAGAGACCCATTTTACATACTATATACATAGCATTCCATCTCAGTCCTCAGAGGTGGCCACGCATCTATATTTTAATTATTAATCGAACTTACCATCAGGTGGACTGTGTGTTCGTTTTTCATCCTAATTCTATTAAAAAAGAGGGTTTATAATCATTGTATTCAATAATAATATTTTTATTACTTACTCGTCACCCAAATTTCTGTAGTGTTTAAAAAATTTCAAATTTATGGTTTTTATTTTTTAGGCTACTTATATTTTAATTTCGTGAATTCGTGCTACAGAAATGTCGCTGATGCTTATTATTATTTTATTACAATTACAGGTTACTTTGTCCATTTTGTATATTCTGTAAATGAAAAATATTAGTTTGGTGTTAGTGTATAGATACATCGTTTGAACATCGGATCACGGTAGATCACGTCTCAATAAATGTTTCTCTCTGCTATTTTTTACAAAAGTAATCGAACAACTATCGATTACTATTGTAAAACATGTAAGCAAAGCAGCTCCCAGTCAAGTCCCAAAAGATTAACGACAGCAAGGTTTCCGTTTCTTTTGTAAGCAATGTGCAATGAACTCACTCTGCTTACAAAAGTGTTGAATATATTGTTGTTTTTATTCAAGATTATATGACTGATTATTATAGTTTACCTGGGTTGATCGCCATCTTTTATGGCATCGGGATGGTGATGGGCAGCGTTTACTCCAATTAAATAGAAAAGTAAACTACCGGTACAGACAATACATAACCACGTTACTAATACTTTAGTAAAAGGACTTCCTGTAACTAGCCACATCCATAAAGGAAGAAGGAAACCGAGCATGTCATGCCAACGATAGTGATTCTTCAAAAATCCCTCTCGGAAGAAGATTGAAAAGAACCTAAAATAATTTAAGCGGTTAACCAAAACTTATATATTTATATATGTATGTATGTATGTATAAAAATATTAAATTATTATTAATAATGGATCATTTAATTTCATACACCGAAAGTAAACAAAAATTAGAAAGTATTATAAACAAACAATTTGTATAGATAGTAGAACAATACACCAGCCATATTATAGTTGTAGCACGAGTAGGTAGTCATAACCGTTGAAGTACTACGCTACCGGAGACGCGTCACAAGCTTAATCGCTGCTGCGTTTTGTATGGTAAGTGTAGAGATATGAGGCATTCACCTTAGTTTCAGGGATGACAACGCATCTGCACTTTGATTCTTAATCAAGGATATGGATGTAGATCTCTATCGTCACGTTATAACAGTTGTAGAGCCACGCGGCAGCTTTTACTGTCGCACGAATTGGTCGGCTCAAATCGGGGTAGTACCACGACTTCACAGAATACCAGCGTGAAGTAGAGGTTTACTTCTGCATTTGCCTAGTGAGTGCAGGTGACCGGAGGCCCAATTACCCTCCCCCCTCCCCTTAATATGTTAGCGGAATTAAATAGATCACTACCCCAGGAGGTTGCCAGCAATCCTGGTGACGAAGAATCCATCGCTGAGCATCCACGCCCAAGCTACCCTACTTTTTCTGAGCGTGGGTGCTCAGGCTGCCCCGCGTATGGTGGAATTTCATCCCCCTTAGAGGATGAAATTCCACTAAAGACGAAACCTGCTCGGAGCAAGCAGATCAATAAGACAAAGGCAACCCCTGCCGCGCTTTCCGTGAATTTCTGCAATGTCAGGGGACAAAATTCAAACCTTAATGCCGTCCATTACCATCTGGAAACGGCAAATCCGGTCTTGCTCTTCCTAACCGAGACACAGGTGTCCTCTCCGACTGATACTTCGTATATCTCCTACCCGGGGTACAAATAGGAACTCTCCTTTTTGCCCCTCGCTGAACGCCTCAGCGGTCTTGAAGGTACGTACCTATCCATTTTATGGCTATGCTTAGATGGCGACGACCATCCCCGCGTCTACGGGTGCCTCTATAGATCCCATAGCGGTAATGCTGACAAAGACCGACTCATCGACCACGTCCAAATGGCTGCAGACTCTGTGCTACAACAGATCCCATCCGAAGAGATCGTGATGTTCGGTGATTTTAACGCTCACCACGCTGAATAGCTTGGTGCACGTTAAACAGATCATGCGGGAAGATCAGTTTATGATTTTGCCTTGGCATATGGTCTGACACAACTGGTTACTTCGCCTGCGCGGATCTCAGATGTGGAGGATCATGTATGTACCTTTCCTGTTGGACCTTCTGCTGACCACTCATCCGAACGGATATCATGTCTCCGTCGATGCACCTCTTGGCTCTTCGGACCAATTTCTGATCCGGAGTATGGTGCCACTCACGCTCCCATCGCAGTTGCGATGTGCAGCTTGCCGCCGTGTTTGACACTATAGGTCGGCCGATTGAGACGGTCTTTTTTTGCGGTCTTTTTTACATCCTACCCTTAGGAGCGAGTTTACTTCTCCTCGGATGATCCCAACGTTGTTGCTGATTCTGTCGCTGATGTTGTACTTCAGGGAATGGAATTATTTATTCCATCATCTGTGGTGCCTATCGAAGCCAGAACTAAGCCATAGTCTGGTCACAGCTGTAAAATTGCATCACGCTATAAGCAGGAGTGCTACCGGCCCTGGGCTGACGCATTAACGTCTCGGGATATAAACACCAGTGCTCTTAAAAAGTAGTATAATTCCGCTTCCTGTTCTTTCAAGTGTCCTCCCAAAGGCAAAGTCAGAGCATATCAAGCTAGAGCTAGAACACCTGCATTCTAGTCTCTCGCCAAGGCTATCCAAGGGAACTTTTTTTTTTTTTTATAGGAGAGGGGGCAAACGAGCATGCGGCTCACCTGATGGTAAGTGACTACCGCCGCCCATGAACAACTGCAACACCAGGGGAATCGCAGATGCGTTGCCGGCCTTTTAAAAAGGAGTAGGCTCTTTTCTTGAAGGTCCCTAAGTCGTATCGGTCCGGAAAAATCGCTGGTGGTAATCGATTCCACAAGGAAGTTGTGCGAGGGAGAAAACTTCTTCTGAATCGCACAGTGGTGGACCGCCAATCATCTAGATGATATGGATGGTATCGCAAGTTCTGTCGCGATGTGCGATGGTGAAATTGAGCGGCTGGAATTAGTCCGAACAACTCCTCAGAGCACTCCCCGTGGTAGATGCGATAAAATACGCAAAGAGATGCAACCTCTCTACGCAGTGCCAGCGAGTCAAGCCGATCGGAAAGAACTCGGTCGTCGACGATTCGAACCGCTCTGCGCTGGATGCGGTCAAGTGGATGGAGCTGGCACTGGGGGGCCCCTGCCCAGAGATGGGAACAGTATTCCATGTGAGGCCGAACCTGCGCCTTGTAAAGTTGCAAGCGGTGTGCCCGCATGAAATACTATCCCGCTCTGCTGAGCACGCCAAGCTTTTTAGAGGCCAATTTGGCCTTCTCTTCCAAGTGACCACGAAACTGCACGTCACTCGATATGTCGACACCGAGGATTCCGATACTGGCTGAGGCAACAAGGGGAGTGCCTTGAAACTGAGGAGATACGACAAAGGGAATCTTTTTAGCGGTAAACGCGCAAACTTGTGTCTTCTGGGGATTGAACTGGACTAGATTTAGTCGCCCCCAGTCTGAGACTTTGTTCAACAAAGTCTCGACTTCAGACACAAGTTTGTTCCGGTACTCGGCGACGTTTTCCCGAGAAATATTGGCACGGCCGGTGTATAAAGCATCACCAGTGCTATCGTCAGCATAGCAATGAATGTTACTGGTTTGCAACATATCATTGATATGCAGAAGAAACAGCGTTGGTGATAGCACGCAGCCTTGTGGAACACCAGCGTTAATGGGCTTGTAATCGGAGCATGCACCGTCTACTACGACCTTGATGCTCCGATCTGCAAGAAAGCTGGTGATCCAATTGCACAATTTCTCGGGAAGCCCATAGGAAGGCAGCTTCGAAAGAAGCGCTTTATGCCAAACACGATCGAAAGCCTTCGCTATGTCCAAACTAACGGCCAACGCCTCCCCCTTGGACTCCACTGTCTCCGCCCATCTATGGGTCAGGTAGACCAGAAGATCACCAGCTGAGCGACCTCGACGGAAACCGTACTGGCGGTCACTAATCAGCTGGTGATCCTCAAGGTACCGCATGAGCTGGCTGTTAATGATCATTTCCATTACTTTGGAGAATAAGGAGGTGATGGCGATAGGCCTGTAGTTGGACGGATCTGAGCGGTCGCCTTTTTTAGGAATCGGGTGCACCAAAGCTGTCTTCCATGAGTCCGGGACTACGCCTAGGGAGTAGGAGTACCGAAAAAGACGCGTTAAAACCGGTGCCAACTCCGGAGCACACGTCTTCAGCACAATAGGTGGGACTCCATCAGGCCTTCTCGACTTGTTGACGTCCAGGGAGAGGAGTGCTTTACGCACCCAGCGCTGTGTAAACAGCACTTCCCGCATGGAGCACTCACACCGCGTGATGTTCGGCGGTGTGTTCTCCCCGTCATCTAGAGTCGAGTTGGAAGCAAAAAGAGAGCCTAGCAGATCGGCTTTCTCCTTTGTGTCATGGGCCAGTGAGTCGTCCACCCTGTGCAGAGATGGCAGAGATGGCTGACAGAAGTTCCCTTGGACAGCCTTGGCGAGAGACCAGAATGCACGTGTTCCCGAAGGGAGGCGAACTAGTTTCTCGCCAATTCTGCCGATGTGCTCTGACTTTGCCTTGGCAATGACACTTTTGAAGGACCTGGAGGCGGAATTGTACTTCTTTTTAAGAGCGCTGGTGTTTACATCCCGGGACGTTGATGCATCAGCCCAGGCCTGGTAGCACTCCTGCTTATAGCGTGATGCTAGTTTACAGGAGCGACCAAACCATGGCTGGGATCTGCCTCCGATGGGCACCACAGAGGATGGAATAAAAAGTTCCATACCCTGAAGTACCACATCAGCAACAGAATCGGCAACAACGCTGGGATCTTCCGGCGAGAAGCAAACCCGCCCCCAAGGGTAGGATGCAAAAAAAGACCGCATCCCGTCCCAATCGGCCGACCTATAGTGCCAAACACGGCGGCAAGCTGCAGATCGCAACTGCGATTGGAGCGTGAGTGGCACCGTACTCCGGATCAGACAATAGTCCGAAGAGCCCAGAGGGGCATCGACGGAGACCTGATATCCGTCCGGATGAGAGGTCAGCAGAAGGTCCAACAGGGAAGGTACATGGTCTTCCACATCTGGGATCCACGTAGGCGAAGTAACCAGTTGTGTTAGACCATATGCCAAAGCAAAGTCATAGACAGATCTACCCGCATGATCGGTTAAACGAGAACCAAGCCATTCAGCGTGGTGGGCGTTAAAATCACCGAGTATCACGATCTCTGCAGATGGGACCTGTTGTAGCACGGAGTCTGCAGCCATTTGGACGTGGTCAATGAGTCGGTCTGTGTCGGCATTACCGCTATGGGACCTATAGAGGCACCCGTAGACGCGGGGATGGTCGTCGCTGTCTACGCGCAGCCATAGGATGGACAGGTCCGTACCTTCAAGGCTGCCGAGGCGTCGAAAACAGATGTCCTCCCTGACGTTTTTTTTTTTTTATATAGGATAAGGGTGATAAACGAGCACACAGTCCACCTGATGGTAAGTGGTTGCTGCGGCCCATAGACATCTACATCTATCCTCTATTACAATTCAAAATGTAGATGCGTTGTCACCCGTGAGGACTAAGATGGAATGCCTCATTTCCAGTAAAAAGGGCCTCCGGCCACCTGCACTCACCAAGCGAAACGCAGAGGTAAACCTCTACTTCACGCTGGTTTTCTGTGAGGTCGTGGTACCACCCCGGTTCGAGCCGGCCCATCCGTGCGACAGCAAAAGCTGCCGCGTGGCTCTCCACGCAAACTACAGCCCGGGGCACAAAGGAGTGTTCAAATTTGTACCCCGGGTAAGAGAGATATGAAGTATCAGCCGGAGAGGACACCTGAGTCTCGGTTAAAAAGAGCAAGGCCGGCTTCGCCGTCTCTAGATGGTAATGGACAGCGTTAAGGTTGGAATGAAGTCCCCTGATGTTGCAAAAATTCACGGATAGCGTGACAGGGGTCGCCTTGGTCTTATTGCTCCGCTTGCCCCGAGCAGTATTAGTCGCGAGCGGAATTTTGCCCCCCCCCCCAGAATACGCGGGGCAGCCTGAGCACCCACGCCCAGGAGTGGAGTGGTTTGGTCGTGGATGCTCAGCGAGGGATTCTCCAGGGGTGCTGGTACCCTCCTGGGGTAGTCTTCTGTTCAATTCCACTACCATGTTGATGGGGGGGGGGGGGAATTGGGCCTCCGGCCACCTGCACTCACCAAGCGGAACGCAGAGGTAAACCTCTACTTCACGCCGGTATTCTGTGAGGTCGTGGTACCACCCCGGTTCGAGCTGGCCCATCCGTGCGACAGCAGAAGCTGCCGCTTAGCTCTACCACTGTTAAAAAAAATTTTCTGCCAGCTCTGCCATCTCCGCACATGGTGGACGACTCACTTGCCCATGCCGCAAAAGAGAAAACCAATCTGCTAGGCTCTCTCTTTGCATCCAACTCAACACCGCCGATCATCCCGCGGTGTGAGTTCTCCATGCAGGAAGTGCTGTTTACATAGCGCTCGGTGCGCAATGCACTCCTCTCCCTTGCCGTCAACAAGTCGAGTGGGCCTGACGGAGTCCCACCTGTTGTGCTGAAGACGTGTGCTCCGCGGTTGGCACCGGTTTTAACGCGTCTTTGCCGGCTACCTAGGCGTAGCCCTAAATTCATGGAAGACAGCTTTGGTGCAATCCCTAAAAAAGCGACCTCTCAGATCCGTCTAACTGAAGGCCTATCGCTATCACCTCCTTGTTCTCAAAGTAATGGCAACTATTATTAACTGCCAGCTCATGCGGTACCTTGAGGATCACCAGCTGATTAGTGATCGCTAGTACGGTTTCCGTCGAAGTCGCTCAGCTGGTGATCTTCTAGGTTACCTAACTCATAGAGTAGGCAGTGGAGTCCAAGGGGGAGGCGTTGGCCGTTAGTTTGAACATAGCGAAGGCCTTCGATTCGTTTGGAACAAAGCGCTTCTTTCGAAGCTTCCTACCTATGGGCTTTCCCAGAAATTTTTAATTAGATCACCAGTTTTCTAGCAGATCGGAGCATCAAGGTCGTATTAGACGGTGTATACTCCAATTACAAGCCAATTAACGGTGGTGTTCCCATAAGGCTGCGTGCTATCACCAACGCTGTTTCTTCTGCATATTAATGATATATTGCAAACTGGTTAAACATTGTTATGCAGACGACAGCACTGGTAATGCTTTATAAAACCAGCCGTGCCAATATTTCTCGGATAACGTCACCCAGTATCGGAACAAACTTGTTTGTGAAGTCGAGCCTTTGTTGGAAGACAATAGTTTGCGCGTTTACCGCTAAAAATAAACCCTTTGTTGTATCTCCTCAGTTTCAAGGCACTTCTCTTGTTGCCTCAGCCAGTATCGGAATCCTAGGTGTCGACATATCGAGTGACATGCATTTTGCTGGCCACTTGGAAGAGAAGGTTAAATTGGCCTCTAAAAAGATTAGCGTGCTCAGCAGAGCGTGACAGTTTTTCATGCCGGCACACCGCTTGCAACTTTACAAGGCGCACTTTCAGCCTCACATGGAGTACTGTTCTCATCTTTGGTCAGAGGCTCCCCAGTGCCAGCTTCTTCCACTTGACCGCATCCAGCACAGAGCGGTTCAAATCGTTGACGACCCAGTTCTGTCTGATCGTCTTGACTCACTGGCACTGCGTAGAGATGTTGCATCTCTTTGCGTATTTTATCACATCTACTACGGGAAATGCTCTGAGGAATTGTTCGGATTACACCATCGCACATCGCGACAAAACTCGTGATACCATCAGTACCATCTGGATGTTTGGCCGTCCACCACTGTGCAATTTAGAAGAAGTTTTGTTGTGTGTTTGTGGAATCGATTACCACCAGCGATTTTTCTGGACCGGATACGATTTAGGGACCTTCAAGAGAAGAGCCTACTCCTTTTTAAAAGGCCGC
The DNA here is from genome assembly GCA_033319125.1 of Parnassius glacialis. Lineage (NCBI taxonomy): Eukaryota > Metazoa > Arthropoda > Insecta > Lepidoptera > Papilionidae > Parnassius > Parnassius glacialis. The sequence continues at coordinate 33,610,442 of JAVANC010000026.1, read as the reverse complement.
CAACGCATCTACAATTCCACTGATTTTGCAGTCGTTAATGAGTGGCGGTAGTCATCAGGTGAGCCGCATGCTCGTTTGCCCCCACTCCTATTAAAAAAAACGCACTAAAGTGTGTACTGTGTTCTCGTTTGTCACCCTAATCCTATAAAAAATCTTAACACAATTGACTTAACATAAAGTAGAAGGGCCCTTCTAAACAATGTGGCAACATTACGCATTATATGATAAAAAATAATCATGTGGTTTATATTACTTGTTAAAAAAATGTTATACCTCTTAGCAAAACTGATGATAAAAATGAAAGGAAAGAAGCAAAATTCTGTGATAAATCCAAGTCTAGCATATAACGGTTTATCTTTTCTGGGATTAAACAATAGTATTGGTTCCAGAGCGCTGATTTCAAGATCCATGAGTGTGTTAGTGTAAAGGTGATGTGATAATACATGTGACACTCGGAAATCTCTGAAATTAAAAAAAAATCAACGAAATATTTAGTCATATATTAATGTCAATCAATACTGGTAATAGTATATATATTATTCAATAACAATTTGAAACACATTATATACTTTGAAACTTATGTTATTATAAACCTAAAAAAATATTTAGGATATTTAAAATACATTTGCCGTGTAGTGACAGTATAAGAGAATTCACTACCCCAAGTACAACAAAGGTACAAATATCCAAATAAACTTTTACATTAACAATATATGACTGCCCCGTGCCGCAGTGGCTTAGCAATTGAGTTGCAGCGGTAAGGGCCGCGGGTTCGAATCCCGTACGGAACAAATATTTGTATGTTAAAAAGGTAAATACCAGTGTGCTTTTAAGTGGGGAGGAGGACGGCAATCAAGCACAAGTTAGTTATACCAGTTACTCGACTCCAAAGGGTCAGTAATTCCTTCATGGGGCAATGTATACGCTTTTACAACGAAGTCCCAGAAAATATGCAGACCTATTCTATCAAAAGTTTTAAATTATTTATTAAGCCAAAATTGTCTTGTAAGGGTTATTATACTACTAAAGAGTACATGACTGATAATAACCCCTAGGAATGAGGTGATCACTACCATGCTGTTTCTAAATGTTTTCATAATAATTGTATAAATATTATATTGTAAATTGTGCTTTTAAAAAAAAGTCCCGCTGGGTTTCTTGCTGGTTCTTCCCAGGATAGAGTATTTTTTTGCGAACCACTGGTAAAATTAAAAAATGACTTTCAATAAGTATTATGTACTTATAATCTATATTGAATAAAAATTATTCTATTCTATTCTATTTTATTCTATGGTCTACAAATATTTGTTCCGGGTCTGTTGTCCTTTTCGATTCATAATTTAGAGAAAATGTAGATGTTCATGTGCCACAGCATCCACTCAACATCAAGCTGATTGTGTGCTCGTTTGTTACCCTTATTCGATGGAAAAAAGTAGGACTTTATTGGATCATTATACTATTATAAGGATCCAATAAAGATTAACATATTACACTCAACCCAATGTTTTGCACATGTACACTATTTTCACTTATATATAAATCATTTGGTCCGTGCAGCAGCATCATGCGAGTAATAACTTAATCATAAACTATGGTAAATATCACTCTATGAGGCCATGCCGTAATACAGATTTATTACGACATGAGGGGGTTCTGCAAAAACTCACATATTAAGAATAGAGACATCTCAAAGAACTTTGCTTAAGGTCATGCTTAAAAAACCAGTGCTATTCCCTTTAATAAAAACGCCCCCACCTACTAAACAACCAATATATTTGAATAAAAAGAGAATCAGAGAGATCACAATACCATAACATTAGAAACCTCAAAAACGCACTCGCACACGCACACGCACACTTACACTTTATTATATTTACACTATAAATATGTGTTATTCCGTTTTGTTAGACTGTGTATAAATCTCCATATCTCCAATTAACATGCGCTCTCTGACTCCAAGATACAGGATTATCCTAGTTTGGGATCCAACGGAAAATATTTGTATAACTTTTCTTGAACATTGTTAAGCTCACTATTCTTGCATCCACTTGTTAAATCTATATTTTGATAACATTTATTTTAATTAACCTGATTTGGAAACGTAATTTTATTCTTACCTGTAAGACCACATACTCATATTAAATAAGAACATTCTCCAGTTTGTTTTACGGTGTATGAAATTGTGACAAGCAACAGTGAGCAATGCCAAACATATGGATGAAACAGTGTACCAAAATTGCATTAGCCAATAATTTTGAGACCAACACGCAAAAGCCGAAGTGCATAAAAGTGATATAAATAATCCGTCAGTTATTAAATTTGTTTTCTTGGAATCATCTTTTTTAATGTTATTCAATTTTTGATAAACTTCTTTCTTTAACGTTTTATAAAATCCATCTTCTTTAAATGTAAAAGGGGAGTTACGTGGTGTTTTTGCTTCTCGAACGTAATATTTACTGAGTATTTTTTCCGCTATGGGATTTAAGTGATGAGATTCAAATGCCTCAGTTATATCAGTTCCCTGAAAATGTAATAAAAGGAAAGAATGCTTAAATTACATACAATAAAATAAAATAAAGCTCAGTGGAAAGGCGTGCTATGAGAGTTTTCGGTAAACTCGTTTTGGTTAAAACTAATTTTGCTAGTCTATTCTTGTCTTGCTGGCTAGTCTTATTTGCCTCTTTCTCTGTATTCTACGAGATGTATGTTGGAGAGAGTGTACAGGAATTATGTCACTCCTTCCTTCCACCTTAGTCAGATTTTCACCTATATTGTTAATAAATTTGAACCAAAAGTCAACTATTTAATTGGCGTTGTTCGTAATGCAAACAGCATCGGAGTGGAAATTTTGAAGAATTGGCCAGGAGGGTCAAGGCTTCAAGGCAAGGGTGGATAGACTTTTGTCTGACTAAACTATTCTATTTTGCTATACTATCTTCGGCAATATCAATAGTTATCGTCAGATTATTAGATAGTTTTATTTATGTTATGTATATATTAAAAAATGTTGATGTACATTTTTTTTAATTTAACTAATATTATCTGTTAGGGGATATTAGTTTTATAATAAATGCACATCTATCTATTGCAGCTTATAAAAGTCCATTGCTAAACATAGACCTCCGCCATAGGTCTGCTCATATGGGAAATTTTTCCATAGTTTGCCACGCTTGGCGTGCGGGTTGGAAACCGCAGTATTTTATTTTTGTCCAACTGTTATCAGGAAGATGCTGCAGCCCATCTCCTGTTTTGTCCCTCTGTCGTCTCTTACAAAACCCGAGGGACGATAGCCGCAGGGTAATGCGTATTCTTACACCGCCACTACACGGTTAATAAAAGAACACGAAAAAATAAATGTCACATTATCTTTCTTTTTAATTTAATTTTTACCAATGACATGGAATACGTGCGAGGTATATGATAATACAAGATGTTCTAATACAATGATGAATATTTAAAAAAATGCAATTTCTTTACCTTTGTCAGCTCCAGCCATTCTTCCCCTCCTGGATGTTTTTTAATAAAACTCGTTAGATCATATAATTTGTCATGAACACGCCAGAGACCCTCGGCTCCGTCATCCAAAGCCTTCCCACTGAGCCATTGCACTGGATCCCTAAGCCCAGAATCCCTGAGAGAAGGATATTTGAGTTGTGGAAAGCTGACATGAGTTTTTTTTTGTGTAGCCCGAGTATGTGCAATGCGATCCCAACTAGTTTCGCTAGGAGCCATTTAATTATTTAATTAAAATCGTGTTATTATTTACTTATTTTAATTTGACGGAAATAACTGAATTAAAGCAGGTAGTACTTATATATATTAACAATACTCTACTTGTGAACTATTATCTGAGGAATAATGAAATGAGCAGTGGTTTGTATAAGTTCGATTAAAGTGCTGTTAACCTTTCTATAACCGCGCCAAATTTTGTTACACCTATACTCGCGCATGGTCTCGCATACCGTAAGCTTAAAATTATATTCTGTAATTTCATTTCATAAAAACTATAGCTAAATTATGTTTTCTAAAAGCTAGAGGATATATCTAACTAATAAAATCAATTACAATTAATTGTGAATAAATTATTTATTTACTGATTAGGATTAGGTTTTCATTACCGTATTTTTTAAAAGATAAAAAGGTAACGAACATAAATAAACTCTGAAATAGTAAAGTCACAATAAGAAACAATACACTAACAACTAACCTTTAATTGAATTTTCTCCCTACGAATTTGTAGTCGCATTGTACGTTTTTAGTAACTCGAAGTTAAGTAAAGATATCCTTAGTAGTCTTCTTGTAGGATTTGAAGCAGTAGTTTTATTCCATTTCGTCTGACCATCTTTTCCATGACAATGATAATTACTGGAAATTTGACGACCTTGCAACTCATTAGAATCACCTTCTCTGTAAAATGACCCACTTACAATCTACTTATTATTCTCTTTTATTTTTACAAAAAACTTCGCCCAGCCGTCGTTTTCACTACACAGTTAGAATACGAATATTATTCCTCTTCCACTATTAATTTATTTTACTATAATTTTTTTTATTTAACTATAAAGATAAAACAATGTTAAAAGTATAACAAAAGACATTATTTGCACAAAAAATTGCGTCGGACCCACAGACGAATCAGCGCTAAATGTGACCTCTTACACTTGCTATTTGTGCCTTTTATAAGCAAAAATGTCAATAGAAACGAATCAAGCATTCAACATAAGTTATAGTTTTCTTCTTATCACAAATTACCAGCTGTTTTCGTTATAAGAACAAAACGTGAAATAATGTTTAGATGGTCTCATGGACCGACGCGCGGGTTTAGGAAGGTTAATTTATTGTAATATACATCAAAGACTATTATTTTGTACCAGATAAGATAAGCAGCATGGAATTAGTAGTAATTCAATAACTTTATCATAAACTGCTTGTTACTTGCAATTTGGACCTCATTATTTGTTAGAAAGTAAACATCATTTATTTCAACTCGAAGTTAAAATGTGTTTTAATTGTATCATTTATTTTTTGAAAATATTTAAGAAAAAAGTTAACACTGTTAAAAGAGTATTTTATTATTTACTAAAAATTTACTAAAAATTATTTACTAAAAAGGCCCTAAAAAAAAAAAAGTTTATTTTTTAATGATCAGGCCTTTGATCGGTGTAGTTTCTACCCTACCAAAAATATAAACGAAAGTGTTTCGGCTTTGCCAAAAAAAGTTTAGGGCTCGATATATGTTATGATCCATAATTCATTCACAGTTATAGACATTTACAACCTTCTTAAATCTTTTAAACTTTTTATATATACTTGGTCAATAAATATAACTTCATCATCATCATCATTACAGACCTTCACAAGTCCAATGCTGAACATAGGCCTCCCCCAAGGAATGCCACAAAGAACGGTCCTGAGCCACCTGCATCCATCGACTTCCTGCATGTCTCACCATGTTGTCACTCCATCTAGTGGGGGGTCATCCTACACTTCGCCTACCGGTACGACGCTGCCACTCGAGAACCTTACTTCCCCATCGATTGTCGGTTCTTCGAGCTATATGGCTGGCCCACTGCCACTTCAGCTTACTAATCCGTTGGGCTATGTCGGTTACTCTGGTTCTACTGCGGATATCCTCATTTCTAAGTTTATCACGCAGAGACACCCCAAGCATAGCCATCTCCATAGCTCGCTGAGCGACCTTTAGCTTCCTCATACGGCCAGCAGTGAAGAACCACGTCTCAGATCCGTAAGTCATCACTGGCAACACGCACTGATTGTACAATTTCGTTTTGAGGTTTTGAGGTATGGCTAACGAGAAGATGTGTCTTAGTTTCCCGAACGCTGCCCAGCCGAGTTTAATCCGTCGATTGACCTTTCGGTCGAAGTTGAAATTACCTAGTCGGACTGTTTGTCCCAGGTAAACATACTCGTTCACAACTTCAAGCTTTGTGCTCCCAACAACTACCGGCATAGGTGTGACATGGACATTAAACATAATCTTTGTTTTGTCCATGTTCATCTTAAGACCTATCCGTTAGGAGACACTATTGAGGTCATTGAGCATAGTGCTTAGGTCCTCCTGCGATTCTGCCATAAGGACTATATCGTCGGCAAATCGAAGGTGAGTGATGTACTTGCCATTGATGTTAATACCGCATCCGTTCCAGTCCACTAGCTTGAAAACTTTCTTCCAATGCAGCGGTGAAGAGTTTCGGGGATATAACTCACCCTGTCTTACACCTTTCTGCAGTTGGATAGGTTTTGTACTCTGATTCTGTACTCGGATAGCCATAGTAGCTCTACTGTACAAGCACTTCAACACTTCAACATACCGACAGTCAACTTGGCACCGCTGAAGGGACTGCAGCACCGCCAAATTTCGATGGAGTCCAAGGCTTTCGCATAGTCCACATACGCCAGACCTAGTGGCAAATTATACTCCTCGGACTTCTGTACATTTTTCGAAGGGTGTGTATGTGGTCTATGGCACTAAAGCTATTTCGGAAACCGGCTTGTTTGGGAGGCTGGAAGTCGTAAAGTCTGCGTGCTAGACGATTCGTTATGACTATCGAAAACGGCATGTAGACGCTGCTCAGAAGGGAAATCGGTCCGTAGCTCTTCAAGAGAGCGTTGTCGGCTTTCTTGAAGAACAAGATCACCGCAATTCTGCTCCACGCGTCCGGAGTAGTACCTTGGAGGACAGAATTAAAGAACTTTTGAAGGACTTCAAGTACCGGTTTTTCACCCGCTTTCAAAAGCTCCGCTGTAATTCCATTCTCGCTCGGGGACTTGCCGTTTTTAAGGTGCTGGAAGGCTATTCTAATCTCGCTCAGACTGACGTCTGGCATATCTTCGGAATAGTTTCGAAAAAGACTCGCTCTTGGATCGTCACACTTGCGTGTGACTCCAATGATGACGTGTACAGCTGCCCATAGAACCTCTCAATCTCACTCAAAATCTCGAGTGTCTTGGAAACGATACTGCCACACTCGTTTTTCAGCTTTGACAGTTGGCTCTTTCTGGCAGACAGATCTCTGGCAAAGACTTTGAAGCCATGGTTCCGCTCGATCGCTTCTTCAATACCAGCTGTATTGAAGTTGCGTTAGTCCCGCCGCACGGATTTGGAGATCTGTCTGTTCAGTTGCCTGTATGCTGTCAAACCTGTTGAAGACTGCAGATTCATTTCCCGCCTAACAGCCATGAGATTAAGAGTGTCATCGGAGAGTTTTTGTGTTCTTCTGCGGCGGGTCTTGCAAAACTTGCTCCGACCGCATGGACAGTTTCCACGAGCTTATCATTCATATCGTCTACTTCATTGCAGTCTTCTAGGCGCTGAAAACGGTTTCGTAACTCGAGCTGAAAGGTTTCGGGACTTTGGAACAGAGCACCAGGGGGACGGAGCGTTGACTTCATTTGATGAGACCTCTCCAACTTAACGTTTAGGTTCAGTGTGTCTTTAACCATTCGGTGATCGTTACCAGTTTTCACCCTCGCGATCACGGAGACATCACTGAACAGTTGTCGTCTGGTCATCATAATGAGGTCAATCAAATTTTTTGTCGAACCATCGGGGCTTGACCAGGTCCACTTCCTGTGGGGCCGCTTTTGGAGAAAAGAATTCATCATAAAGAGTCCCTCTTTCGCCATGAAGTCGGCCAGCTGCTGGCCCCTTGGGTTCAGTTGCCCTATTCCAAATTTCCCTACTTTTAGCTCACCATTAACACCGTATAGGGGGTTTGGGAGGAATGCATGGCTCAAGAGATATCATCATATATTTCCTCCACCTCCTCATCGGGATGTGCCGAGGTTGGTGCGTAAACCTGTATGACCTTCAGCGAATACCGTTTGGTGATTCTTAGTATAAGGTACGCAACCCTCGTCGACACACTCTCAATCTTTATAACGTTGTTAACGAGAGACTTGTGGACGATAAATCAGACACCTCCTTGGGACAGATGGTCGCCCTACCGGTGAATGAGCAAGTTGCCGGATTCGAGGATTACCGTGTCCTCCCCCTTTCTTCGGACCTCGGATAATCCTATAATATGCCAGCGTAACTTGTTTATCTCTTCTTCCAGCTCCACGATCTTCTCGTCAGTCCTCAGGGTGCGTGCGTTGTATATTGCCAGGTCGAGTTTAACCCCCACCGGAGATTCTTAGCTTCCCCTGCACCACCGTTACTATGGTTTGCCACCGTAGGCAGGAATAGCGGGGCCGCCTGGGACTGTGGGCCGTCTCTTTGTTGCTCTCATCATTGGGGGTATTTGCCATAGTTGCCACGCTTGGCGAGCGGGTTGGTAACCGCGGTTTTTTTTTGTACTTTTGCTGTTATAAGGAAGATGCTCCTGCCCATCTCCTAACTGTTTCCCACTGTCGCCTCTTACGACACCCACGGGCAGGTATGGGGTAGTGGATATTGTTAACCGCCACTACACGGCATATAACTTGGCATGTTTTATATATCCAAGTGTATACTTGTACTTGTACATGTATTAAATATCAGTACCTTGTTATTTTTTATATATCAAAGTCCTATTAAAGTCCCTTATAGATTGCCTCATAGGGGGATATTTGCCAGTTGTCACGCATGGCAAGAGGGTTGGCTACCAAAGTTTATTTGGATGATATGGGGTACTGGTTATTCTTATACCGCCACTACACGGCCTTCAAACCCTTACATATGAAGACCCGTATATATGAAGACTGATTTCAGATTCGTTGTACTGCTTTTTATGACAACAGTGTAATGAAAGGCAGTCAATATGAAAAGCAGTACAGTTGACGAAGAAATATTTTCTTATCTATGGCTTGATAGGCTATAGGCAGTGTGCTGATGTTTGAGGTAATCCTTATTGAGTATTGTCCACCTTACTGATGTTTTACACAAGAGAATTTCGAATGGAATATTATCTTTTATTTATACTTCTTTCCACACTTATAGGTCTCAGTAATAATTTTAAATCAGCACTTCAATTATCTACATATCAAAGCGACGTCATATGTTATACTTTATATCAAGCTATGAAGCTTCAGTCACATCTAAAAATTTCATCATTATCATCTCGATGGTTGGCAGTCCACTACCGTGCGTTTAACATTGTATAACCGCAATTTAAATCTGCAAAAGTATTAAGTAATTACGTACTCTATTTGCATCCGTCGCCTCTCTATAAGAAATAGAAAATATAGAGAATTAGAGAATTATATATAGAGAATTTTATATATTAATCGACGAAGCTTAAGTCACATTTAAACATACCATCCACATCATTTCGATGGTTGGCAGTTCACCACCGTGCGTTTTGCAAGTACGTGTAGTAGTAGTAGTAGTAGTTCTTTACGTGGTAGAGCCATGCTGCAGCTATATTAGTAGTATAGTTGTAGCACGGATGGGTCGGCTCGAGGAAGAACCACGCTCCCACAGAATACCAGCGCAAAATAGCAGCTTAACTCTGTTGGGTTTCGTATGGTGAGTGTAGAGTACCGGAGACCCTTTTTACTGGAAAACTCACGGGTGACAACGCATCTGCATTTTGATTTTTAATAGAGGATAGATGTAGATGTCTATGGGCCGCAGCAACCACTTACCATCAGGTGGACTGTGTGCTCGTTTGTCATTCTTATCCTATAAAAAAATTATAGATATAGAGAATTTTATTTCAATCGACGAAGCTTAAGTCACATGTAAACATACCATCCACATCATTTTGCAACTATATTGTGGAATTCACAGTCGCGAGCGGTTTTTCCGGACCGATACAACTTAGGGATCTTCGAGAACAGAATTTTGGAAAGAAGACGACGGGTGGTATCGTACACAGGGATGACGACAGGAACCTGCAATCACTCTAACTTTGCAGATGTTCATCGACGGTAGTACGAGTAATTACTTACAGTCAGGTGACATATGGTTCACCATATTATAGTACAGTTCTCGTTAACCTCATCTTCTATAAAAATTTATTAACTACTCCCTAACTTTACCTTATTCCGATAATTTTTTTATTTAACCTTAACCAAATAGTTATTTTTTTTAATATTTCAAAAATAATACAAACAAGTTTTGTATTATTAAATATATTTCTTAATAAAGCGTAGAGTATTATTCTTGAGACCGAATATACCTAGTCAGGTCATAAATTCTGTCACATGTTTAATATAAAATAATTGAAACAAGTTTATTCATTATGTAACCATTTATATACCAAAATGAACTTAACAAAAGATAGATTCTTATGACACTAAAGTTTTTTCAAAATGACCTCCGTGATTTTGAATACAGGCCTTCAATCTGCGCGGCCAGTCGTCTATCGCAGCACGAACGAGGTCCATGTCAATATCGGCGGCTGTTTAAATCAAGGATGTCTTGAGTGACTCCAAATTGGGACGAGGCTTTAAGCACGCCTTTTCCTTCAAGTGTTGCCATATCTTGTAATCTAACGGATTCAAATCTGGACTGGAGGAGGGCCAGTCTTCGTGCCGGATGAAGTCGATTTCACGCGCCGCCAGCCAGTCTTGTGTGCTCTTCGCTCGCTATGGGCTGGCGCCGAATCTTGTTGGAATACCCAGTGCCTGTTATTGAACATGGTATGAGAAACAGGTTCCACAAGGTTCGTCAGGAATGTATTTTGATACACAACTGCATTCGTTTTTACACCTTTCTCACAAAAATGTACCTCTGTTAAGCCCCAATAAGAAACTCCCAACCATACCATGAGCGAGGATGGAAAATGACCTCGTTGGACACGCGGAATACGGTTGCTTGCTTCTTCACTACTGTGTGCGTACATCTTATCATTTTGTTTGTTGTAGCTCTCTTCTACGGTAAAAATTTTTTCATCCGAAAAAAGAATTTCCAGATATTTTTTTCCCGCGTACCGCTTCAACAAAGCGCGGCATCTCTTCAGTCTCAGGTCCATTAGACGAGCATTCAAACGATGTCCTGCTTTTCTTTGATATGCCCGAAGCCTAAGTCTTCATTTAATACCCTTTTCACCGTGGTTCTGCTTAACCCCGTCTGCAGGGCCAAAAGTATCTGCTTACGTTTGGGATTTCTTTGAATTCGCGCCTTCACAGCTTTTATCACTGCTGGAGTCCTAACAGACCGAGGGCGATCACTTCTTGACCTGTCATCTACACTAGAGTCTTCATTGTATCGTTTGATGGTACGATAAACGAATCTTTTGGTTATATTCAAATTTTTCAGTATGTCATAAATTAGAATTGGCCTGTAACCGCAACGATGCAACGCAATAACTGCAACACGGTCTTCTTTAAGCGTCCACTCCATATTTAAAAATGAATAAAATTCTAAAAAGCATACAGTTTTATTTTCATGAACAATTTGAAATTCGAATTCAATAAACTTTTTTGTGGCCAGCATTCTAAAAGAAAAGTTTTTACTGTGTGACAATACTTATGACCTGACTGTGTATGTGTACTTACTTGAAAGTTAGTCCTATTTACAGTTTACAACGAATACTGTACGATGATTAGTACGTTCAAATAAAAAAAATGCGTTCCGGGTTGATTGAACCGCGTTGAGAGTCTGCTTCCGCATTTTCATTCCTTCGACGTGAACTACTATGGTGCATATGGAAGGGATTCAGCGCTGAGCTTAAAATTGAATAAGATAAAAAAACTCACTACATAAGCGTCTTTAGATAATTACATATATTATGAGTTGTTGCTGTTGGCCCATTTAATATTACTGTAATTACCATTAAAATATAATCCTGACGTTTGGTGGTGAAGTAAGAGTATATTTCGTTTCTTCATAATATAATTTCATTTTCCAAAAAAATCTTTTGGCTTCCGATAGATTGTGGTATAACCAACTCGTTTACGTCAAATATAAAGTATCTAGACTGGCGACTGGTACTTATCGTCAGTTCACCCGCCAAGCGTAACGATTAAAGCAAATCCCCCCTACGATGAGAAAGAAGAGGTCAATGTATAGCGGTGGATTTTAACGGACCGATAAAGGAGAATAAGTTATTTCTCATATACGAAAATCACTATCGTACTTTTATGTAAACAGTTTTATCATATATACTTTATTTTGGTGACCACAACAAAGATAAGTATTTGTTTTATTTTATCTTTTTAAGATATTGGAGAGTGTAAGGGTCACAGATATAAAACCAAATACTACAATAAAAATCACATGTAGTTAAATTATTCCTCATATTGCACGCAGTCCTTTGGAGTATATATTAATCACTAGTTTGCAAAATATCAATAAATAAAAATATATAAAAATCAGTAGAAATGCCACCTAATGGTGACTATTTGGACATTGCGTTTAAACGTGCAGCAGAAAAGAAAACACACGTTAGCTTCCCGCAACTTGTGTACCCATCGCTTAGAGATGATGGACTTAGAGATCCGGTGCAATGGTTAACGGGAAAAGCTATGGATGATGGAGCCGAAGGCTTATGGCGTGTGCACGATGGATTATACGACTTAAAAAGTTTTCTTGATATACATCCAGGTGGCGCAGAATGGTTAGAGCTAACAAAGGTATTTTAAAAACATAACACATAATAAATGTAATATGTATACTATACTTACTTACTTATCTTCACGCACAATCCCTGACGGGGTAGCCAGAGAGAACAGATCGCCAAGTGTCACGATCCTTACATACCTCTTTCGCTTCTTTCAGATTGATTAACTTCTTCATACATGCACGTCTAGGTATCCGAGTACTCTTGACCCTCCCCTCTTCGAGCAATTTGCTCACATGGTCTTCGAAAGTTAGTCTCGGTCTACCTCGACACCTTTTAATATTAACTTTCGCGCTATATATTTTCTTCAACATTCGGTCTTCACTCATTCGCTCAACGTGCCCAAACCATCGAAGCACGCCCTTATCAATTTTTGTGATAAGGTCATCTTTCAAACCTGCCATATTGCGAATCTCTTTGTTTCGCTTTCGGTCAGCTATGGTAACGCCGCACATTTTACGAAGAGATCGCATCTCCACTGCATTCAACTTGCTTTTATGCATCTTCTGGCATACCCAAGTTTCGCTGCCATATAACAAAGTCGGTACCAACACTGCGTTATGTATTGCAAGGCGTGCACTCTTCACTACGCCTTGCCTTTTGACTAACGCAGTCAGGGCACCATTGACTTTGTTCCCGGCAGCGACACGCCTGTCCACATCTAAATCACATCTTCCATCCCGGCTAAAAGCACTCCCCAAGTATACAATTTCATTTACCTGTTCTAGACATTCCTGATTTACCCATATTTCACACTTCGTTCTCTCTTCGTCCCTTTGAAATACCAGAACCTTAGTTTCATTAGCATTCAAACGGAGACCTTTTATTTCACATTCCTCTTTCATACACATGACTAATGCCTGCAGTTCTGCTTCTGATGGTGCAATAAGCACTGCATCATCAGCATACAGCAGACAATTTACTTTAATGTCACCCAATTTTACACTCAAACAGCTATCTTTCAGCTTCTGTAAACAGCTGTCGAGATACAGTATGAACAGCCAGGAAGTGACACAACCCATTTTTACGCCCGTTTGGACGCTAAACATGGGTGACAGGTTATGTCCTACCCGCACACAGGCTTCACAATCACAGTAAAGTGACTGCACAGCCCTTAGTAATCGACCATCCACACCATACCCCAGCAACAGTTCTCACATTTTCTTCCTTACAACCTTATCAAATGCTTTCTCAAGATCCACAAAAGCACAGAAAATCTTCTGGTTAGCAGCCAGAAGTTTTTCCGTGATCATGCGGAGAGAAAACACTTGATCTGTGCATCCTCTTCCAGGTCTAAATCCGCATTGTGCCTCCCATAGAAATCTTTCCGATTTCTCTTGCATCCTACGTGTCAAAACCTTCGAGTAAACTTTACTTGCTAAACTGGTCAAGCTGATCGCCCGATAGCACCCGCAGTCAAAATGTGATCCTTTACCTTTATATAAAGGCACAATCACTGCGGATCGCCAATCATCGGGGACATCCCCCGTCCGCCAGCACAAATTGCACAGCAGATGAAAGCTGTCCCAGACGCGAGGCCCACCATACTTGACCATTTCAGCAGTAACTCTGTCTAGTCCCGCAGCCTTACCACATTTCAAACTTCGAATCGCACGTTCAATCTCTTTCATACTGATGACCTCAGTGTCATCGAGGTCCGGGTCTGGCGTACTAGTCACGGTGTCATCCCCGGATCCCTCACTGAGATCATCACACGCATACATTTCTCTATAAAATTCGCTCTATCGCTGCATGACGTCCGATATTTCTGTGAGGACGTCATTAGTTTCCGAAAGCACTTTGTTCATTCTTAAGGCCGTCGCACCACTTCGGGTCCTTCCAACCTCTTTCCAGAAGAGTTTGGAGTTCTCCTTAAAGTTGTGCGACAACCTTTCGTCCGCTTCTATTTTACACCTTTCACGCACTTCTTCAATCAATGATTTCGTGTGAACTTTCTGCAGCTTATATCTTTCTTTCATCTTCTCTCTCATATCCTTATCATTACTAGAGGCCAAGTAGTCTAACCACGGTTTCTTCTTCTTCTCTACAGCTTCTTTCACTTCATCATTCCACGATGCATCTCTTCTTTTACTACTGCCTCTTTTTATTGTTCCACACACTTCTTCCGCTGCACTTACCATTCCATCCCTAAGGTTCTGCCATCGATTGCATGGCATGGCATCTGCCATGTTCTTCCCACACATTCTTTTCTGCCATCGATGGTGTCAAGCTTTTCGGCTACCCTCGCATGATATTTGTCCCTAGTATCCGCTTCCTGAAGCTTCCAGCTTCGGATGCGACATATGTAATATGTATAATAAAGTATGATGTGTATAGCGTATGTGCGCACGTCGGTGAATGTTTCTGGCCATAAAAGTCAAAATGCATGATGGACACAGCTTTATATATACATATGTATACCCTGGCTTCCGCTGGGTAATAAACTCTCTATTAATAAAAAGTTGTTTAGATTGAAAATTATCAAATACCATATATTATATACATTTTTGCTTTCATTTAATGTGACTATATTACTCGTGGCATTGCTCTCTATCTGTTGGGTATTAGATTTGGTTTGGTCGAGCACTTAGTTAAAAATTCTTTAAATTAAAATTAAAAATGCTTTTGGGTTTCCGCGAAATTCATATTGTAGCGGTTGTGATTAAAAGAATTGAATTTAAAATACTCCTTTAAATGCTGCTGCATATGTTTTGTAAATATATTTGATCACTGCGTTTGTTGTTGCACGGAAAATTGAGATCAAATTGTGTGCCCTTTTGAATGCTTGTGCGTATGCTTTGTAATTGTATTTGATTGTTGCGTCTGTTTGCTGAAAGAAAAGTTTGAATTCATTTGAAATTGAATGACACGCTATTTTGAAAATTATGTATATGTTTTGTGATAATGTTTAATCATTTTGCTTCGTGATAAGGAAGGTTGAAATTAGATACCCCTGTTTGTGCCGAAGGGAATAAGAGTCAATTCTCTTTTGGTTTACATTTTGTTGGCACTGTCTAAGATATTTATTTGAAATAAGAAATAGGGCTGTCTCTTACGTTTATTATTTGTTTACTTTGTCAAGTTGACCTATGTGCATCAGTGATTACTTTGTCTTAATTAATTCTGTAGTTGAACATTGATGCTTTTGAAGAGGGCCGAAACGCTGCAGAGGGTAACGGTCTAATAAGGTCAATAACACTACCAGCCACACCCAGATACACATCACCGACCCTTACTTTCCTAGCACTATACATCCACACGCGACCTGACCGAATCCTGAGGGACCAGTCGCCTTGGATAGAGGTAAGTAAGCTCCCTTTATTAGAATGTAACGCTCCCCCCTAATTGTTTATTGTAATTATAAACTTTTCACCTTTGGCCTGTAGCAGGCCCGACCAACATCTGCTTGTGGGTTCTCCGTCTATGGGCCCCGGGAGACACTACTGTTGGATAAGCAGCTGCTGGCCGTAAAAATACTGTTACCCCATTTTAATACATGGTAGAGCCATGCTGCTCGACCGGGGAAGGATCACGCTCTCAGAGAATACCAGCGTAAAATAGCAGCTTAACGCTGCTGTGTTTCGTATGGTGAGTGTCGAGAACCGGAGACCCTTTTTACTGGAAAAGAGGCATTCCATCTTAACCCTCACGGGTGACAACGCATCTGTATATTGATCTGTAGTCGAAGATAGATGTAGATGTCTATGGGCCAAAGCAAACACATACCATAAGGTGGACTGTGTACTCGTATGTCCCCCTTATCCTATAAAAAAGTAGCAGTCCAAGAGGTACTTACTTACCGTCGGCGCCCAAACAAATAACTACGAAACCACTCAACCACAGCTGGAGATAAGAAAATAATAAGAAGTGCTAGGCTGTAGTCATCAATAGGCATAAACAAGTTAACAGGTATAGTAATTATTAACTATTTGGTTGTAATTACAAAAGGTCTAAAATCACCACCAGCATATTTAAAGTTATAAACAATAGAAATAAAAAATAAATGATAATCATTCTCTCAATCACTTAAACCATAATTATTGTGATTATTTTTTATATTGAACATAAGTACAAAACATTTGTATAGTTATTGGTGATTACTCATGCAAACTTATAAAGTACGTAACAAAGTTAACAACTTAAAAACAAATGCAATTAATGAAAGGCAAAAACCAAAGTTAAGTACAACGGTGTCCATAACATATTAAGAAAAAATATAATTAATTGGAAAATAAATTTACTTTTTAACTGCCCTCTTCGGACGAGGAGAAACTTTATCGTCTGTCTTGCCACCACATTTGTTTGAGCTGGGGAGGCAGCAGCTGAAATTGCTTCAAGATCGGCCTGAGTTTAAACTTGGTATCGTATACCATTAGAAAAGATAATATAAATGACGCCGTCCCGCGTCCAGCAATTACTGATGCAAATTTTCGTCTAGCCTCAAAAAATACATTGTGACGACTCCTGACAAGAAATTCTGATTGAGTGATTACAGTGCTTTTCAGTTTGGTTTTTGAGTACCACACATTATAACGAACTGAGGTTTCGTGGAACTTAGCCGTCATGGGCCTAGGCAATTTATCAGAAGACCGTCCGAGGCGAAGACAACGGCTAATAGCTGCAATGCTGAAGTCCGAAATCTGCATCTTTGTACAAATAAGCGTACTTACAATTGTAGAAGTGTTCCCAGACTTTTCCTCAGAAATGCCATGTAAAAGTATCATCTTTCTTCGGCCTCTTGTTTCACTGCGATCAAGCTCTCATCCAAGTAGATCAACATAATTATGTAGAATGATTAGTAATAGTTAAGATGATTTTTTAAAATTATTGAAATCAGCTGCTAGGGAAGAAGTGGATGACCCAGCAGTATTATTTTTTGCCAATTCACGCTAAAATTCCACCATTTTTATTTGAAATTAATCAGACAGCTTAATAAGTCATTCCTTCAATGCGTCCATAGTTAAGTTGTTGTAAGAGTGCTAAATTTTAGTTGATTATATTTAGAAATATGTGCTGGTAGGTACTGTTACCTTACATGTAAATATAAGACATTCAGTTGTACAATTACATTACACTTTAAATTAATTTAAGTAACAAGAACAAAACTGTGTAATACTTTTATTACACCTACCCTCCTCATTATTCAAGACATAAATTTTATTATTTTAATAAACAATTATTGTCTTTCCATCCGATTACAGTGTGGGTGTCTTCAAGGCAAGAGTGAATAGGCTTTTGTTAAGTCAGTGCGCTTCACCATCTTAGGCTACATCACCACTTACCATCAGGTGGGATCGTAGATAAGCACTGGCTTAGTAGAATATAAAAAAAAATTAATAAATTTTCATACGGCGTTTAAAAATAAAATTGTAAAGATAATCGCAACTGCACACAAAAATAGCTTAGTTTTAAATTTGAAAAAGAAGTAATAAATAAGCGATATAAGAATTTTATCTTCCATTACCAAAAACAGAAAATTTTCAAAAACAAAGCTAAACATTTTAAAATTCTGCAATGAGTATATTCATCATCATCATTACAGCCCTTCACAAGTCCACTGCTGAACATAGGCCTCCCCCAAAGAATGCCACAAAGCACGGTCCTGAGCCACCTGCATCCATCGACTTCCTGCATGTCTTACCAGGTCGTCACTCCATCTCGTGGGGGGACGCCCTACACTTCGCCTACCGGTACGAGGCTGCCACTCGAGAACCTTTCTTCCCCATCGGTTGTCGGTTCTTCGAGCTATATGGCCGGCCCACTGCCACTTCAGCTTACTAATCCGTTGGGCTATGTCGGTTACTCTGGTTCTACTGCGGATATCCTTATTCCTAAGTTTATCACGCAGAGAAACTCCGAGCATAGCCCTCTCCATAGCTCGCTGAGCGACCTTGAGCTTCCTCATACGGCCAGCAGTGAAGGACCACGTCTCAGTTCCGTAAGTCATCACTGGCAACACGCACTGGTTGTACAATTTCGTTTTAAGGTTTTGAGGTATGTCTGACGAGAAGATGTGTCGTAGCTTCCCGAACGCTGCCCAGCCGAGTTGAATCCGTCGATTGACCTCTCGGTCGAAGTTGGACTTACCTAGTCGGACTATTTGTCCCAGGTAAACATACTCGTCAACAACTTCGAGCTTAGTGCTCCCAACAACTACCGGCATAGGTGTGACATGGACATTAAACATGATCTTTGTTTTGTCCATGTTCATCTTAAGACCTATCCGTTGGGAGACACTATTGAGGTCATTGAGCATAGTGCTTAGGTCCTCCAGCGATTCTGCCATAAGGACTATATCGTCGGCAAATCGAAGGTGAGTGATGTATTCGCCATTGATGTTAATACCGCATCCTTTCCAGTCCAGAAGCTTGAAAACGTCTTCCAATGCAGCGGTGAAGAGTTTCGGGGATATAACATCACCCTGTCTTACACCTCTCTGCAATTGGATGGGTTTCGTACTCTGGTTCTGTACTCGGATAGCCATCGTAGCCCTACTGTACAAACACTTCAGCACTTCGATATACCGACAGTCAACTTGGCACCGCTGAAGGGACTGCAGCACCGCCCAAATTTCGACGGAATCAAAGGCTTTCTCATAGTCCACATACGCCAGACATAGTGGCAAATTGTACTCTTCGGACTTCTGTACAATTTGCCGTAGGGTATGTATGTGGTCTATGGTGCTAAAGCCCTTTCGGAAACCGGCTTGTTCGGGAGGCTGGAAGTCGTCAAGTCTGCGCGCAAGACGATTCGTAATGACTCTCGAAAACAGCATGTAGACGCGGCTCAGAAGGGAAATCGGTCTGTAGTTCTTCAAGAGAGCGTTGTCACCTTTCTTGAAGAACAAGACCACCGCACTTCTGCTCCACGCCTCCGGTGTTATGCCACCATGGAGGACGGAATTAAAGAGCTTCTGAAGGACTTCAAGTACCGGTCTTCCACCCGCTTTCAGAAGCTCCGCTGTAATTCCATCCTCGCCTGGGGCCTTGCCGTTTTTAAGGTGCTGGAGAGCCATTCTAATCTCGCTCAGACTGACGTCCGGGATATCTTCGGAATAGTGTCGGATAAGACTCGCTCTTGGATCGTTACTCACACTTGCGTGTGGCTCCAACGATGACGTGTACAGCTGCCCATAGAACCTCTCAATCTCACTCAAAATCTCAGGTGCCCCGGAAACGATGCTGCCACATTCGGTCTTCAGCTTTGACAGTTGGCTCTTTCTGGCAGACAGATCTCTGGCAAGGACTTTGGAGCCTTGGTTCCGCTCGATCGCTTCTTCAATACGAGCTGTATTGAAGTTGCGTAAGTCCCGCCGCATGCATTTGGAGATATGTCTGTTCAGTTGCCTGTATGCTGTCAAATCTGTTGAAGAATGTAGCCTCATCTCCCGTCTAACAGCCATTAGATTAAGAGTGTGATCGGAGAGTTGAATGAGTATATTGGATAATGGAAATATGAAATATTGGATTTATAGCCGACTTTGCAACATTCATATTCCTATATTCGAATGTATGTTTTTTGTATGTATCTTACGCGATACCCTCGCTAGTTGTTCATCATCATCATTACAGCCTTTCACAAGTCCACTGCCGAACATAGGCCTCCCCCAAGGAATGCCACAAAACACGGTCCTGAGCCACCTGCATCCATCGACTTCCTACATGTCTTACCAGGTCATCACTCAATCTCGTGGGGGGTCACCCTACACTTCGCCTACCGGTACAAGGCTGCCACTCAAGAATCTTTCTTCCTCATCGGTTGTCGGTTCTTCGAGCTATATGGCCGGCCCACTGCCACTTCAGCTTATTAATCCGTTGGGCTATGTCGGTTAGTCTGGTTCTACTGCGGATATTCTCATTTCTAAGTTTATTACGCAAAGAAACTCTGAGCATAGCCCTCTCCATAGCTCGCTGAGCGACCTTGAGCTTCCTCATACGGCCAGCTAGTTGTTAATAAATTTTAATTATTCTTTTTTCATTAAATATCTTATACTTCAGGAATGATCCCATATGAATTCTATATACGTCATGGAAAATGAACTATGTCTACCTACAATCGCTGTTTATTCGTAGGAGATATTTTCCGCAAAATTTGGCGTATGTCTCAATATCAATTAAAAATAAAATAATAATACATATATTAGATAGTTAATTTACTTAATGTATGTTGTAACTTCCTATAAAAGCAAATTAATCACTAATTTTATGATTTACTTAGATAGATGCATCGATGACGATTTTATATATGTATAAGTTTTAAAATAGTTTGAAAAAACCAAAAGTGCATGCCTCACGAGCGGTTCATTTAATTTATATGAAAAAAAAATAATTGTATTTCTGACTTTTAAAATATATTATTTACGTGTTTCAAATTTAGCTTTCTATTATTTTAACAGGTAATGACACCTACAGGGAAAAATAATAATGTTTACCGAAATAAATCGATAACACATAGTATGAAAATGATATAAGCTGTATTGTACATAATACTTTCATATTTATTTAGCCCTTGGTAGACAAATGATTACACATATTATGTCCTTTGTCTACCAAGGGCTAAATAAATATGAAAGCGCCTTTAAATTTTTAATAGCAATAAAACTTATAAAAGTTGAAAATCATTTTATTAACAATATACGCGTACTAGGCTATTAATATGAAATAGGGAACCGGTTGATGTAATTATGAAGCTAATAAAAACGCCTTTAAATTTTTAATAGCAATAAAACTTATAAAAGTTGAAAATCATTTTATTAACAATATACGCGCGCGTACTAGGCTATTGATTTGAAATAGGGAAGCGGTTGCTGTAACTATGAAGCTAATAAAAAATAAGCCCGGTCTCGATATGTCAATTTTTTCGGACGATATCGTGACCATATACAAAATCAACATCCGGACGTCCACGTATTTTTTTTTCAAACATTTTTTTTAAGAAGCAATAATAAATTATTTTTTAAAATTAATTGGAGTGCTTTATTGATATACGGCTACTCATATTTTCTTACAAGTGCAATGTGGTTATGATTATAGAGGCATTTTAAGTACAACAACATAAAATTGCTATATCTTGACATGTCAATGACGTGCAATACACTAGATAGGTAATTTGTATAATATATTTTGTAACTCCCTATAAAAGCAAATACAGCACTAACTGTATGCTTTACTTAGATAGATGCATCGACGCCGCTTTCATATCTGTATAAGATTTAAAATATGGGTTGACGTTTCTATATTGCACTGTGAATTGATCGCAAATATCCGAGACATTGTCGAATGCTAAAACATTGAATTACGATAAGTTTGTCATAATAGCAGATTCCAAAAGTGCCTTTTGACATTTAGTTTGGCTACCCTTGAGTATACAAGGATTTTCAATAGCCTAAAGTATACTAGATCTATTTTCTAAGCTTAGTGCATTAAATAAAGTGGTAAACTTCCAATACCCTTCCTTCTTATACAGGCCCAACGGGCAAAGAATAAGCTGGCCTAGCTGCGAGCTAATTGATAAAGGACGGTATTGCGTATAGAATGTTACCAGTACACAGCAACTGTTACGTTAGGTTACTATTTTGCGAGCGTTCACTTAGTGAGGGAATATAGCACAAACCATTAATTTTCAGCAATTTACCAATGGTTATTTCTTATATTTACGCAAATACTACATATTGATCAAAACGATATTTCGGGATTTTATCGCGTTTAATTTTCTTAGATTTATTTCCTAAGGCTTCGGGTGCTTTACATCACCCATGACTACAGGAGGTCGGACAAAATAATATTTAAAAAAAAACAGAAGGTAGCCCGGCTCATTATGAAATCGGGACGTCAAACATCTCAGTCCTCCCGTAATTATGGGTGCTGTAAAGTACTCGAAAAAGTCCATGAAAATAGTTTTATTCAACATTTACCGATGGCTTGAGCAAAATATGATAGTACCGAAGTGCATTTTTTGGAACGATAGTACTGACATGAGGCATGAGAGGCCGTGTATGTAGTATTTTATAAAGATAGTAATAATTGGAATATGTCTTTGCATTATAATGAAAAAGAAAGGGTTTTAAGAAAAAATAAGTATAAAAAGGAAATCAACTTTATTAAATTTTAAATATACAACAATATTTGGTTTCAACTCGGCTGGGCAGCGTTCGGGAATCTACGACACATCTTCTCGTCAGAAATACCTCAAAACCTTAAAACAAAATTGTACAACCAGTGCATGTTGCCAGTGATGACTTACGGAACTGAGACGTGGTCCTTCACTGCTGGCCGTATGAGGAAGCTCAAGGTCGCTCAGCGAGCTATGGAGAGGGCTATGCTCGGAGTTTCTCTGCGTGATAAACTTAGGAATGAGGATATCCGCAGTAGAACCAGAGTAACCGACATAGCCCAACGGATTAGTAAGCTGAAGTGGCAGTGGGCCGGCCATATAGATCGAAGAACCGACAACCGATGGGGAAGAAAGGTTCTCGAGTGGCAGCCTCGTACCGGTAGGCGAAGTGTAGGGCGTCCCCCCACAAGATGGAGTGACGACCTGGTAAGACATGCAGGAAGTAGATGGATGCAGGTGGCTCAGGACCGTGCTTTGTGGCATTCTTTGGGGGAGGCCTATGTTCAGCAGTGGACTTGTGAAGGGCTGTAATGATGATGATGATGATGATTTGGTTTAAATTTTGGGACAAAATCCGACTATTAGTTATAAGAAATGAAAACATAAAGAATAGTACTCCTCTCATAATAACCAAAAATCGTATTTATTACTAACCACTAATATACCTTTTAGAAAAAAAAGTAGGAATATAAACCTTCCGGAAGGAAATGAAACTACACCTTAAATTCTAAGCACAGTCAGGGCACACTTATTTCGCGCTTGTAAACAAACGTATTTTTTGCACGAGTAGCTTACTAGTAGATTATCTTTTCAGTTTAGGTTGCCATGAGAGACAAGTCTTTCGTGTCTTGACTTCTTCAGCTTCATCTTCAGACGTCTCTGGCTTATCAGAACCAAGTACTCTTGCTAAACTCATCATTACTTCACGTTCATGGTTCAGACGTCTTTGATTTTTGTAAATCTATCATAGAACTATTTCTTTTACTACTTGAAGTCCCTAGTATATTTCATAATAGCTGTAAAGATAACAGTTAACCTTAACAAAAAATAAAACAAAACGCTTACGTAAGAACCGACGTGCGGCCTGAGAGGCCACGTCGGAATTTCAAATCGTAATTACTCATCAAAAGCGCTTGGTTCCTGTTCTGACTTCAACGTGGGCACTATCCTTGCAGCTACTTAAAAGCGGGAGTCAGCATTGCGCGGGGAAAGTGGTAAACGAGCAAGTCTTATGGTCCCCACTCACGGTCAGTTAAACTGACATCAGTTCAACTGATCATTTCAAACGGATATAATCCAAAAAAAATTCGACACACACGGTCAGTTCAACTGATCATTCCAACTGATCAGTTCAAACTAGGGCTGTTGATATTTTTAAAATATCGGATTTTCAATATATCGATAATTATAATTACATCAATATCGGAGTTTTATATATCGGAAACATAAGCGATATATTGATGCTTATTGCTTAAAAATAATTCACACAGTTTATATTTTAGTATATTTATTAAATCAATTATATTATAAATGTATGAAAATGTTAGGTTATAGTTCTTAGTAATTATTTAACTATAACCTAATTATTAAAGAGCCATGGTAGCTCAGATGGTTAGCTCTTATTGTAAATTTCACAGTACGCGAGCAACCCGGGTTCGATCCCCGCCGGCACCAATGAAATTGTTAATTGCAATTTTAAGTGCTGATTTACCACGTGCTCGGCGATGAAGGAAAACATCGTGAGGAAACCTGCATGTCTGAGGAATAAAATAAAATTTCAGAAAACGTGAAGTTCGCCAACACAGCGTATTGTATTTTTCATTAAATAAACTTTTCTTATATAATGTACCTAAGTACTAGCTAACTAGAATTGCTAACGTTATTATATATTCATTAGATAATTTTCTATTATTTTAAGTGTTTATATTTACGGAAGTAGCGATAAGAAAGGGATTGCTTCATATCCAAGTCTTAATAGGCATTGATTACATCATATTTCGTAAATAAAAAAGGAAATCAAAATATTAATCATAAGTATTAAATAAAAAATACAAAAGGCATATAACTGGCGATACGTAAATCTTATGAAATCTTATAAAAAAATCTTAAGAAAAATCTCTTGAGTACATTAGTAATTGTGGATATTCATAATACTTGCAATCCAAAATTTGAATTAATTTCTCTTTATAATCTTAATAACCTAAATTGTTTCATAATTTTAATAATCAAGTTGAGTTATAACCAGTGCCTTAATTATCAATAGTCTTGAAGTGGGTGCGCATTGTTTCCTTAATTTGTCCGATCACCATTTCAAATTGGGTTGACGTCCTATAGTTGGCTTTGTATTTCTCACATATTTCTATAAACAGGGGATGCAAGTTTTTAAGAACTGCATGATCCAGGGTTGGAAACAGATGATGGAGTGCATGCTCCCCAAAGAGCGTTACTACAGCGAATAAGTTGCCATTTATGTCCTTACGATCAAGAAGGGCTTCGACTTGATGTGCACCCCAATCTGGAGTTTCGTCTCTGAAAATATTTTCGCTTATCAATAAAACTTTTCACCCAAAAGTTTATTTACTTCACTCAAACAAGATTTGAGTGCGGTGAATGCATTTTGGTTTTTAGTATATCAATGGAGCCCTTGATTTCTTCTGGTGATAATATATTATTATATATCTTTTGATGATAATTGGGTGGCTTTGATTTCTGTGCAATATATAAAGTTTTTTTCGGATATCTTAATGTTTCCATGAGAAAATTATGAAAGTACTTATATGCACTGCCTCCTTCTTAAAAATAAATAAATTTTAGTCTACAAAAAATATAATTTGCTTTGATATTTAATCTAATTTAAGTACTTTCAACGTCAATTTTCACTTGTAGATACAATACCAAATAGTCACAAAAATCAGCACGCTATATAAATGTTTTGTATATTCTAAAGTTCTCAATCTAAATTATATCTATAACGGCGTCTGACTGTCAAGATAAGTTTTTAAAAATGAGAACTAGTAACGCAACGGACATACATATTAAGAGGAACGGGAAAAAGGTACGTGAAAGAGCCACGCTGAAGCTGTTATGGTTGTAGCACGAATGTGTCGACTCGACCGGAATAGGACCACACGCTCACAGAATACCAGCATATAATAGCAGTTTAATGCTGCTGTGTTTCGTATGCTGAGTGCATAGATCCAGAGACTCATTTTACATACTATATACATAGCATTCCATCTCAGTCCTCAGAGGTGGCCACGCATCTATATTTTAATTATTAATCGAGGATATATGTAGAAGCCTATGGGCTACAGTACCCACTTACCATCAGGTGGACTGTGTGTTCGTTTTTCATCCTAATTCTATTAAAAAAGAGGGTTTATAATCATTGTATTCAATAATAATATTTTTATTACTTACTCGTCACCCAAATTTCTGTAGTGTTTAAAAAATTTCAAATTTATGGTTTTTATTTTTTAGGCTACTTATATTTTAATTTCGTGAATTCGTGCTACAGAAATGTCGCTGATGCTTATTATTATTTTATTACAATTACAGGTTACTTTGTCCATTTTTGTAAATGAAAAATATTAGTTTGGTGTTAGTGTATACATACATCGTTTGAATATCGGATGGCCAAAAAATAGCAGAGAGAAACATTTATTGAGACGTGATCTACCGTGGTAGATCACGTCTCAATAAATGTTTCTCTCTGCTATTTTTTACAATAGTAATTGAACAACTATCGATTACTATTGTAAAACATGTAAGCAAAGCAGCTAAGTCCCAAAAGATTAACGACAGCAAGGTTTCCGTTTCTTTTGTAAGCAATGTGCAATGAACTCACTCTGCTTACAAAAGTGTTGTATTATATTGTTGTTTCTATTCAAGATTATATGACTGATTATTATAGTTTACCTGGGTTGATCGCCATCTTTTATGGCATCGGGATGGTGATGGGCAGCGTTTACTCCAATTAAATAGAAAAGCAAACTACCGGTACAGACAATCCATAACCACGTTACTAATACTTTAGTAAACGGACTTCCTGTAACTAGCCACATCCATAAAGGAACAAGGAAACCGAGCATGTCATGCCAACGATAGTGATTCTTCAAAAATCCCTCTCGGAAAAAGATTGAAAAGAACCTAAAATAATTTAAGCGGTTAACCAAAACTTATATATTTATATATGTATGTATGTATGTAAATAAATATTAAATTATTATTAATAATGGATCATTTAATTTCATACACCGAAAGTAAACAAAAATTAGAAAGTATTATAAACAAACAATTTGTATAGATAGTAGAACAATCATCATCATCATTTTATCATTACAGCCCTTCACAAGTCCACTGCTGAACATAGGCCTCCCCCAAGGAATGCCACAAAGCACGGTCCTGAGCCACCTGCATCCATCGACTTCCTGCATGTCTTACCAAGTCGCCAATACATCTTGTGGGGGGACGCCCTACACTTCGCCTACCGGTACGAGGCTGCCACTCGAGAATCTTTCTTCCCCATCGGTTGTCGGTTCTTCGAGCTATATGGCCGGCCCACTGCCACTTCAGCTTACTAATCCGTTGGGCTATGTCCGTCACTCTGGTTCTACTGAGGATATCCTTATTCCTAAGTTTATCACGCAGAGAAACTCCGAGCATAGCCCTATCCATAGCTCGCTGAGCGACCTTGAGCTTCCTCATACGGCCAGCAGTGAAGGACCACGTCTCAGTTCCGTAAGTCATCACTGGCAACACGCACTGGTTGTACAATTTTGTTTTAAGGTTTTGAGGTAGATGTGTCGTAGCTTCCCGAACGCTGCCCAGCCGAGTTGAATCCGTCGATTGACCTCTCGGTCGAAGTTGGACTTACCTAGTCGGAATATTTGTCCCAGGTAAACATACTCGTCAACAACTTCGAGCTTAGTGCTCCCAACAACTACCGGCATAGGTGTGACATGGACATTAAACATAATCTTTGTTTTGTCCATGTTCATCTTAAGACCTATCCGTTGGGAGACACTATTGAGGTCATTGAGCATAGTGCTTAGCTCCTCCAGCGATTCTGCCATGAGAACTATATCGTCGGCAAATCGAAGGTGAGTGATGTACTCGCCATTGATGTTAATTCCGTATCCTTTCCAGTCCAGAAGCTTGAAAACGTCTTCCAATGCAGCGGTGAAGAGTTTCGGGGATATAACGTCACCCTGTCTTACACCTCTCTGCAATTGGATAGGTTTCGTACTCTGGTTCTGTACTCGGATAGCCATCGTAGCTCTACTGTACAAACACTTCAGCACTTCGATATACCGACAGTCAACTTGGCACCGCTGAAGGGACTGCAGCACCGCCCAAAATTCGACGGAATCAAAGGCTTTCTCATAGTCCAAATACGCCAGACATAGTGGCAAATTGTACTCTTCGGACTTCTGTACAATTTGCCGTAGGGTATGTATGTGGTCTATGGTGCTAAAGCCCTTTCGGAAACCGGCTTGTTCGGGAGGCTGGAAGTCGTCAAGTCTGCGCGCGAGACGATTCGTAATGACTCTCGAAAACAGCACGTAGACGCGGCTCAGAAGGGAAATCGGTCTGTAGTTCTTCAAGAGAGCGTTGTCACCTTTCTTGAAGAACAAGACCACCGCACTTCTGCTCCACGCCTCTGGTGTAATGCCACCATGGAGGACGGAATTAAAGAGCTTCTGAAGGACTTCAAGTACCGGTCTTCCACCCGCTTTCAGAAGCTCCGCTGTAATTCCATCCTCGCCTGGGGCCTTGCCGTTTTTAAGGTGCTGGAGAGCCATTCTAATCTCGCTCAGACTGACGTCCGGGATATCTTCGGAATAGTGTCGAATAAGACTCGCTCTTGGATCGTTACTCACACTTGCGTGTGGCTCCAACGATGACGTGTACAGCTGCCCATAGAACCTCTCAATCTCACTCAAAATCTCAGGTGCCCAGGAAACGATGCTGCCACATTCGGTCTTCAGCTTTGAGAGTTGGCTGTTTCTGGCAGACAGATTTCTGGCAAAGACTTTGGAGCCTTGGTTCCGCTCGATCGCTTCTTCAATACGAGCTGTATTGAAGTTGCGTAAGTCTCGCCGCATGAATTTGGAGATCTGTCTGTTCAGTTGCCTGTATGCTGTCAAATCTGTTGAAGAATGTAGCCTCATCTCCCGTCTAACAGCCATGAGATTAAGAGTGTAATCGGAGAGTTTTTGTGTTCTTCTGCGGTGGATCTTGCAGAACTTAGCTCCGACCGCATGGACAGTTTCCACGAGCTTGTCATTCATATCGTCCACTTCATTGCATTGTAGAGCCACGCGGCAGCTTTTACTACCGGTTAGTGCATTCGCTTAATAATGACGTGAGGGCTCTAATGCCGAACCTACAGTATTTTTGTAGCGTAAGCATACCTACTGCGCAAAAATAATTCGAAATGGCGTGTCAAACTAAACGCTCCGAAACCATCGTAATCCACGAGTTCCTGGCCTTTGTTCAACAAAAATTGGACGTCATGGACCAGGTGTCTCTGGAGCAGATACTGATGACAAGCTTCACTGAGGACGAGATCATCCAAGCGAAGAAGGTGTTAGCAGATTCAGCCGTGACCCAAATACATCTTATCACACGTCACAGGGATGGACGCGGTAAGAAAGACCTGCAAGACATCTTCAGGCTGTTCAATGAGACCGACCCTGATGACATTCCAACTTTCGTCGCGCGTGATCTCAACAAGCTGCCTCCCGTGAAGTTCGATCACGTAGACGCCACCAGATTGTTGAAAGACATCACCACGTTGAGAGCCGATGTTACCGACATCCGTTCGAAATTTGAGGAATCGGAACGAGCCGCAACAGAGCTGAGGAACGAAGTAAATATGTTGCGCAACATAATTGCAACATCTGCAAATTTACCGCCGTCGCAGAATGTAAATACGACACGCGGTAACCGTAATACTAGTCATATTTCACCGATGAATGCGACTCCGTCACGCGATACCGTCTGTCAGCGGGTTGATAGGGCAACCTCGGTCGTCATTGCATCACCACCTCAACCCTTGACTGAAGCCATTGGTACTCCTCCGCCGAAGCCAACCTCAAAACAAGGGAAGACGTTTGCGGATGTTGCCCGAAAATTTTTACAACCGGCACTCTCTTGTGGTCGAAAGCGGAAGAATGTGGAAATAAAATCAGTTCCAGTGGTGACCCAAGACAAGATTGATAAGGACGGGTTTACTCTTGTTGAGAAGAGACGTCGGTCGCGACCCGTCTGTAACCAGCGTGGGACCGCCAAGATAAACGCGAGTACAACTCTGCGTGCAGTGGAGCCAACCATACAACTCTACATCTCCCGTTTGGACAAAAGTACGTCGGGAGAAGACGTCCTGCGTTTCGTGGAAGAACGAAGCCGATGCCGCATTGAGGAACCGATCTCTTTACATTTGCAGCGTCTGGAGTCTAATAGGTCAACGAACTTCAAATCCTACGTACTCCAGGTTCCTGCAAAACATAAAGAGACATTCCTCGCTCCCGATTTCTGGCCCTCTGGGGTAGTGTTTCGCCTATACAGGGACGCGCCAAAGAAAAAAGTTCCCTAAATAGTGTTAAGTTATGTTTATATTTTATATATATTTTTAGGTTAAGGTATATATTGCTATGGGCCAATGTTCTTAATTTTTAAGTCCTTGATGCCTGAAATAAAGTTATTGTATTGTATTGTATTTACTGTCGCACGAATTGGCCGGCTCAAATCGGGGTAGTACCACGACCTCACAGAATACCAGCGTGAAGTAGAGGTTTACTTCTGCATTTGCCTAGTGAGTGCAGGTGACCGGAGGCCCAATTACCCCCCCCCATCCCCTTAATACGGTAGCGGAATTAAATAGATCACTACCCCAGGAGGTAACCAGCAATCCCGGTGACGAAGAATCCATCGCTGAGCATCCACTCCCAAGCTACCCTACTTTTTCTGAGCGTGGGTGCTCAGGCTGCCCCGCGTATGGTGGAATTTCATCCCCCTTAGAGGATGAAATTCCACTAAAGACTAAACCTGCTCGGGGCAAGCAGATCAATAAGACAAAGGCAACCCCTGCCGCGCTTTCCGTGAATTTCTGCAATGTCAGGGGACAAAATTCAAACCATAATGCCGTCCATTACCATCTGGAAACGGCAAATCCGGTTTTGCTCTTTCTAACCAAGACACAGGTGTCCTCTCCGACTGATACTTCGTATATCTCCTACCTGGGGTACAAATAGGAACTCTCCTTTGTGCCTATCCATTCTATGGCTATGCTTAGATGGCGACGACCATCCCCACGTCTACGGGTGCCTCTATAGATCCCATAGCGTTAATGCTGACAAAGACCGACTCATCGACCACGTCAAAATGGCTGCAGACTCTGTGCTACAACAGATCCCATCCGAAGAGATCGTGATGTTTGGTGATTTTAACGCCCACCACGCTGAATAGCTTGGTGCCCGTTAAACACATCATGCGGGAAGATCAGTTTATGGCATATGGTCTGACACAACTGGTTACTTCGCCTGCGCGGATTTCAGATGTGGAGGATCATGTATGAACCTTTCCTGTTGGACCTTCTGCTGACCACTCATCCCAACAGATATCATGTCTCCGTCGATGCACCTCTTGGCTCTTCGGACCAATTTCTGATCCGGAGTATGTTGCCACTCACGCTCCCATCGCAGTTGCGATGTGCAGCTTGCCGCCGTGTTTGATACTATAGGTCGGCCGATTGAGACGGTCTTTTTTGCGGTCTTTTTTTACATCCTACCCTTAGGAGCGAGTTTACTTCTCCCCGGATGATCCCAACGTTGTTGCTGATTCTGTCGCTGATGTTGTACTTCAGGGAATGTAATTATTTATTCTATCATCTGTGGTGCCTATCGAAGCCAGAACTAAGCCATAGTCTGGTCACAGCTGTAAAATTGCATCACGCTATAAGCAGGAGTGCTATCGGCCCTGAGCTGACGCATTAATGTCTCGGGATATAAACACCAGTGCTCTTAAAAAGTAGTATAATTCCGCTTCCTGTTCCTTCCAAAGTGTCCTCCCAAAGGCAAAGTCAGAGCATATCAAGCTACAGCTAGAACACCTGCATTCTAGCCAGTTGCCAAGGCTGTCCAAGGGAACTTCTGCCAGCTCTGCCATCTCCGCACATGGTGGACGACTCACTTGCCCATGCCGCAAAGGAGAAAACCGATCTGCTAGGCTCTCTCTTTGCATCCAACTCAACACCGCCGATCATCCCGCGGTGTGAGTTCTCCATGCAGGAAGTGTTGTTTACATAGCGCTCGGTGCGCAATGCACTCCTCTACCTTGATGTCAACAAGTCGAGTGGGCCTAACGGAGTCCCACCTGTTGTGCTGAAGACGTGTGCTCCGCGGTTGGCACCGGTTTTAACGCGTCTTTGCCGATACTCCTACTAACTAGGCGTAGCCCTAAATTCATGGAAGACAGCTTTGGTGCAATCCCTAAAAAAAGCGACCTCTCAGATCCGTCTAACTGAAGGCCTATCGCTATCACCTCCTTGTTCTCAAAGTAATGGAAACTATTATTAACTGCCAGCTCATGCGGTACCTTGAGGATCACCAGCTGATTAGTGATCGCTAGTACGGTTTCCGTCGAAGTCGCTCAGCTGGTGATCTTCTAGGTTACCTAACTCATAGAGGAGGCAGTGGAGTCCAAGGGGGAGGCGTTGGCCGTTAGTTTGAACATAGCGAAGGCCTTCGATACGTTTGGAATAAAGCGCTTCTTTCGAAGCTTCCTACCTATGGGCTTTCCCAGAAATTTTTAATTAGATCACCAGTTTTCTAGCAGATCGGAGCATCAAGGTCGTATTAGACGATGTATACTCCAATTACAAGCCAATTAACGGTGGTGTTTTCATAAGGCTGCGTGCTATCACCAACGCTGTTTCTTCTGCATATTAATGATATATTGCAGACTGGCAACATACATTGTTATGCAGACGACAGCACTGGTAATGCTTTATAAAACCAGCCGTGCCAATATTTCTCGGGAAAACGTCACCGAGTATCGGAACAAACTTGTTTGTGAAGTCGAGCCTTTGTTAGAAGGCAATAGTTTGCGTGTTTACCGCTAAAAATAACCCCTTTGTTGTATCTCCTCAGTTTCAAGGCACTTCTCTTGTTGCCTCAGCCAGTATCGGAATATTCGGTGTCGACATATCGAGTGATATGCAGTTTTCTGGCCACTTGGAAGAGAAGGTTAAATTGGCCTCTAAAAAGATTAGCGTGCTCAGCAGAGCGTGACAGTTTTTCATGCCGGCACACCGCTTGCAACTTTACAAGGCGCACGTTCAGCCTCACACATGGAGTACTATTCTCATCTCTGGTCAGGGGCTCCCCAGTGCCAGCTTCTTCCACTTGACCGCATCCAGCTCAGAGCGGTTCAAATCGTTGACGACCCAGTTCTGTCTGATCGTCTTCACTCACTGGCACTGCGTAGAGTAGAGATGTTGCATCTCTTTGCGTATTTTATCACATCTACCACGGAAAATGCTCTGAGGAATTGTTCGGACTACACCATCGCACATCGCGACAAAACTCGTGATACTATCCGTACCATCTGGATGTTTGGCGGTCCACCACTGTGCAATTTAGAAGAAGTTTTCTTCCTCGCACAACTTACTTGTGGAATCGATTACCACCA
The DNA here is from genome assembly GCA_033319125.1 of Parnassius glacialis. Lineage (NCBI taxonomy): Eukaryota > Metazoa > Arthropoda > Insecta > Lepidoptera > Papilionidae > Parnassius > Parnassius glacialis. The sequence goes on along the minus strand of JAVANC010000026.1, from coordinate 33,577,125 downwards.
GCAATTTTTCCGGACCGGATACTACTTAGGGACCTTCAAGAGAAGAGCCTACTCCTTTTTAAAAGGCCGCCAACGCATCTACAATTCCACTGATGTTGCAGTTGTTAATGAGTGGCGGTAGTCACTTACCATCAGGTGAGCCGCATGCTCGTTTGCCCCCACTCCTATTAAAAAAAAACGTACTAAAGTGTGTACTGTGTTCTCGTTTGTCACCCTAATCCTATAAAAAATCTTAACACAATTGACTTAACATAAAGTAGAAGGGCCCTTCTAAACAATGTGGCAACATTACGCATTATATGATAAAAAATAATCATGTGATTTATATTACTTGTTAAAAAAATGTTATACCTCTTAGCAAAACTGATGATGAAAATGAAAGGAAAGAAGCAAAATTCTGTGATAAATCCAAGTCTAGCATATAACGGTTTATCTTTTCTGGGATTAAACAATAGTATTGGTTCCAGAGCGCTGATTTCAAGATCCATGAGTGTGTTAGTGTAAAGGTGATGTGATAATACATGTGACACTCGGAAATCTCTGAAATTAAAAAAATCAACAAAATATTTAGTCATATATTAATGTCAATCAATACTGGTAATAGTATATATATTAATCAATAAAAATTTGAAACACATTATATACTTTGAAACTTATGTTATTATAAACCTAAAAAAATATTTAAGATATTTAAAATACATTTGCCGTGTAGTGACAGTATAAGAGAATTCATTACCCCAAGTACAACAAATGTACAAATATCCAAATAAACTTTTACATTAACAATATATGACTGCCCCGTGCCGCAGTGGCTTAGCAATTGAGTTGCAGCGGTAAGGGCCGCGGGTTCGATTCCCGTACGGAACAAATATTTGTATGTTAAAAAGGTAATACCAGTGTGCTTTTAAGTGGGGAGGAGATGGCAATCAAGCACAAGTTAGTTATACCAGTTACTCGACTCCAAAGGGTCAGTAATTCCTTCATGGGGCAATGTATACGCTTTTACAACAAAGTCCCAGAAAATATGCAGACCTATTCTATCAAAAGTTTTAAATTATTTATTAAGCAAAAATTGTCTAGTAAGGGCTATTATACTACTAAAGAGTACATGACTGATAATAACCCCTGGGAATGAGGTGATCACTATCATGCTGTTTCTAAATGTTTTCATAATAATTGTATAAAATATTATATTGTAAATTGTGCTTTTAAAAAAAGTCCCGCTGGGTTTATTGCTGGTTCTTCCCAGGATAGAGTTTTTTTTGCGAACCACTGGTAAAAGTAAAAAATGACTTTCAATAACTATTATGTACTTATAATCTATATTGAATAAAAATTATTCTATTCTATTCTATTTTATTCTATGGTCTACAAATAATTGTTCCGGGTCTGTTGTCCTTTTCGATTCATAATTTAGAGAAAATGTAGATGTTCATGTGCCACAGCATCCACTCAACATCAAGCTGATTGTGTGCTCGTTTGTTACCCTTATTCGATGGAAAAAAGTAGGACTTTATTGGATCATTATACTATTATAAGGATCCAATAAAGATTAACATATTACACTCAACCCAATGTTTTGCACATGTACACCATTTTCACTTATATATAAATCATTTGGTCCGTGCAGCAGCATCATGCGAGTAATAACTTAATCATAAACTATGGTAAATATCACTCTATGAGGCCATGCCGTAATACAGATTTATTACGACATGAGGGGGTTCTGCAAAAACTCACATATTAAGAATAGAGACATCTCAAAGAACTTTGCTTAAGGTCATGCTTAAAAAACCAGTGCTATTCCCTTTAATAAAAACGCCCCCACCTACCAAACTACCAATATATTTGAATAAAAAGAGATTCAGAGAGATCACAATACCATAACATTAGAAACCTCAAAAACGCACTCGCACACGCACACGCACACGTACACAGTATTATATTTACACTTTAAATATGTGTTATTCTGTTTTGTTAGACTGTGTATAAATCTCCAAATCTCCAATTAACATGCGCTCTCTGACTCCAAGATACAGGATTATCCTAGTTTGGGATCCAACGGAAAATATTTGTATATCTTTTCTTGAACATTGTTAAGCTCACTATTCTTACATCCATTTGTTAAATCTATATTTTGATAACATTTATCTTAATTAACCTGATTTGGAAACGTAATTTTATTCTTACCTGTAAGACCACATACTCATATTAAATAAGAACATTCTCCAGTTTGTTTTACGGTGTATGAAATTGTGACAAGCAACAGTGAGCAATGCCAAACATATGGATGAAACAGTGTACCAAAATTGCATTAGCCAATAATTTTGAGACCAACACGCAAAAGCCGAAGTGCATAAAAGTGATATAAATAATCCGTCAGTTATTAAATTTGTTTTCTTGGAATCATCTTTTTGAATGTTATTCAATTTTTGATAAACTTCTTTCTTTAACGTTTTATAAAAACCATCTTCTTTAAATGTAAAAGGGGAGTTACGTGGTGTTTTTGCTTCTCGAACGTAATATTTACTGAGTATTTTTTCCGCTATGGGATTTAAGTGATGAGATTCAAATGCCTCTGTTATATCAGTTCCCTGAAAATGTAATGAAAGGAAAGAATGCTTAAATTACATACAATAAAATAAAATAAAGCTCAGTGGACAGACGTGCTATGAGAATTTTCGGTAAACTCGTTTTGGTTAAAACTAATTTTGCCAGTCTATTCTTGTCTTGTTGGCTAGTCTTATTTGCCTCTTTCTCTGTATTCTACGAGATGTATGTTGGAGAGAGTGTACAGGAATTATGTCACTCAAATAATTCCTGTCTCCTCCTTCCACCGTAGTCAGGTTTTCATCTGTATTGTTAATAAATTTGAACCAAAAGTCAACTATTTGATTGGCGTTGTTCGTAATGCAAACAGCATCGGAGTGGAAATTTTGAAGAATTGGCCAGGTGGGTCAAGGCTTCAAGGCAAGGGTGGATAGACTTTTGTCTCACTAAGTATTCTATTTTGCTATACTATCTTCGGCAATATCAATAGTTATCGTCAGATTATTAGATAGTTCTATTTATGTTATGTATATATTAAAATATGTTGATGTACATTTTTTTAAATTAACTAATATCTTCTGTTAGGGGATATTAGTTATATAATAAGTGCATATCTATCTATTGCAGCTTATAAAAGTCCACTGCTAAACATAGACCTCCGCCATAGGTCTGCTCATATGGGAAATTTTTCCATAGTTTGCCACGCTTGGCGTGCGGGTTGGCAACCGCAGTATTTTATTTTTGTCCAGCTGTTATCAGGAAGATGCTGCAGCCCATCTCCTGTTTTGTCCCTCTGTCGTCTCTTACAAAATCCGCAGGACGATAGCCTCAGAGTAATGCGTATTCTTACACCGCCACTACACGGTTAATAAAAGAACACGATATAATAAATGTCACATTATCTTTCTTTTTAATTTAATTTTTACCAATGACATGGAATACGTGCGAGGTATACGATAATACAAGATGTTCTAATAAAATGATGAATATTTAAAAAAATGCAATTTCTTTACCTTTGTCAGCTCCAGCCATTCTTCCCCTCCTGGATGTTTTTTAACAAAACTCGTTAGATCATATAATTTGTCATGAACACGCCAGAAACCCTCGGCTCCGTCATCCAAAGCCTTCCCACTGAGCCATTGCACTGGATCTCTAAGCCCAGAATCCCTGAGAGAAGGATATTTGAGTTGTGGAAAGCTGACATGAGTTTTTTTTTGTGTAGCCCGAGTATGTGCAATGCGATCCCAACTAGTTCCGCTAGGAGCCATTTAATTATTTAATTAAAATCGTGTTATTATTTACTTATTTTAATTTGACGGAAATAACTGAACTAAAGCAGGTAGTACTTATATATATTAACAATACTCTACTTGTGAACTATTATCTGAGGAATAATGAAATGAGCAGTGGTTTGTATAAGTTCGATTAAAGTGCTGTTAACCTTTCTATAACCGCGCCAAATTTTGTCACACCTATACTCGCGCATGGTCTCGCAGACCGTAAGCTTAGAATTATATTCTGTAATTTCATTTCATAAAAACTATAGCTAAATTATGTTTTCTAAAAACTAGAGGATATATCTAACTAATAAAACTAATTACAATTAATTGTGAATAAATTATTTATTTACTGATTAGGAGGTTTTCATTACAGTATTTTTTAAAAGATAAAAAAAGGTAACGAACATAAATAAACTCTGAAATAGTAAAGTCACAATAAGAAACAATACACTAACAACTAACCTTAAATTGAATTTTCTCCCTACGAATTTGTAGTCGCATTGTACGTTTTTAGTAACTCCAAGTTAAGTAAAGATATCCTAAGTAGTCTTCTTGTAAAATTTGAAGCAGTAGTTTTATTCCATTTCGTCTGACCATCTTTTCCATGACAATGATAATCACTAGAAATTTGACGACCTTGCAACTCATTAGAATCACCTTCTCTGTAAAATGACCCACTTACTATCTACTTATTATTCTCTTGTATTTTTACAAAAACACTTCGCCCGGCCGTCGTTTTCACTACATAGCTAGAATACGAATATTATTCCTCTTCCACTATTAATTTCATTCGATTTTCATCGATCAGTACATAAATATTAATCTAAAAATAAAAAAGAAAGTGTGAACTACGTCATTTTATACCAGAACTATAAAGAACAATGTTAAAAGTATAACAAAAGACATTATTTGCACGAAAAATTGCGTCGGACCCACAGACGAATTAGCGCTAAATGTGACCTCTTACACTTGCTATTTGTGCAAAGACCTTTTATAAGCAAAAATGTCGTTAGAAACGAATCAAGCATTCAACATAAGTTATAGTTTTCTTCTTATCACAAATTACCAGCTGTTTTCGTTATAAGAACAAAACGTGAAATAATGTTTAGATGGTCTCATGGACCGACGCGCGGGTTTAGGAAGGTTAATTTATTGTAATATACATCAAAGACTATTATTTTGTACCAGATAAGATAAGCAGCATGAAATTAGTAGTAATTCAATAAATTTATCATAAACTGCTTGTTAATTGCAATTTGGACCTCATTATTTGTTAGAAAGTAAACATCATTTATTTCAACTCGAAGTTCAAATGTGTTTTAATTGTAACATTTATCTTTTGAAAATATTTAAGAAAAAAGTTTAACACTGTTAAAAGAGTATTTAAAATACTACAAAAGCCCTGTTTATTTTTTAATGATCAGGCCTTTGATCGGTGTAGTTTTTACCCTACCAAAAAAATAAAGGAAAGTGTTTCGGCTTTGCCAAAAAAAGCTTAGGGCTCGATATATGTTATGATCCATAATTCATTCATAGCTATAGACATTTACAACCTTCTTAAATCTATTAAACTTCTTTATATATACTTGGTCAATAAATATAACTTCATCATCATCATCATCATTACAGCCCTTCACAAGTCCACTGCTGAACATAGGCCTCCCCCAAGGAATGCCACAAAGAACGGTCCTGAGCCACCTGCATCCATCGACTTCCTGCATGTCTCACCATGTTGTCACTCCATCTAGTCGGGGGTCACCCTACACTTCGCCTACTGGTACGAGTCCCCATCGATTGTCGGTTCTTCGAGCTATATGGCCGGCCCACTGCCACTTCAGCTTACTAATCCGTTAGGCTATGTCGGTTACTCTGGTTCAACTGCGGATATCCTCATTTCTAAGTTTATCACTCAGAGACACCCCAAGCATAGCCCTCTCCATAGCTCGCTGACCTTGAGCTTCCTCATACGGCCAGCAGTAAAGGACCACGTCTCAGATCCGTAAGTCATCACTGGCAACACGCACTGGTTGTACAATTTCCTTTTGAGGTTTTGAAGTATGTCTGACGAGAAGATGTGTCTTAGTTTCCCGAACGCTGCCCAGCCGAGTTTAATCCGTCGATTGACCTTTCGGTCGAAGTTGAAATTACCTAGTCGGACTATTTGTCTCAGGTAAATATATCGTTCACAACTTCAAGCTTTGTGCTCCTAACAACTACCGGCATAGGTGTGACATGGACATTAAACACAATCTTTGTTTTGTCCATGTTCATCTTAAGACCTATCTGTTAGGAGACACTATTGAGGTCATTGAGCTTAGTGCTTAGGTCCTCCAGCGATTCTACAATAAGGACTATATCGTCGGCAAATCGAAGGTGAGTGATGTACTTGCCATTGATGTTAATACCGCATCCATTCCAGTCCAGTAGCTTGAAAACTTTCTTCCAATGCAGCGGTGAAGAATTTCGGGGATATAACTCACCCTGTCTTACACCTTTCTGCAGTTGGATAGATTTTGTATTCTGATTCTGTATTTGGATAGCCATAGTAGCTCTACAGTACAAGCACTTCAACACTTCGATATACCGACAGTCAACTTGGCACCGCCGAAGGGACTGCAGTACCGCCAAATTTCGATGGAATCCAAGGTTTTTGCATAGTCCACATACGCCAGACCTAGTGGCAAATTATACTCCTCGGATTTCTGTATAATTTTTCGAAGGGTGTGTATGTGGTCTATGGTACTAAAGCCATTTCGGAAACCGGTTTGTTTGGGAGGCTGGAACTCGTAAAGTCTGCGTGCTAGACGATTCGTAATGACTCTCGAAAACAGCATGTAGACGCTGCTCAGAAGGGAAATCGGTCCGTAGTTCTTCAAGAGAGCGTTGTCGCCTTTCTTGAAGAACAAAACCACCGCAATTCTGCTCCACGCCTCCGGAGTAGTGCCACCTTGAAGGTCAGAATTAAAGAGCTTTTGAAGGACTTCAAGTACCGGTTTTTCACCCGCTTTCAAAAGCTCCGCTGTAATTCCATCCTCGCTCGGGGACTTGCCGTTTTTAAGGTGCTGGAAGGCTATTCTAATCTTGCTCAGACTGACGTCTGGGATATCTTCGGAATAGTTTCGAAAACGACTCGCTCTTGGATCGTCACACTTGTGTGTGGCTCCAACGATGACGTGTACAGCTACCCATAGAACCTCTTAATCTCACTCAAAATCTCGAGTGTCTCGGAAACGATACTGCCACACTCGTTTTTCAGCTTTGACAGTTGGCTCTTTCTAGCAGACAGATCTCTGGCAATGACTTTGAAGCCATGGTTCCGCTCGTTCGCTTCTTCAATACAAGCTGTATTGAACTTGCGTAAGTCCCACCGCATGGATTTGGAGATCTGTCTGTTCAGTTGCCTGTATGCTGTCAAACCTGTTGAAGACTGCAGATTCATTTCCCGCCTAACAGTCATGAGATTAAGAGTGTGATCGGAGAGTTTTTGTGTTCTTCTGCGGCGGGTCTTGCAGAACTTAGCTCCGACCGCATGGACAGTTTCCACGAGCCTATCATTCATATCGTCCACTTCATTGCAGTTTTCTTGGCACTGAAAACGGTTTCGTAATTTGAGCTGAAAGGTTTCTGGACTTTGGAACAGAGCACAAGGGGGACGGAGCGTTGACTTCATTAGATGAGACCTCTCCAACTTAACGTTTAGGTTCAGTGTGTCTCTAACCATTCGGTGATTGCTACCAGTTTTCACCCTCGCGATCACGGAGACATCACTGAACAGTTGTCATCTGGTCGTTATAATGAGGTCAATTTCATTTTTTGTCGAACCATCGGGGCTTGACCAGGTCCACTTCCTGTGGGGCCGCTTCTGGAGGAAAGAATTCATCATAAAGAGTCCCTCTTTCTCCATGAAGTCGGCCAGCTGCTAGCTCTTTGGGTTCAGTTGCCCTATTCCAAATTTCCCTACTTTTAGCTCACCATTAATACCGTATAGGGGGTTTTGGAGGAATGCATGGCTCTAGAGATATCATCATACATTTCCTCCACCTCCTCATCGGGATGTGCCGAGGTTGGTGCGTAAACCTGTATGACCTTCAGCGAATACCGTTTGGTGATTCTTAGTATAAGGTACGCACCCCTCGTCGACACACTCTCAATCTTTATAACGTTGTTAACGAGAGACTTGTGGACGATAAATCAGACACCTCCTTGGGACAGATGGTCGCCCTACCGGTGAAAGAGCAAGTTGCCGGATTCGAGGATTACCGTGTCCTCCCCCTCTCTTCGGACCTCGGATAATCCTATAATATGCCAGCGTAACTGTTTTATCTCTTCTTCCAGCTCCACGATCTTCTCGTCAGTCCTCAGGGTGCGTGCGTTGTATGTTGCCAGGTCGAGTCGTCTTAGATGGCAACCGTACCCCAACCGGAGATTCTTAGCTTTCCCTGCACCGCCGTTAGCATGGTTGCCACCGTAGGCAGGAATAGCGGGGCCGCCTGTCTCTTTGTTGCTCTCATCATTGGGGGTATTTGCCATAGTTGCCACGCTTGGCGAGCGGGTTGGTAACCGCGGTTGTTTTATTGTACTTTGGCTGTTATCAGGAAGATGCTGCTGCCCATCTCCTAACTGTTTCCCACTGTCGCCTCTTACGACACCCACGGGAAGGTATGGAGGAGTTGATATTGTTAACCGCCACTACACGGCATATAACTTGGCATGTTTTATATATCCAAGTGTATACTTGTACTTTTACATGTATTAAATATCATTACCTTGTTATTTTTTATATATCAAAGTCCTATTAAAGTCCCTTATAGATTGCCTCATAGGGGGATATTTGCCAGTTGTCACGCATGGCAAGAGGGTTGGCAACCACAGTTTATTTGGATGATATGGGGTACTGGTTATTTTTATACCGTCACAACACGGCCTTCAAACCCTTTTGTGACTAGCTAATCTGAAATCAATCCTTATAAATCCGTATATATGAGGACTGATTTCAGATTTGTTGCACTGCTTTTTATGACAACAGTGTAATGAAAGGCAGTCAATATGAAAAGCAGTACAGTTGACGAAGAAATCTTTTCTTATCTATGGCTTGGTAGGCTATAGGCAGTGTACTGATGTTTGAGGTAATCCTTATGGAGTATTGTCCACCTTACTGATGTTTTACACAAGAGAATTTCGAGTGGAATATTATCTTTTATTTATACTTCTTTCCACACTTATAGGTCTCAGTTATAATTTTAAATCAGCACTTCAATTATCTACATATCAAAGCGACGTCATATGTTATATTTTATATCAAGCTATGAAGCTTTAGTCACATCTAAAAATTTCATCCTTATCATCTCGATGGTTGGCAGTCCACTACCGTGCGTTTTACATAGCAATTTAAATCTGCAAAAGTATTAAGTAATTACGTACTCTATTCGCATCCGTCGCCTCTCTATAAGAAATAGAAAATATAGAGAATTAGAGAATTATATATATAAAGAGAATTTTATATGTTAATCGACGAAGCTTAAATCACATTTAAACATACCATACACATCATTTCGATGGTTGGCAGTTCACCCCCGTGCGTTTTGCAAGTACGTGTAGTAGTAGTAGTAGTAGTTCTTTACGTGGTAGAGCCATGTTGCAGCTATATTAGTAGTATAGTTGTAGCACGGATGGGTCGGCTCAACCGGGGAAGGACCACGCTCTCACAAAATACCAGCGTAAAATAGCAGCTTAACTCTGCTGTGTTTCGTACGGTGAGTGTAGAGTACCGGAGACCCTTTTTACTGGAAAACTCACGGGTGACAACGCATCTGCATTTTGATTTTTAATAGAGGATAGATGTAGATGTCTATGGGCCGCAGCAACCACTTACCATCAGGTGCACTGTGTGCTCGTTTGTCATTTTTATCCTATAAAAAAATTATAGATATAGAGAATTTTATTTCAATCGACGAAGCTCAAGTCACATGTAAACATACCATCCACATCATTTTGCAAGTAATTTACTGCCACCCACCACTACATTGTGGAATTCACAGTCGCGAGCGATTTTTCCGGACCGATACAACTTAGGGATCTTCGAGAACAGAATTTTGCAAAGAAGTCGACGGTTGGTATCCTACACAGGGATGACGACAGGAACCTGCAATCACTCTGACTTTGCAGATGTTCATCGACGATAGTACGAGTAATTACTTACAGTCAGGTGACATATGGTTCACCATATTATGGTACAGTTCTCGTTAACCTCATCTTCTATAAAAATTTATTAACTACTCTCTAACTTTACCTTATTCTGTTAATTTTTTATTTAACCTTAACCAAATAGTTATTTTTTTTAATATTTCAAAAATAATACAAACAAGTTTTGTATTATTAAATATATTTTTTAATAAAGCGTAGAGTATTATTCTTGAGGCCGAATATATGTGTACTTACTTGAAAGTTAGACCTATTAACAGTTTACAACGAATACTGTACGATGATTAGTACGTTCAAATAAAAAATGCGTTCCGGGTTGATTGAACCGCCTTGAGAGTCTGCTTTCGCATTTTCATTCCTTCGACGTGAACTACTATGGTGCATAATGGAAGGGATTCAGCGCTGAGCTTAAAATTGAATAAGTTAAAAAAACTCACTACATAAGCGTCTTTAGATAATTACATATATTATGAGTTTTTGCTACTGGCCCATTCAATATTACTGTAGTTACCATTAAAATATAATCCTGACGTTTGGTGGTGAAGTAAGAGTATATTTCGTTTCTTCATAATATAATTTCATTTCTTAATATATGTGAAATGGCAGAAAATCTTTTGGCTTCCGATAGATTGTGGTATAACCAACTCGTTTACGTCAAATATAAAGTATCTAGACTGGCGACTGGTACTTATCGTCAGTCCACCCGCCAAGCATAACGATTAAAGCAAATCCCCCCTACGATGAGAAAGAAGAGGTCAATGTATAGCGGTGGATTTTAACGGACCGATAAAGGAGAATAAGTTATTTCTCATATACGAAAATCACTATCGTACTTTTATGTAAACAGTTTTATCATATATACTTTATTTTGGTGACCACAATAAAGATAAGTATTTGTTTTATTTTATCTTTTTAAGATATTGGAGAGTGTAAGGGTCACAGATATAAAACCAAATACTACAATAAAAATCATATGTAGTTAAATTATTCCTCATATTTACACGCAGTCCTTTGGAGTATATATTAATCACTAGTTTGCAAAATATCAATAAATAAAAATATATAAAAATCAGTAGAAATGCCACCTAATGGTGACTATTTGGATATTGCGTTTAAACGTGCAGCAGAAAAGAAAACACACGTTAGCTTCCCGCAACTTGTGTACCCATCGCTTAGAGATGATGGACTTAGAGATCCGGTGCAATGGTTAACGGGAAAAGCTATGGATGATGGAGCCGAAGGCTTATGGCGTGTGCACGATGGATTATACGACTTAAAAAGTTTTCTTGATATACATCCAGGTGGCGCAGAATGGTTAGAGCTAACAAAGGTATTTTAAAAACATAACACATAATAAATGTAATATGTATATTACTATACTTACTTACTTATCTTCACGCACAATCCCTGACGGGATAGCCAGAGAGAACAGATCGCCTAGTGTCACGATCCTTACATACTTCTTTCGCTTCTTTCAGATTCATTAACTTCTTCATACATGCACGTCTAGGTATCCGAGTACTCTTGACCCTCCCCTCTTCGAGCAATTTGCTCACATGGTCTTCAAAAGTTAGTCTCGGTCTACCTCGACACCTTTTAATATTAACTTTCGCGCTATATATTTTCTTTACCATTTGGTCTTCACTCATTCGCTTAACGTGCCCAAACCATCGAAGCACGCCCTTATCAATTTTTGTGATAAGGTCATCTTTCAAACCTGCCATATTGCAAATCTCTTCGTTTCGCTTTCGATCGGCTATGGTAACGCCGCACATTTTACGAAGAGATCGCATCCCCACTGCATTCAACTTGCTTTTATGCTTCTTCTGGCATACCCAGGTTTTGCTGCCATATAACAAAGTCGGTACCAACACGGCGTTATGTATTGCAAAGCGTGCACCCTTCACTACGCCTTACCTTTTGACTAACGCAGTCAGGGCACCATTGACTTTGTTCCCGGCAGCGACACGCCTGTCCACATCTAAATCACATCTTCCATCCCGACTAAAAGCTCTCCCCAAGTATACAATTTCATTTACCTGTTCTAGACATTCTTGATTTACCCATATTTCACACTTCGTTTTCTCTTCGTCCCTTTCAAATACCAGAACCTTAGTTTTATTACCATTCAAACGGAGACCTTTCACCTCACATTCCTCTTTCATACACGTGACTAATGCCTGCAGTTCTGCCTCTGATGGTGCAATAAGCACTGCATCATCAGCATACAGCAGACAATTTACTTTAATGTCACCCAATTTCACACCCAAACAGCTATCTTTCAGCTTCTGCAAACAACTGTCGAGATACAGTATGAACAGCCAGGAAGACATGACACAACCCTGTTTTACGCCCGTTTGGACGCTACACATGGGTGACAGATCATGTCCTACCCGCACACAGGCTCTACAAGCACAGTAAAGTGCCTGCATAGCCCTTAGCAATCGACCATCCACACCATACCCCGGCAACAGTTCCCACATTTTCTTCCTTACAACCTTATCAAATGCTTTCTCAAGATCCACAAAAGCACAGAAAATCTTCTGGTTAGCAGCCAGAAGTTTTTCCGTGATCATGCGGAGAGAAAACACTTGATCCGTGCATCCTCTTCCAGGTCTAAATCCGCATTGTGCCTCCCATAGAAATATTTCCGATTTCTCTTGCATCCTACGTGTCAAAACCTTCGAGTAAACTTTACTTGCTAAACTGGTCAAGCTGATCGCCCGATAGCACCCGCAGTCAAAATGTGAACCTTTACCTTTATATAAAGGCACAATGACTGCGGATCGCCAATCATCCGGGACATCCCCCGTCCGCCAGCACAAATTGCACAGCAGATGAAAGCTTTCCCAGACGCGAGGCCCACCATACTTGACCATTTCAGCAGTAACTCTGTCTAGTCCCGCAGCCTTACCACATTTTAAACTTCGAATCGCACGTTCAATCTCTTTCATACTGATGACCTCAGTGTCATCGAGGTCCGGGTCTGGCGTACCAGTCACGGTGTCATCCCCGGATCTCTCACTGAGATCATCACACGCATACATTTCTCTATAAAATTCGCTCCATCGCTGCATGACGTCCGATTTTTCTGTGAGGACGTCATTAGTTCTCGAAAGCACTTTGTTCATTCTTAAGGCCGTCGCACCACCTCGGATCCTTCCTACACCTCTTTCCAGGAGAGTTTGGAGTTCTCCTTAAAGTTGTGCGACAACCTTTCGTCCGCTTCCATTCTACACCTTTCACGCATTTCCTCAATCAATGCTTTCGTGTGAACTTTCTGCAGCTTATATCTTTCTTTCATCTTCTCTCTCATATCCTTATCATTACTAGAGGCCAAGTAGTCTAACCATGCTTTCTTCTTCTTCTCTACAGCTTCTTTCACTTCATCATTCCACCATGCATCTCTTCTTTTACTACTGCCTCTTTTTATTGTTCCAAATACTTCTTCCGCTGCACTTACCATTCCATCCCTAAGGTTCTGCCATATTCTTCCCACACATTCTTTTCTACCATCGATGGTGTCAAGCTTTTCGGCTACTACATGATATTTGTCCCTAGTATCCGCTTCCTGAAGCTTCCAGCTTCGTATGCGACATATGTAATATGTATAATAAAATATGATGTGTATAGCGTATGTGCGCACGTCCGCGAATGTTTCTGGCCATAAAAGTCAAAATGCATGATGGACACAGCTTTATATATACATATGTGTACCCTGGCTTCCGCTGGGTAATAAACTCTCTATTAATAATAATTATTTAGATTGAAAATTATCAAATACCATATATTATATACATTTTTTGCTTTTATTTAATGTGACTATATTACTCGTGGCATTGCTCTCTATCTGTTCGTGAAATTTCATTACAATCGGTCCAATCATTTTAAAGACTAGCCCGGACAGATACACAGACAGACAAAAACATTAAAATGGTTATTCATATCTTAGTGGTATACGGATAACCCTGTTCAATAAAAGGCAGTTATTTCGATATACATCATCATCACCACCATTACAGCCCGTCACAAGTCCACTGCTGCTTGCCCCAAGGAGTCCTTCTTTCCACCTCTGTGTTGCAATCGCCTATATGAAGAGCGTTATGCGCGTAATCGCGTTGTTGAAGCAGTCCAGTCGCTCTTTGAAGCCTGAATGCATCGGCGAACAGGAAGACTTACCTACAGACTTACACAGATAATGACCGGGTACGGGTGCTTCGCTGATTATTTGTGTAAAATAGGACGCAAAGCGACGACAAACTGTTTCGACTACGGTGGGCAGGAACAGGACTTCGCATCCCATACGATGGCAACATGCCCAGCGTGGCAACGGGAACGGACGATCCTGGTAAGCCAGATCGGTCAGAACCTCTCCCTGCCAGTAGTCGTATCGGCGATATCGGCTGTAGCCGCTTTCTGTGAATCCGTTATGGTCCAGAAGGAGACTGCTGAGCGGTGTCGGGAGAGGACAGATCCAGCTTGGAGACAATGTCACCAAGGCGTTCGTCTCAGCCCTCCTTTTGATGATGGTGTTCACCTACCTGATGGATGGTGTTATCGGCGGTCGGGGCGGGAGCCTGGAACATCTAGTGATGTAACACCTGAGGTGGATGGTGTGTGCCTTAATAGAACAAAGCGAGAAAGTTGCCCCGGTTGCGTTCCTAACGGATATCTCAGAACCCCTCATATACGCTGATGGTGACTACTGTGGAGTTTTGACCGGTAGGAGACCGGCATAACCTTTCTGTTACCCCGTAGAAGAAGGTATCCATGAGATTTTCCCCACAATAAAAAATGGCCTGCCCCAAGGAATGCCACAAAGCACGGTCCTGAGCCACCTGCATCCATCAACTTCCTGCATGTCTTTACCAGGTCGTCACTCCATATCGTGGGGGGTCCCCCTACACTTCGTCCGCCGGTACGAGGCCGCCACTCGAGAACTTTTTTCCCCAACGGTTGTCGAGAGTTCGAGCTATATGGCCGGCCCATTGCCCCTTCAGCTTACTAATCCGTTGGGCTATTTTGATATTACAGAGAGACATTGCAATTTTATGTATTTGTACCTATAGATTAAATAACAATTATAAACACTTTAATTGATATTAATGTGAGTTAATTACCAATTTTCACTAATTAATCTATAAAAATATTCCTTGCTATTTTAGGGAACTGATATAACTGAAGCTTTCGAGTGTCACCATCTCAATCCAGCTGTTATCAAAGTGTTAAATAAGTACTATGTTAGAAAGGCTCAGACTCCCAGGAATTCTCCTTTCACCTTTAAAGAAGATGGGTTTTATCGTTCCTTGAAACGCGCAGTTTGGGAAGAACTACAAAAGGTGCCAAAGCGTGTTCATGAAAGATCAGATAGAATTATTGATGGATTATTTATTTGTTTTATGGCAACAAGCGCTTTATCATGCATTTCTAAGAATTATTGGGTTGTAATGGCATCATATTTAGTTGCATCTCTGAGTCTTGCTTGGACAGCGGTTGCGGCACACAATTACATACACAGGAAAACTAACTGGAGGATATACCTGTTCAATTTGAGCATGTGGTCTTATAGATAAATATTGAGAAAATATTTTTGTTATCTGTCACATATTTTAAAATGATGAAAATATTATTTTTTGTTTCAGAGATTTCAGAGTGTCTCATGCACTTTCCCACCACCTTTATCCCAACACACTTTTGGATTTGGAAATAAGTGGATTTGAGCCATTTGTTTTCTGGTTACCGCTAAAAAATCAGTTTTATGGAATATTCGCTATATTTATTGAGCTAGCCACTTTTGGTTTCGTTTTCCCAATAAACTTCTTTAAAAGGTAATGTATTTCTAAATTATGTACGTCATCAACATTATGATTACATCCTTTCACAAGTCCACTACTGTACATAGGCTCCCCAAAGTAAAGTAATACGTTCCTCACCCACCTGGGGCTGATCTGTTCTGGTTCGCTATGCGCTTCTAAGCTTCAATTTTTAACATCCTTTTTAGTTAACCATAGAACATGCTTGAATTTTCGATGCATTTTTATACTATTATACTATCCGGGATGTTATCTATACATATAATAAATCTGTAGAAAAGTCGTGTCTGTAATTCTAATATATTCTTGAAAAAACAAGTCCAGGGGACTAAATAAAGGGTTCTGAAGCCAAATGAGTGGTTTTTAGAATTTTTGTCTGTCTGTCTGTCTGTCTTTCTGTCTGTCTGTCTGTCTGTGTATTCCGGATTCACGCAAAACCTACTGAACCAATTTACATGAAATTTTATATGTAGGTATTCAGTAACCCGGGGCAACTTATAGGCTACTTTTCATCCGATTACGGAACTTCAAATAAAGGAAGGTTACGTATTTTATTTCCTTTAGATATTAATTTTCTGTTGTATCTTAGTTATAGGCGGAATGACGGGTGTTTTTCAAATAAATACCATATTTGTAAATAAAGTTTAAGAAATTGTTATATTCTTGTAAAATGATTTTAAACTACACCGATTTCGTATTCAAAATAGCGCCATCTCTCATCAAATGGAAAAAGTAGTGTATTTTGCCTTCGGTTACTATTAAATGAAATAATATAACTTACTTACATTTATATGATTAAATTATTAGATTTTTTAAATTATTAAAAAATTCTAGCGTTCAGTTTTTATAAAAATATGATAATTGATAAGGTATTTATTTCAACTGCTAATATATATGTAAATTGTTAAAAACTGGTCTGTCCGCAATTGTTGCAAAATTTTCATTATCATCATAGTTTTATTAAAGAGATTTTTATGTATGGCGTGGCCAGATCGTATAATCGATCATATATCATAAAATAGTCTATCATTTCGTGAAATGGTGTGCTCATTTCATGACATTTAACACTATTTGTTGACCATGTCATGATATAGCTTGACCAAATCGTTTGAAGATATTAGTAACTAAACACAACGTTGCTATTTCAGAATATGGTCATATGACGATATCATTAAATTGTTTTTCACCGCTAGCGGCGCTGATAGCTTATTTTTAACAGAAACAGAACTTTTAAGGGAATTGACATCACTTTATCCCTTATTGATATAATAAATAAATGTTCGTTTCTATTGCTGATATTACTAGATTTAGCTTTCATTATTTCATGTAATATAAGCGCCACCTACTTACTTCTAAATAAACTAAAATGGTAAGTCATTGATAAAATTAAATAATACAATGCTATGAATATACGATATAAATAATTGAATCATTTACATTACATTCATCCCGCGTTGGAATCAGTGCAGCGAACTCTTTTTTGGCCAAAAACTGCGGCCTGTGTCCAGTAGTAACATGTATGTAAGCTGATTTTTTACTTTTCATGGGGCAATATATGCAGTTTTTATTTAATTCGTGTTTTCGAGTATGTTTCTTTTTGTTTTCACTCTGCCGTAAATATCAAGGCTTGCATAGATGAGTAGAACTCATTATCGTCAGCCTATCAAAAGTCCATTGCAATGAACATAGGCCTCCCCCATAAATTGTCAAGTAGCTGGATATTTGCTATAGTGGCGGGTTGGGAACCGCAGCTATTATTATTTTGATCTGTTGTCAAGAAGATGATGCAGCTCATCACATCTTCTGTTTTTTTCCTATGTCGCCTCTTACAACGGGACGATATGAGGTGTTGGATTTTCTTTCATCGCCATAACAGTGCGAACATTTTTCTATTTCCGTTCATGAGTGTAGTGTTCCTCACGTTTATTGTGTATAAAATTTATAAGGAATATAACTAATTTTGAGGACTTTATCGCGTTTAAGTTTAACTTTTTAAATTCCCGATGTTTTGGGCACTTTACAGCACCCATGGTCACGGAAGGGGCGGGCGAACTGAGGTGTTTGACGAAATGATGTCATAGTTAAAATAGAATAGTTAAAATGCATGTAGTAGTTTGAATTTAATTTTATTAATAAAGGCGTCCTTAGCAGATAGTAGTACTCAGCCATCTTCCCTATTAAAATTAGGATATTTTTAATTTCAGTAGCCTCGCAAATCATCATTGGTAGGATTCAGTGTTCTATTGCAAGGATTTGTTGTATATAATGGTTGGGACGATATTAAATATGTTTACATACTTAAGACTTCCCGGAGCTTCAGTGCTTCACATCAACGATATGAAGTTTGTTATGTTCTTTTACTCGAAACTTTCATCCAAGATGTGTAAAAAATCCCGTAACATTAGTTTTAATTCATGTGTGGTATTCAATATTATAGAACTGTATTTATGAAATTTTCAAGTCTACTCGAAGTAAAAAAAAATCTATATCTTTTTTATGGTTCCAGTCAATATTAAATAGGACCAATGGTATGAATAAAATGTCTCAAATAAACATTATATTACTTTGTTAAAACTAAATTTACTTTAACTATGGATAAATGTAAAGATTAAAATGTAAATAATAATAATACATTTTGATTTCAAGACCATTTACCTTCCTTATGAATACATAAGAATCGGAAGACACGCCCGATATAAAAAAAATAGTAGGTCTTTCTAGACATATACAATACGTGAATATATATTCACGTGTTTCTGTAGCATGTTACCAATCATCTACGTCTAATAGTATTTTAGAATGAAAAAATCTCTGACAGACATAGACATAGACACCAAGGTGTCTCTAAAAGTGATCGAATTTTTCTAAATTTAGCACGGAACAGCATTTAATGATGTCCCTAAATTCAAGCGCACGCGAGCGAAGCCGCGGGTAAAAAGCTAGTTGTAAATATAATCTCCAAAAATGACAAAGAAAAAAATAGAGTTCTTTACGCCGTTTCTTCTCCGGTCAGAGGTAAATAAATTACATTTGTTACAAACGAATGTTTCATTTCTTACGTCGAAGAAATAAATATATTTAATTTCACTTTAATTCTTAGCACCTTCATTCTTCGACTTTCTGTATGTTTTACCCAGGTTGTAAGTCCGTCTACTCTACCTACTACTGTGCCTTACACTCCGCTTACCAGTAAGAGGTTGCCAAACGAGAACCTTTGTCCTCCATCAGTTGTTCGTTTACTTAGAGCTACACATGACCAGCCCTTTGCATACTTCAGCTTACTTCGCCTCGCATCTCCAGTAGAACTGGAGTAACCGTCATAGACCACATTATCTTTATTACGGATTCTCTCACGCAAACAATCTCCGAGTATAGCCCTTTCCATAGTTCGCTAATCGACCTAAAACTTTTTACCGCAGTGAAGGACGATGTCTCATTTCCATAATATGCCATTACTGGCAACACGCACTGGTTGTACACTCTTTTTTTTAATATTTTGAAGAATATGTGACGAGAAGATGTGTTGTGACTTCCAGAACCATGCCCGAAATTCGACTTACCTTATTTGACAATTTGTCCTACTATGTAAACATATACGTCGACAATTTATATACTTAGTATATCTTTGTTTGTATTGTAAAAAAAATCGAAGGTATAAAATAAACATCTCAAATTATTCAAATCATGTAAAAATATCTACTCAAAGTAAAATTTATCACATATTTAAATGCCAATTTAAGCCTTTCAACAAGTGGGATTCGGGAAGTAAAGACTGTGTAAGAACCTCCGAAGGAGGAGAAATAAGAATTTTTAATTTTTTGGTCTTTGGCCATTTTGGCCCCCTAGGAGTGTAATGAGAACTATTTGCCCCTATTCAGCCATGACCCCCCATGACAGCTTCTATATGATAGGCTATTCATACTGAGTAGGCCTAAAGTTCGAGTCACCCCCAAATATTTAATGCCTTTTTGTTGACAAGACCTTAATGAATAAATGTAAATTTTTATCGTTTATCAACGTTTTATAAACGATAAAATTAGTATTAAATAAAATTTATGCTCAGTAATATAACACTTAATATTAATCCAACAAAAACTTATAAGTATTTTAATTCATCTTTTATACATATTGTGGTGAATTTTTTGTCAAAAAGCAACTATTTAGAAAATGCATGCAGATTATAAACCGCTATAAATACAAACTTACCAGCCACTACAAATCTTTTGCGACATATATACATTTTTAAAGTTAAAAGCATGAACCCTTGTAAGATTTGCCCATATTTATTGTTCTTATTATACATTATTTACAAGTATTAAATACTTAAAAATTCTAATAAGTACCATTCCCATATTTTTATTATTTTTAGGTTAATCTTGAACTTTCTGCGGAAAGATTTCTTCTTGAATCATTACCGATGGCACGATATTCTTGGTTTTCTCGTACCAGTGTGGATGTGGATCGTCAGTGGCAGTAGCTTTTATGACGCCTTTATAATGTGGTTGTGGATTCTTTGCACTGGCAGTTTCATTTTCTTTAACATCGGGACAAATGCAGCTCATCACCACCCTGTACTATTCAGAGATGGTGATGAAGTAGAGTAAGTAAAACCATAATTTTACTTTTGGAAAAGTATAATTTTAATAGTAAATTAACAATTTAAATAATAATAATTTCACACTATTACTGTTTCAGTGAAATAACGCGCGATTGGGGCTTACATGAAGTAGAAGCTGTAATGGATCGGAGAGATATTAACAACAGCTTTTTCAAAGTTATGACTTTCTTCGGACATCACACATTACATCACCTGTTTCCGACTCTAGATCATGCTGTATTAGAACACATGTATCCAATATTTATTGAACACTGTGAAAAATATAAGGCTAAATTCCGTGTAACAACACAGTTTGATATGGTTGTACAACAAATTAAACTCACAACAATCAAATCTCCGAAACTCCTTGAAAGAAATAAGTAAGAATAATTTAAAAGTTGATGCCTTCAGGTAGAACAATACAAATATGAATAATTTAAAATTAAAAAATTGGCCAAACCGACTTCAATATAAATTACTAAGAATACCTCAAAAATTATTAGTCAGACCTTGATCATATATTTGGGACTTATATATGAGGACATAATTTGGGAGCACATGAGAAGCACTAGCTTTTGACGAAAAAAGAATCATCGAAATCAGTTCACTCAGAAAAAAGTTATGAGGTAACACACATAAAAAAACATACAGTCGAATTTAGTACCGTCTTCTTTTTAAATTCGGTAGGAAAATTGATATAATTTTAAAAGCATAACTCATCGGATATAAATTACTTTATAATAAATAAACCTTTAAAAAAACTGACCCTTTCATTATCTTCGACTATATTTGAACAAAGAAGTTGAATAGATCTAATTTTATGAAAACTCTCACGTTTGATTTTTGTTAATTAACTTGGAACTTTACTGGTTTAAAGTCACTACAAAGGTTAGTCACTTTTAAATATTAATTTTGGTGCTATCTACGCAGAAAGGTTTTGGATTTAATTTTATCAATTATTCTATCTCAAGCAGTTGATAGCATCCAGCCGTCTATTTTATTTCAATAATATCGCGAATGATCCTTGATAGGATCTTTTACGGATTTATGGTTTATAAAATTAGATGACGACGATTTTTAACATGTTCACGAAAGTCTGCAGTTCGTAAAAATGTTCATCAAATCTAAACCTAATCATAGTGGTGTGACCTCCATAGTGTAAACTCATTCTGCGTAGATGGACCAAAAATTAATATTTAAAAGTTATCATTAATTCCCTCTAGATTATGAATGCTGTAAAAGTGCTCAAAAAGATCAAATTCGTAAAGTTACTTTAATTCAATCTGAATATTCATATAAACATAAATAAAAAAGTTTAAGTGAACTGAACGAATTTCTATGTTATTTCTAATTTTTTTGATAAACTATATTATTTTAAAAAACAACTTATAATTAAGACGGCGAAAAGATCACGGCAAAATATCTTTATGCTTCTTCTATTTATTAAATAATGTCCGCTATACCACTTAACCACTATTAACTAGTTGCTTAACTTCTCTTTGTAACTTTAGAAAACAACATAAGTGGGGATTCACTCGTAAAATTGATAACCCACATCACCCTGCATATCTATCTGCATATATGTCACTATGCATATCACCGTGATATAATTTATTTAGCTCAATGAATAACATTTTCGTTTATTTTTTAATATATACATATTTATTTATTAAAAATAAAATTATTAAGTGCACAAAAACTTAGTGATGTCTTTAATAACTGTTATTATACGTAATTTTCATTTTTGATGCAAAACTGCTTTAGACACGATTTAAGAATAACTTAGATCTTTTTCGGACGGGGGATCTTTTTCAGTACCATAGATTTGTGGTCCATTTATTCAGTTTTCATATTAACAATGACAGTACAGAAGCATCACATCAGCATTTCGTATGCACGCACGCAAGCGAGGGGGTTCACCTACACACACAGAGTAACTACTCGTACCCGCGATATTTAGTACTGCCGACGCGGGCATCACCGATGTGGTGCACACAGTATCCGTAACTTTACAGTATCCTCAGTGTGATTTCTGATCTATAAAACTCTCTATAGAAACTCTTTTCTTGCGCAAATGGGTGGGAACCCACACAAATTTGAAAAAATAATTCATAATATCATATTATAACTAACACTAGTACGTAGATTTCGTAACTGCCAATTTAATATGGGTGTTGTCACAAGTAAAAATGTTTATAAAGGAGAAGGAGACATCTCTATACATATTTGGGCCCAGATGTTAACAAGATGAAAGTCAGACCATTTGAAAGCTTATATATAAACAATTCATACCTGAAAATCTGGCTAGATTTGTCAATCTAGGAGCTGAGTTATAGAAGAATAAAAAAATGTGATTTCATGTATTACCTACACTGTAACAGGCGTTTTTTCACTGTAATAGCACTGTAACAGGTTATTTTTCACTATAATTACTTAAAGATATAAAAGCCGGATCAGTATAAAATCACCAAAGAAAAGCTGTGGTTATCTAGGAAACAAAATAGTGAAACGGTTAACGAAAATTAAAACAACAACAACTAATTGAAATGAATATTAGAAATATCGATCTGGAATCGACTACTTGAATTATTGTTGTTACTGTTATTTGTTGGCATATTCATACTTTGTATTTTTTCATATTATTTTGTAGATATGTTTTTTTATCTGCCTAGTTAACACAGATAAATAATTAAAAATATATATTAAAATGCTGGATTTAATCGAGAATCGATTATATTGCACTATTTTTAAATCAAATCGAAAAATTGGTCTTTTTCTTTTTTCTTTTAAGTGAATAGTTTTGAAGTTTGAACTGTCAAAACAAACTAATAGAAATTACTAGTGGTAGTATGTACAGAAAAGAGAATTTCACTAGTGCATCCTTTATGGTAATCGATTTATTTCCATAAAATGTTTATTTCTTTCTTCCTTATGCAAATAATAATATACTTTATTTCCAAATGAATATATCATATCAATATATCAGCTTTATCATTTAATTTTTTTTGGATCCGAATAAATATAAAATCGATTGCATCAATACAATCGATTTTCTAACTTATTTATTATTTTATTATTTTTTTGAAATCTAGATTGTAAAATGAGCTAATTTTTTGTATTTAACTTTAGAACAATATAGCCAATTTTTTAAAGTATAAACCAATTAGTTAACTTCAGGCCCAAAAATCCCATTCTCCTTTATTTAATACTACGATTAAACACAAGCTAGTAGTACTAATTACTCAACTCCATAGAATCAGTCATTCATTATTGGGGCGATGTATGTATTAGATTATTACGCTTTTATAACAAAATCCCAGAAAATATTATACAAAATCTGACTTCCACCGAGTTTAAAACTTTATTAAACAAATATTTATTTTATGATATATATTTAGTTCAATAATAATTATTTCTTATAAAATATATAAAATGTGAAAAATATTTTAATAGATACATTTCATTAAATTAATAAATAAATATTAAGCAATAAAATAAAAACGTAACAGAAATAAATTTAATTATTTATTAATACTAATATACCCTTTACACCATCCGCGCGTAAAGGTTATAAGCATTAATTTTTTTTGAATGTTAACTTAATTACAGGTCCACTCGTGTAACGCCCAATACATACAGCCCTTGACTTAGTACATCGTTAATGGAGTATTGCTGCCATATATGGGCTGGTGCTGCAAAATGCCACCTAGCAGCTTTGGATTCAATGGAAAGGCGTGCCAAATGGCTGTTTGGTAACTGGTTGAAATCAATCCCACCAGCCACAAACACAGGCGCAAAGTAGCAGCCTTTCGGTTATCTACAAGATGCAATTCGGCAAGTGTGCGCAGGAGTTGCTTTCAACCATCGGAAAGTCAGACCTCGGTCAGTCTCCACCCTTTTGTTGCACACTTACATTGCATTCGAGCCAAAGGGCTTGCTTCGTTCGTCGTGGATACAACAAATGCCAGCAAAGTTGCCAGAATCTGAATTTCATCGGATTACAATGGGAGTATCTTCAAGACAATAGACTCAGGTTAGGAGGTAGGGAACGACTAGTAGTTAATCACTGGTTTTGAATATTAAAAAAAATCCTACAAGTCTCTCCAGGTAGGCACTCCGTCGAGTGGGTGGCCAATTTATAAACACGAAGAGGAGGTACCATGCAGTATCGATAATATATAGGGTTAAATTTATACCATTAATATACTTTTATGTGGATTATATAATGCTTGAATTTTAGGCATTCAATGTTGCGTAAATTAGTCGAGTTAGGATGGCGGAATAACACAATCGACTAACCTCAATTATCCCGAGGGTGTGTAAAAGGAGACAGGGCAAAACTAAAAGAGAAACTAGCAGCAGCATCTTCTTGACCACAACTCAATCACAATACATTTTAACAGTGGTAGAGCCACGCGACAGCTCTTGCTATCGCACGGATGGGCCGGCTCGAACTGGAGTGGTACCACGATCTCACAGAGTACCAGCGTGAAGTAGTAGTTTACCTCTGCGTTTCGCTTGGTGAGTGCAGGTGGCCGTTGGTCATCTTTACTGGAAATGAGGCATTCCATCTTAGTCCTCACGGGTGACAACGCATCTGCATTTTGATTCGCAAACGAGGATAGATGTAGATGTCTATGGGCCGCAGCAACCACTTACCATCAGGTGGACTGTGTGCTCGTTTGTCACCCTCATCCTATAAAAAAAAATCTGCGATGACAAACTATAGCAAACTGTAAGACAATCTATGGAATCATGTTCAGTAGTAGACTGAATGAAATGTGATGTGGCATTAAAAGTTTGCCTATATAGCCAGTATAAAATAAACAAATCTCAGCAGTATTCATGTTTAGGAATGAAAGACAAAACGATTTAAGAGACATTGTTAGAAGTTTAAAGTAAAGCAGTCGAAAATTTAAAATTTTGGAAAAAATTGTTATCAATTCTGATTAGTCAAATTTTGAGTTGGCTATCACAAGCAACGCTGAGCTAAGGTATTCAATTTAAGCGCCAAATTATAAATAGTAAGAGAAAATTAATGATGACAACATAGACAGATACATCATGCAATATTTATCGTTGCTATACGTATCATGGTGATTTTCAAACGTCTGCGAGTAATAAACCTGGGACACCATGGACATTTTAAACGGAATTCGATTTAAACTTCACCTAGTTCAAGTTCACTTTCATTGACGGTACTTTGTTGAAAGTAATTGTTATCTATGCTTCAAGACAATTTTAACAATCTTTGGGAAAGGTAATAGTATATATAATATATTATGTTCGGCAGCGGATTTTATTAAGCCCAAATCAATGAATGATTTAAAGTAATGTACAATTATTGTAATCTATATATTTACGCTTAATAGTTATAGAGGTAAAGGTATTATTTACAAGAAAATCATTAGTTTAAAAAAATTATAAGACACAACAGTGGTAGAGCCAGGCGGCAGCTTTTGCTGTCGCATGGATGGGCCGGCTCGAACCGGGGTGGTACCACGACCTCACAGAATACCAGCGTGAAGTAGAGGTTTACCTCTGCGTTTCGTTTGGTGAGTGCAGGTGGCCGGAGGCCCTTTTTACTGGAAATGAGGCATTCCATCCTAGTCCTCACGGGTGAAAACGCATCTGCATTTTGATCTGTAACAGAGGATAGATGTAGATGTCTATGGGCCGCAGCAACCACTTACCATCACGTGGACTGTGTGCTCGTTTTTCACCCTTATCCTATAAAAAAAAACACAATTTCTAGTTTCAGCACTACCAACCTCGTATTTCAGAGTAATTTTAAGTGGATATTTATGAATATGTAGTTAACATTCTAAAAGGTTATCTGTTTTCTCATTACAACAAATAAAATTATTAACTCTTATCTCACTTAAGGGTTTCTGACATTTATAACATTTACATTTATAAACAGTATTTTATACATACATATATTATAAAACTAACATGCATAATATAACAATAAAGAAAGAACCCAAATGCCGTGAGCTATTGTTGACTAATAAAATGAGCTTTCGTCCATTTTTAATAGAATTTCAGAAACTGGGTTCTATATTAGACGCGTATGTTCACCGATATCTTGAAAATGGCTGGAATGATTGTGATGATTGCATTGATTTAATTAAATAAGCTTTACTTCAGGTGGCCCTATGTAAATTTTAAGAAAAAATATATAGGGGACAAAGCCAATTGGTTATTCAATTAATGATGATTTAGTTTGAAGATCCTGGTCCTGATCTCGCTCCGGTCGTGTCGGATTATCTTCCCGCGGAACTATTAGAATGTGGGAATAGGGAGTGCACCTGTGTTTCCGCATACAAAAGTGCGCTATAATATTGTGCCGCACAGGTGCTATGTCTCCATTGAAAAGAGCCGCCGTTACAGAAATTATTATTTCAAAAAGTTATTGATAGTATAAGAGGATGATAAATAAAACCAATTTAGTAAAATAACATCGTCATTGTTTATTAATTTTATTTACAAATAATCTGAAAATACTTTAAAACATTAAAATCTTTAGCCAACTTATTGACAAAAATTATGTTATTTTTTCTTCACTCTTAGTTAAAAGCATAATTTTAACAGGTTTAACATGTAAAATTTTATTAATTAAAAATAATATGATCATAATTGGCATTTGTCACTTCTTTTAAGACGCATTATGCTATCGTCTGTTCCGTATATTATACTACCATCTTTGGCTATAGCAACCGAAAACACACTTTCAAGGGTAACAATATGCTCAACAATATTTAGATTATCATTTATCGAATATATACCATTCGGGGAGGAAAAAAACAGTTTACCATTGATGTCAGTATTTAGTCCGTTTATAACGTGCTCACCTAAATTAATTAATTTTTTATTTGATTTATTATAGTTAAACAAACCCGATGAATTTGTAAAGTAAATATTGTTATTTCTGTCCATTGCAATAAGCATAACCTTTGTTCCACTCAATTCAGTCACTTTTTTAGAAATTCCGTCGTTAAAAGTATAAGCTTCTTCGTGTGGGTATACAGTATAATACAAACCATCCTTATAAAACATTTGCCAAATATTATGACTCGATGCACCAAGATGGCTTGTTTGTTTTGACTTCAAATCAAAATTATAAATTCCTCCTTTGCCGCCCAAGAAAACTTTGTTATTTTCCAAGTCAACCGCCGATGCAAATCCATCTGTTATAGTTGCTATTGTATTAAATTCTTTCGTTTTAAGATTTAAGTAGGCTAACTGAAATCTTTGATCTTTGGTATGTGTTGAATAACTGAAAAATAAAGTGTCGGTATTGTAATCAATGCTAAATTGATAAGGGCTATCTAAATCAGTTTTCAGCGTTTCTTTTTCATATATAACTCCCTTAATAGTAACACCTTCACATTTTTGATCAGAAGCTTGTACTGATGCTAGAGCAACAGCCGCAAAATAGATAATTCTTGCCATCTGAAAATTAAAATTATGTTTTAATTTTAATGTAACGTTAAAGTAATAAACAAATCTGTAGCGAACTCGTTATTACGGCAATGAACATCTTAAAATTATGCATAGATGGAAAATTATTTTTTTATCCAATACTCAACACTGCATACTCACATTATCAACTGAATACCTCGCCGGTTCCAGTAAAACTACTAAATAAAATTGCGATCAAGTGTTTAACATATTTATAATAATTTCTAGATAGTAGGGTATGGACCTTTTATCTCCTATCCCTGCACTCTAAGGACAATTTTTGTTTATTTTATTGTATGATTATTTGATATTAACAAAAGTCAATTGAACAACAGTGTAATTAACCTATATAAACAAACAAAATAAAAGAACGATTAAGCGACATTTCAATGTTAATAAACAACGTTAATACTGTATTTAAATCATTATTCATTTAAAGCCAAAGTATAAGTTTAATCACAAAGACAACCTGCTATAGGAGAATCTCATATCTAGCAGACAGGACTTTAACGGGTTTTTATGATGCTGTGAGTTCTTCATAATTATGCTTAACAGCCGGATCAACCTTCGCAGTAATAAATAATGAAGCGAGACATTTCGAATATCAATCCACCTTTAAATCGTAACAACTAAGGTAGATTGTCTCTACAATGGGAGAGGCCCAGCAGTAGATTTATTTGTATACATGTTGATGAAAAGATTAGATTTTTCCAGAGTTTTCTATTGTTTTCATCTAACGACATCCACGGGATGAAAGAGGGTGATATATTTTCTTAAGTGGCCACCACAAGATAAAGATTAAAGATGACAGTATAATAATTTTATAATACAGACATAAAACATATAAACCTAAAGCGTATATTAACTACAAAAATCTCCTAATTAAAATATGAATTTTTTTAGTTGTTATTTTTAAGATATATTTTATAAAATAATTCTAAAATATTATTAAAAAAATATATAAAGAAAATGGGTTTTACTTTACAGTGGGTTGGTAAGCGACTTCGTGCCCGGTATCAAGTCGCATTCGAAGCTAAGAATTAAGCGGAAACATAAATTGTTTGAATATAGACTGGGATATGTTATGATTGCACTCGGAATTCTGATACTTTATACTCACCTACTTTCGATCAAAAAGTTAAGGCAAGTGAGAGCTTCTTAATAAGCGCATAATATTGTTGCACTTAAGTATCTTCTTTAAGCAAAAGTTATCGCGCCATTGTTAAAATGCCATGAGGACATGATCATTATCAATGTTCAAAAGAAGCTATGCTCAACAAAATCATGATCATCATCATTATTTATGGCCCTTCATAAGTCCATTGCTGAACAGAATCCTCCTACGTAACCTCCTAACTAATCTAGCCTTTCAACATAACCAAAAAGAAATAGACAAAGAAAGCAGACTCTGTCAATTACCCACACTGAAGATAAAAAAAAGGAATGATTTCTCATAGTTACGCAATTTCTACAAATTTTCATATACACAATTTATATGTTTTTTAAACGTTATGTTTTTTTTTTGATGTTGTGTTTTATTGCAAGATTTTGGGCCTGTCGAGGATAGATGTAGAATTATGTGGACCACAGCAACCATTTACCATCAGGTGGACTGTGTGCTCATTTGTCAACCTTATCCTATAAAAAAATCTAAGATTATTTTTGAAGTTTACTCCTTAAGAATCGATTTTTATACATAGCACGCAGTACAGAAATTATACGAGGTACGAAATTGAGTGTTAACAAAAAATTAAGTGTAACTCGTGTTAAGTAATAGCGCCATTTACTATAACCTGTTGGTTAATGTATTGAACAAATGGATTAACTTGACCCTTAAGGTGACTGTGTTACGTGAAATAGACACTATAAACGCAACTAATTTAATATGAACGTTCTTATGGAGGAAACTCCAGTTGTGCGTCGGAGCTGACACGTATAATTTTTTTAAATACATATATGTATCGAAAAACGCGAGCACAGACTACCTGATGATAAGGGAATGTTGTAGCTTATATGGGCTATATAATATATCCTTTGTTATCATCGAGTATTGCTATTGACTGCCCCGTTGTCATGGTTAGCGATACTCACTATACAATACAGATCAGAATATTATTATATTAACACGTTCACCGTCCGGTTTTAAAACACAATAGTAAGACAATAGCAATGACCTATATGTAGTGCACGGGACAGCGAAAGGGTTAATTTACGCTACCTCTAGCCACGGTAAAGGCGAATAGCGCTCGCCTTAAAATTTCACTGCACGCAAGAAAACTCACTTTAATTACTGTTGGCATTATCAGAACTCATAATAAAAAGCATTGAGACTATTACTAACATATATTTCTCATAGATGTATATTATAATATTCAAAATGTTAGTATAATCTTGATCCCTCTTGACTCTTTCAGAACGCAGTTATTATTTTTTATATGGTCATGTAGAAGTTAGTAAGCTGAAGTGGCAGTGGGCCGGCCATATACTTAGCTCGAAGAACTGACAACCGATGGGGAAGAAAGGTTCTCGAGTGGCAGCCTCGTACTGGTAAGCGAAGTGTAGGGCGTCCCCCCACGAGTTGGAGTGACGACCTGGTAAGACATGCAGGAAGTCGATGGAAGCAGGTGGCGCAGGACCGTGCTTTGTGGCATTCTTTGGGGGAGGCCTACGTTCAGCAGTGGACTTGTGAAGGGCTGTAATGATGATGATGATGTAGAGGTTAGTTGGATAAGTACAATATCTTATTTAATACTTTCACTGCCCGGTATCCAGACATAATAGAAAGTCAATACCAATATGACAAATGTGGGTCACGGGACAGTGACAGTGTTAAATATTCATGTTCTTTCACTTGGCGATGCAAACATATTTTATGTAAATTACTGAAATAATATCCATTTAAACTGATTATATTGAACATTTATAATTTATTTCAAGTTAAATAATCCTATGCGTTTTAGTCATTACTCAGAATTAAAAAACCGCAAATTTGACATTAGGGAGTTGGTTTTAAATCAATTAAGGGGATATATTCATTATGCCGGGATTCTGTTCGAGGGCGATACATCCCCGGTCGATTCGACACATTTTGCACTGCAAGTTTTACACAGCTACAGAAACAGAAAAAGAAACTTTTTTATTGAATATAAATTGTAAATAATACTTATTGAAAGTCACTCTTTTGTTTACTTACCACTGGTTCGAAAAAAAAACCTCTATCGTGGGAAGAACCACCAAGAAATCCAGCGAGACTTTTTTTTAAATAACAGCTTACAAGCATGTATGTTACACAATTAATAACACAAATTAACAAAAATAACAAAAACAAAAAAAAAATAAAAATAACAAATTAGAAATAGCTAGGTAGCGATCACATTATTTCTAGGGGTTATTATCATCCATAAATTCCATAATATTATAATAACTCTTCTTATACAAACTTACTATACTTACTACTACTACTATACTGCAGTATGGCGCTACCAAATAAATATCATTATTCTTTGAACTATCCAATGTAATTTTTTTCTGGCATGGATGTCTAATTATTGTTGAAATGACGAGCTCAACATAACTATGATAACTATTTGAATAATGTGCAGGTGTCCACACCTGTACATAATTGAAACTCTTTTACACATTTTATACTCTAAAGTATTACTTTTGGGTACCATTACACATTGGTTTTAATGGTGTTTACATACATACATACATACATATAATCACGCCTCTTTCCCGTAGGGGTAGGCAGAGACCACTTCTTTCCACTTGCTACGATCCTTACATACTTGTTTCGCTTCGTCCACTTTCATTATTCCCTTCATACATGCTCTACGGTTTAGGGTACTTTTGACCTGGCCTTTTTTCAAGACGTCCCTGATTTTGTCTAGAAATGTCCGCCTAGGTCTACCCCTTCCAACACTTTCATTCACACTCGCCTTATACACTTTTTTCGTCAATCGTTCTTCATTCATTCTCTCGACATGGCCAAACCATCTCAGCATACCTTTCTCAATTTTTGTCACTACATCTTCTCCCAAACACAATTAATTTTTTTTTAATTAATGGTGTTTGGGGTATGATAACTAATCAGTTAATATATTTTAAAACCAAGTTAACACACTGCACCTTTACTAATCAACCAAAACATATTAAAACATTGTCTTGACACAGCACCTGTCTGTCTGTCTGTTCCACTATTAATAGACTGCTTTGGAAATTATTACAATAATAAATGCAGTGGCATTTTATTTGTGTTTTAGCCTTATACAACCAGTTTAAAACATCTTTCTTACTATATAGCATGTGAAGATAATATTATTATAAATGGACATATTATCCGTTATTCATCTTGGCTTTAAGCATATTTATTTATTTAGTGTAATGGTGTTTGTGATGTATATTCACTAATCAATTAATAAATGTAAAATAGTCGCCACACCACGTTTCTTTGTCTGTGCACTATGTTTTGCCGGAACTGCTAAAAGGATTTTCCGTCAATCTTAAAGTACCTTATAATTACTGAATGTACCTACTACTTTGTTTAATACTGTTAATTATTAAGCTATTCTATTTTATCTAAACTGTTCTAACTCACAATGTCAGTGAAAACTACTAGAAAATTGCTTTTATTTGTTTCAAAATTATTGTGATATTCATATTTTAATTTCTCAGAATTCCCGTTAGATGCGATAAAACTAATATTAGTATTGTAATCAATAGACTATAAGGAATAAATCGACATACATTTCATTAAGTGTCCCTAAAATTCATAGTGAGCCCATTCTCCATACAAAAAGAAATTGTCTTCTTTTGAAAGGTAAATTTACTGATCATCTAATTTAGGATAATGTTA
Source organism: Parnassius glacialis (assembly GCA_033319125.1). Taxonomy (NCBI): domain Eukaryota; kingdom Metazoa; phylum Arthropoda; class Insecta; order Lepidoptera; family Papilionidae; genus Parnassius; species Parnassius glacialis. The sequence continues at coordinate 33,544,365 of JAVANC010000026.1, read as the reverse complement.
AATATGAAACGTCTTTTGTTAAAACGACGTTAGTATTTTGTAGTATCTCTTGGAAGATTGAATATTCAAGTAGCTGTAATCTCTTCGCACTTGGAATTATAATTTCTTATTAATGAATAATTTTTATTCATGAACGTGAACCTCGTTTCTGTCGGAAAAGGATCAAAACAAGTAAAATAATATTAATTTTTTTACGTGGTAGAGCCATGGTGCAGCTATATATCTGGTTTAGTTGTAGCATGAATGGGTCTGCTCGACCGAGGATTCACCACGCTCTCACAGAATACAATCGTAAAATAGAAGCTTAACGCTGCTGTATTTCGTAATGTGAGTGTAGAGAACCGAAGACCTTTTTTACTGAAAACTAGGCATTCCATCTTAGTCCTCACTGGTGACAATGTATTTGCATTTTGATTCGTAATTGAGGATGTCTGATGTGTGATGTGTCTATGGACCACAGAAAATACAATCAGGTGGACTGACTGCTCATTGAGGATATTAAGGATTGAGATGAAGGATACGTTAAGGATGAGACCTTATCCTATAAAAAAATTAAATAAAAAATTATGACTGGGTTTATGCTTTTAACAACCAGTCTTCATCTCTTCAAATCTTCAAAAATCTGTCCCTATTTTTTTTTTAAAACGTTACCCTCATACTAAGATTTTGTCCTGTGTCGTGGAGGCAGTTTACAAACATTAATTGCACAAGGACAAACATCCAGATCCGGAACAATTATTTGTAGGCCATACAAATACTTGTTCCGTGCGGGATTCGAACCCGCGGCCCCCAGCGCAACAACTTATTGCTAAGCCACTGCGCCACGGAGCCGTCGGAGTTTTACTTTTATTAGGGTGATTTTATCCGTATTCGAAGGTTTATGTGATGCGTATAGCAACTATTACTTCGCCATTGTGCACTACATTACGTGTACCACATTGCGGCGTACCATCTACACGTATTATATTCGTAGGTATATGCTGATAGGTTATCACCCTTGAGGACTAAGACAGAATGCTTTTTTACTAGTAACAAGAGTTTTTGGTCCGGCATATGTTGCTATTGCACGCTGATTTTCTGTGCAAACGTCGTCCTTCCCTGGTCAAGTTGGCCTATTCATGTTGTACCTCGTATCATAAAATATTTACTAAAAGACAACTAGATCTTCGAACTACAAAAATCAAAACATCATTAAATCTATATAGGCAAATTTTACGAATAGTTATCTTATTCACGAGCGGCTAAAAGTGCATTACTGATCATGAACGGCGGTGGCAGATCTAGACGTGTCGCGCCTTTGTCGCTACTCCCACTCGCTGCGGTTATATTTCCATCTACCGGTAGTCATGAATTCTTCCTGGCATATTTAATACTCACAATTTATGATAACCGTTGAATGAAATTGGGTGATGGATGCTCTCACGCCGCCCTATTCGTCATAGGCATAATGATCTTGACGCATACAACAGGCACAGATATCTGCAAAAGGAGCATTTTTTTTAAAATTATTAGGTCATCTTTTTAAAGTACCCGTGTTGATAAATCAGTCGCCTTATATGTTTTGTTTTTATTTATTGTACCAACAGAAGGATTTTTATTACATTCAGTCAGTAATAAAAAGCAGACGCCGTTCCGCCCATTGTTCTTTCACAGATACTAGGAGTCTTTACATGCACTACAATTTTGTTATTTGTGTTTTTAAATACCTACATAGAAACCTTACTCTTACAATAATACTGAAAAAGCATTTTTTTTAAATTTTATAATAAATTCAAATATTGCGGTATATTAAGTTTGTAACGGCACTACATTGTGCAGTATACACTGTCTCATTACATTCATATCTTAATAAATTTTTGATATAAAATGTAACAACAACCTTTTAATTCATATATATATTTTAAAAATCCCACAGTTTTTAACTTATAAGTAATATATATTTTATTTTATGTTGAAGAAATTAACAATATATCTATTAAGTAATAATATTAAAGATTTCTTTTCCTAATATGCATATGCTTCATTATACGAGTATATTATATTATTCAAGTTAACCGAAAGGCAAAACCCAGTTTTGAGATATAAGCTCATAAAATTTTTTGCTTGCCTGCGTTACATTTACTTGTCTACATACTCATAGTTTAAAGGAAATATAATACAATTTCTATATTATTATATGCAATATAATTTAAACCTAAATGTTTACTTACAGATAATGGTTCGAAAAATTAAACTAAGTAATGGTGCTCTATAAAATTTTGATTTCTTTGTAAAATAGTTTATTGTCAAACAGTACCATATTATTTTAAAAGAAAATAACTTGCCTTAGGTAAAGAGAAATTAACTGTAAGATGTACGAAATGTATATCATATACAGCCTATCAAAAGTCCACTGCTGAACACAGGGTTCCCCCATAGATTACCACATTACAGGAGTGTTTGCCATGGGTTACCAACCGCAGCTTTGCGCACATCGAACGTGAAGCGGAGATATGATGCTCTATTCTAACCAAATCAAAAAATCGCGATCAACTTAAATAACTTCCACCAGCTTTATATTGCACTTACATTATAAAAAAGTACACTAATAGCAAGAGGAGATTTCAATCAATACTTCTGACGTAGTTATTATATTATTTATTTCGATAATTATTAAAAAAGTTAATTTAATGATTTCTTATATTTACGCGAACACTACACATTTAAATAAAACAAATTTTACGGATTTTATCGCGTATATTAACTTATTTTATATTCCCGACGTTTCGGGTGCTTTCCAGCACCCGTGGTCACGGAGGACTGAATATAAAATAAGTTAATATACGCGATAAAATCCGTAAAATTAGTTTTATTTAAAAAGTTAATTTAAAATAATTTCACTTTAGGGACGTCAGTTGGTCGGTATGGATGCGAGAAACTGAACTAATCATTTTTATTAGCAATTTTTTATTAGTAAACCGTTCCGTTCATTAATATTTTGTTTTATTTTATTAAATATTTGTCACTTTTTTCCAGTAACAAAATACGAATCACCGGTACCAAGCAGACAAACAAGAAATACAAGCAGGATTCGGACACGACGACGAGTCCTCGTTAGGGCCATTCCTTTTTCATTTCTACCTGAGACTGCTTCAAGTTCGCAACGCGCGTGACCCTCCTACTATCGACCGTTGAATTTGCTTACCTACAATTAAAATTTAAATTAATCGAGGTGCAGTTAATCCCACTGGGGTGAGTTCTTATTTATAGAAACATTGTAGCTGTTCTGCTTAATTTTTATCTCTTCTTCTGAGGATGCTTAGTGCTTAGCTATAAGAATTTTTTTAACTTCCTAGAAGCTGGAATTGACTAGGGCCAATAAAGTGCTATCGGAAGTTTCCCTAATGCTGGCCTCCGTCTGGAATTCCAGGATCTACTACTACCTAGCATCTACCTACTACCTAAGGGCTACTGTTTGCCGAGCCGCGAGCTAACGGAGTGTTGGCCTACCCTCCTACCAACGGCCATCATCACTGTCGAGTTTGGGCTTCACCGGCTCCTTCTGCTAGCTGGCTGTCTACAATCCTGAGGGAACAGCGCTTGGACTTCGCCCCTATGTCAGGCCAGTGATCTCCTTCATAGAAACTTGTACGTGTGCGTAAGAAGTAAGATAAATAAATAATTTACGATAAATTTTGGCTTTTTAAGAACCCACCTACTTCTGAACCCCTAACGGTACAGTGACTAACTAACGGTAACTACGGTCTGTTTAATAAACAAGTTCATTTTTATTAAACAGATATAATTTTTTGTAGCTTTAAACATGTTTCGGTAATAAATAAAAGTAAATTGATTATTCAGAATATTATATTAGCGTTCGAGGTGTGCATTTTGGATTTTCTAAATTTTTAGTCATTATTAGCACGATGCTGCTGCTCATCTCCTGGTTTCTTTTCCTCTGTAGCCTCATACGACACCCTCGGGACGGAGTAATTAAATATGACAAAATAGTATAAATAAAGGTTACAAGTATGCTATGAAAAAGGAGGACGGGGTGAAGATCGTAAACATTTGTTTAACGTTAGTTTCGTAACGGTGTTCACCTATGAAAATTTTGCGCTTCACAGATGAATTATCTAACCGCCGTCCGAACATAGGTTGCGGACTCTGATGATTAACTCGTTTCATTCGATGATCTGTGCGATGAGGACCTCCCAGACGCGCGGGTGTACGGTGTAGACGCGGCGTGTGACGCGCCCGTCTACGGATACGCGTGGGTGTGTAGTGTTGGTGTATGAGGTGCCGGCGACATTTGGGTCGTCGGAGTCTTGGGGAACCGGGGGTTCAAATGAAACGTTACGGGATCTCCGGAAAGTGCTGCTGCTTTTGCCCTTTGTGATGTGTCTCGACGCTGAGACGTTTCCACAATACTCAGAGATCGTTGTAAGTTGGCAATCCCTGTGTAGACCGGAGTTTTGCTGTTACCTATAGGCTCCAGTGGTTTCGCAAATGAAGATATTTTGGACGACTTGAAAGCCATACAAACTATAAAATAGTTTTGGACACGTGGGTCAAGGCTACGCTTACATATGACATGATAGGTTTTACGCAAGTTTATATAGATAAAGCTTGTGTCTTAGGGACTGTTTGCTCTTGTTGTTAACTAGCGAAAGGTTTCATGACCCCTAGGCATTTGGCCGTTGATAACCAAAGGATCTGTCGACCGAATAGAGTGAGAAAAGTATTCCTTTGAAAGTTTATTGCTAAACTGTTCTCAGAATTCACTTTGATTCTCCATAAGCAAAACCAATCTCCTAAGCAATCAGCGGCTCTTTAGATCATCTTGGTGAGAAATTTCTTATTGGGGTGGGCGACAAATAGTGCCATGTCATCGGCGAAGAGAGCAGTATTATCTACTGGGTCCTTCGGGATGTCACTCGTGAAGAGTGTGAAGAGGAGTGGGGAGAGGATGAAGTCCTGTGTGTGCTCTCTTAGAAGGCGCTTCGATGAGCTAGTTTCTTCTACTCGATAATAAAAATAGCAATTGGAAAATTGGTCTTTTGATGTGAGTGAGCCTATCAGCCATGTTTGGTTTATATATCTTGTAAAGCAGGCTGTCGTGCCAGACTTTTTCAAACCCTTTTGCGACGGCGTAGAAGAAGAGGGAACCGGTTTTAAGGGCTTGGTAATTATTCGACTGGAAGTACATACCTTCCAGAATGTACTCCGTTAGGTGATGGGTCTGATTTTTGCACGAATGTACGAATCTAAAGCCGAGCTGCTCGTCGCGAAGAAGCTTATTTGCGAAGACTTATTTTCGAATTCAATATGTGTCACTCATAAATTTTCCTCATATTAAAACAGAGTGCTCTATAGCTGGATGACTAAGTTGTGGGGTTTCCCCTGTTTCAGGATTCCTTTTTCTCAGATATGCTGTTTTGCTCACGATGTTTTCTTGCACCATCTACCACGTTCAAATTTGCGCCTTGCAAAGTTGCAACGCTAGGTCGATAGGATATAGTGTATCGCTCATTTTAGAGTGTCAAGCTTCTTATTCTAGAGTTATTAATGAATTATTTTGGTATTTCTCGTCGCTCGATCAGAACCCATAAAAATAAAGTAAAATTCCTTTGAATCTGCGGATGTTTATCCCGGACCCAACGGGTGTGACAACAGGAAGTATTTCACAATTTATTTGCTTTCTTCGTTCCATTTCTTACCTTGATTTATACTGGTCACAGTAAATATCACTTTTATTTTTTAGGCTATGCAAGCCCTTACTATTTTTGAAGAATTGTAATTTGGATTTACGAAGGAGAAAGTATATCATCATTAATATCTCATAATAATTTCAACCCATCACAAGTCCATTGCATTGCATTCCATGCTTCTTCCAAAGACTGCCACAAAATATATCATGTGTTCATCTCATTTGAAAATTAGACCTTAAAATGCGTAATACGTTATATAGCTTCTAGTGTAAAGCAACTCTTATAAAGTAACGTTTTATGAAAATAAAATCTTTATATTTTCACTCACTAGATTTTGTCCATACAGACCCTTCTCAAGACACTGTATTTAGTCGAGTAAAACGTTAATGTTAAGTGTATAACATTGTAAACAATATTATTATTGAAGTAGATAAATTGAATATATTTTGGTAATCAAATATCCGGATTTATGCTTAACATTCAGAACACAAACGTCCGTGCACGTTGATAAAAGATTTTATTATTTGTGCCACGTGTCATATAAAATTACGGTAACAATACAAAGTTATGGCACGTAACTGGTAAATTTCCATAAATTAAGTTCGAATATTTTGTATTTTGCAACATAATTTAGATGTAACTTTTATTCGTTAGACGTAAAAAGTTATTTTTTTAAGATTTATTTCTCTTTTATGTCAGTCTGTAAACAGTCCCAGATCTAAATTAACCTCTCTTATAACACAGAGGGTCTGCCTTAATCAACGTGGGCAAGCGGATGATGTCGCATTCCTATATCCGACTATCCCCATTATAATATTATGTTTCCATCGCTGTTCTAGGTATTTAAATTTGAATTTAATACGAGATGAATCATTCATCGGTGGTCATATATATTTTGTGAATTTCCCTAAATTTTCTTTATCTTTAGATGTGAAAATACATATAATCACGCCTCTTTCCCGTAGGGGTAGGCAGAGACCACTTCTTTCCACTTGCTACGATCCTTACATACTTGTTTCGCTTCGTCCACTTTCATTATTCCCTTCATACATGCTCTATGGTTTAGGGTACTCTTAACCTGGCCTTTTTTCAAGACGTCCCTAATTTGGTCTAGAAATGTCCGCCTAGGTCTAGGTCCTTCCAACACTTTCATTCACACTCGCCTTATACACTTTTTTCGTCAATCGTTCTTCATTCATTCTCTCGACGTGGCCAAACCATCTCAGCATACCTTTCTCAATTTTTGTCACTACATCTTCTTTCAGACCACAACGTTTCCTTATCTCACTATTTCTTATCCTGTCACTCAGTTTAACTCCCATCATACTTCTTAATGCTCTCATCTCAACTGCATTTATTCTGCTTTCATGTTTCTTCTGCCATACCCAACTTTCACTTCCGTACATGAGTGTAGGAACCAGCACCCCCTCATGCACAGCCAAGCGAGCCTTGTTAGACACCTTCCGACTGCTCATAAAGGAGTGCAAAGCCCCATTCACCATGTTTCCTGCATTCACTCTTCTTTCGATATCACTCTCACACTTTCCATCTCTTGTAAACTTTGACCCCAGATACACAAACTCTTTCACCTGTTCAATTTGTTCATCTTCAATCACGATATTGCAGTCTGTCACTGCCTCATCTTTTTCAAACACCATCACTTTGGTCTTCCTTACATTCATCTTCATTCCCTTTCTAACAAAAGCTCCACTCATAGAAGTTACTATCTCCTGCAACTCCTCGGCCGAAGACGCAAGTAATACTTGGTCATCAGCATAGAGAAAACATTTGACGAGTAACTCATTTATTCTCAACCCACTTTCATTCTCTTTTAAATCTGTCAAACAATTGTCCATGAACAGATTAAACAGCCACGGTGACGCTACACATCCCTGTCTAACACCTTTTTCGATATTAAACCATTCAGTGTATGCCCCGTTTATCCTTACACAAGCACTAGAATCCCTATAAAGAGATTGCAATGCTCGTATGAGGATACTGCTCACACCGTTCATGGACAGTGCTGACCACAATTCATTCCTCACCACTCTATCATAGGCCTTTTCTAGATCTACGAAGGCGCAGTAGACTTTCTTGTTTTTAGCCAAACACTTTTCGGTTATGCACCGCAAGGAAAAGACCTGATCCGTACATCCCATTCCCTTTCTAAATCCCGCTTGTGCATCCCATACTTTCTCGTCTGTTTCATTCACAACCCTTTCAATCAACACTTTCGCATACAATTTACCGACAACGCTAAGAAGGCTTATACCACGGTAATTTATGCAGTCCTCCCGTGACCCTTTTCCCTTATACAATGGAACGATTACGGCTTTGCACCAGTCTCCCGGTACTTGCCCATTTCGCCAGCACAGATTGAAAAGGCGGTACAGCTGACTAGCCACCAGGCCCTGTCCAGCCCTTAGCATCTCGACGGTAATCCTGTCATACCCTGCAGCCTTACCTAATCTCATACTTTTCAACGCTTTCACTATTTCATCCATGCTTATCTCATTTTCATCAACATTTATATTAGTTTCCGTGGAAGGTGGCAGATGCTGTACCTGCACTTCCTCTCTTTCAAACAAACTTTCAAAATACTCTTTCCATCTCTTTAACACACATTCTTCTCCTTTTATAATGCTCCCATCTTGACTCCTGATTGTACTCAGCTCCGAGGTAGAAGTTTTTCCTCTGGCTGTTTTGATGGTTTTCCAGAAAAACTTAATGTTTGACTGGAAATCTTCAGTGAGCCTCCTATCGAAATCATCTTTTCGTTCTTCTTTCTTTCAAGACACAATTTCTTTCGCTGCTGTTTTCAATCTTTTATACTTCGTTCTTGCTTCCTTTATCTCGTCATCCGTTGCCTTTTGAACTTTTTGGTTAGCTTTTGTTGCTAACCAATCCAACCACGCTTTCTTCTTTTCTTGCACAACCCTTTGTACATCTTTATCCATCCACACGTTATCATTCTTTCTCCCTTTCCTTCTTTTAGCTATCCCGCATACCTCAATCGCAACATTTATAACCCCTTTCTTAAATGTCTCCTACAAATCTTCAATCACTCCTATCTCTTCTATCCCTTTAAAACTTTCTTTCAGTTTCTCTACATACTCGTCTTTCTTTTCTTTTTCTTGTAGATTTTCCACTTTTACTCTGTCCAAAACACTCGTAGGCTCGGCCTCTCGGTGTCGCCACCGTTTAAAGAGGCCACGCATTCGGGCTATGACAAGGAAGTGCCCGAGTGTCTAGCACTTTCTTCCTCAGTCTTTCATCCACAATTACAAAATCAATCATACTTCTAGACTCACCCTCATCTCTTGTATACAAATGGATCTTTTTGTGGTCAAACATTGTGTTGGCCACGCACAGATTCCATTCCAAGCATACTTCAAGCAGGCTTCTCCCATTGTCATTCACTCTCTCGTCCCCAAACATACCCAGAATTCCTTCATACCCATCCCGCTTTACTTCAACCCATCCATTAAAGTCCCCTAACATCACGATCCGTTCATTTTTTCCGCATTTATTTAAGACCTCTCTCATGCTATCCCAAAATTCCTCTCTCTCTTGTTGTGATTTTAGTGACCCACCTCCACGCAGATCCGTCGGTGCATAGACCCCAAGGATAAATAAGCGAGTGAGTCCGACTTTTAACCTAATCAAGAGGAGTCTTGGGCTTACACATTCATGCTCCATCACACATTCAACCATTCGAGATGAAAGAATCACACCAACTCCCTGACATCCTCGGCTGCTTTGGGGGACTGCCGACCAGTATGCCGTGTACGGGCCATGAACCGTGGTGTCACATCCTTTCCTCTTGGTTTCGTCCACGCACAGAATATCAAGGCAACGTTCATCCATCATCTGACATACTTCATCTACCTTACCATCCATTCCTCCTCTTACATTCAACGTAGCGAAGCGGCTCTCCGTGGGCCGCTTTTCGCCCCCGCGAGAAACGAGACGTGATGGGTGGCGAACCACATCGCCGCCATTTTGGTTAATTTTATGGTTATCCATTACGTTCCCACGAATAGCGAAGGAAAGGTTTGTCCCCTCCAGCAGAGCCCCGCATGCCAGGGTAAGGCTAGCCTGATTCTGGGGTCGCCCGGTCCCAGGGCAGTGTGGCACGCTAACGACTAGGCTCGCCCCTAGCCATGCATCCATCCGCGCGGCCGACGTTGGATTGGCGGAGGGTAGGAATAGGAAAACGGGAAGGATAGGTGGTGTGAAAAGAAAGAGTAAGGTAAGTTAGGGTAGGAAATAGGAAATGTAGGATATTACCGTCCATGAGGGCAAGGGATAGGACAGTAATAGCTAGGGAAGCCGGGGTCGCATACCCGTATACCATACCACAACTACCGGACAGGTAAATTGGGATTTGTTAGAAGCTACATACGAGACGAATACAGGAAGCAACTTTAAAGTTCAGGATGGCTGATTTTGTATTCGCTTGTCACAGTTTTATCTCTAACCAGGACCTAATGTTCCGACTGCAACTACAAAACCAATTGCCTAGCCATAACTTTAGTTTGTCTTCTCGGCCTCATTTGTAAAAAAGGCGGCCAAGTGCGAGTCTGACTCGCCCATGAAGGGTTCCATAGCAGCAAATAACATAATTTACGATTTATGACGTATTAAAAAAAACTACTTACTAGATCTCGTTCAAAACAATTTTCGGTGGTCAAAGTTTACATGGTAATGTACATCATATATTTTTTTTACTTTTATCATTCTCTTATTTTAGAAGTTACATGGGGGGGGGGGGGCACACATTTTACCACTTTGGAAGTGTCTCTCGCGCAAACTATTCACTTTGGAAAAAAATGATAGAAGAAACCTCAATACCATTTTAAAGACCTATCCATAGATACCCTACACCTACTGACCTATCCATACACGTATGGGTTTGATAATTTTTTTTTTAATTTCAGTTCTAAGTATGGGGAACCCTCAATATTAATTGTTTTTTTTCTATTTTTGTGTGAAAATCTTAATGCGGTTCACAGAATACATCTACTTACTAAGTTTCAACAGCATAGTTCTTATAGCTTCGGAGAAAATTGGCTGTGACATACGGACGGACAGACAGACAGACATGACGAATCTATAAGGGTTCCGTATTTTGCCATTTGGTTACGGAACCCTAAAATCGGTTTTGTATTTAGGTTAAAACTCCACTAAACCCAGCGGCGCGCTGCCAAGCCACCTCGCCAGACTTCCAGAAGCCAGAGCAGCCAGACAATCTTCATATGACGCTACGGCACGGCGAGGGCAATCAGTCGCACAAGACATTTCTCAAAATCGCACCCACTTTATGTCTTTTAACTTTAATATCTCTTTTTTTTAATTTCCTGTGTATATAGAATACCGTCGGTATCAAAAAAAAAATTTAATCAAATTATTGAAAAAAACTTCGTTTCAAAAAATTTCGTTATGTTTCTTATGTATCGTATGTGATATATATATGTATGGTGTACCGTAACGTAACGTATATTATTTTAATTCTATTTTATCACCTTCTTCGGTCTTTTTTTATTTGAATTAATAATTGTTTCAGAAACGAAATGATCCAGGATCATTAATCTTTTTTATTTGGACAGTACTTTAAAATGTATGCTAAAAACCTGAAATATCCCTTGACTGTCTGGATGTGCATTAATTAGTTGCCTGAAATGTGAAACAAAATAGTGTCTCACAGATAAACCTTATTGACTTTGCGACATCTTTTTTTTTTAAATATTTTTATCTCTGAACGGTTTTCATGTAAGTTTATTATTAAATACAACAACTTAACTTAAATGCAACAACAACAAAATTAAGACGGCTTCTAATAAAATTAAAATGACATGGAGTATAATTAATAGCGAAACTGGTAAGATCAACTCTCGCAATTCAAACTACCAGTTAAGTGTTAATAACAAATTAACCGAATCAGATCAGGACGTTGCAGTGGTTTTTGATAAATATTTTACTGATATTCCGATATTAACCACTAAGTAACTGAACTTTTCTCCTGCGGTCGCCGAATTATTACTTAAACAAAATGAAAATGCGTGTACAAAGAATTTTAAATTTCATAAAGTATCATCAAAAGATATTGTAAAATATTTTAAAACTATTGATGTTAATAAAACTGAGGATCTGTAGGGGATTTCCGTTAAAGTTATTGCGTCTATAATAGATTCAATCGCGCCTCATTTAGCTACTATTTTTAATACTAGTATCGAATATGGTGTGTTTCCTGATTTAATGAAGTATAGTAAAGTAATACCTTTATTTAAATCTGGTTGTACATTAGACCCCGCCAATTTAAGACCTATTTCTGTACTACCAACACTTAGTAAGATTTTTGAAAAAATTATTGTTGATCAAATGTTAAATTTTTTTTAATATAAATAATTTACTTCATAAAAATCAATTTGGTTTCACAAGGGGTCGCTCGACAACTGATGCCGGTGTTGAGCTGATTAAATATATATTTAATGCATGGGAGAATTCACAGGATGCTTTGGGTATATTTTGTGACCTATCCAAAGCCTTCGATTGTGTTCACCATGAAACATTAATCAGGAAACTTCAACACTACGGTGTAAGAAGTGATGCTCTTAAATTAATTATTTCATATTTAAGTAAGAGAACGCAAAAAGTTGTCATTAACAGTATGAGTTCTTCCGGGTCGATGGTACAGATGGGCGTGCCTCAAGGCTCAATTCTAGGCCCCTTTCTGTTTCTTGTATACATTAATGACTTACCTTACATAGTAGGAGATAACCATGATATAGTATTATTTGCAGATGACACTTCTTTAATTTTCAAATTAAGTCGACAATTGCTAAAATATGACGAAGTAAATAATGCTATATCTAAATTAGAAAATTGGTTCAATGTTAATAATTTGCATTTAAATGGCACTAAAACGAAATGTATGAAATTTATGACTCCTAATGTCAAACAATTTAATACTAATGTAATTTTAAATGGGGAGAAACTGAGTCTTGTAGATACCACCATTTTTCTTGGAATCACACTAGACGCGAAGCTTCAATGGAGCCCCCATATATCAAAACTAGCTAGCAGACTTAGTTCTGCAGCATATGCCGTAAAAAGATTAGAAGTCTAACTAGTGTTGAAACAGCTAGACTAGTTTACTTTAGCTATTTCCATAGCATAATGTCGTATGGTATTTTTCTATGGGGACACGCAGCTGACACTGAAATTATATTTGTTTTACAGAAGAGGGCCATAAGAGCAATTTATGATTTAAAGCCTAAAGAGTCGCTGCGACAAAAATTTAAGGAAATTAATATATTAACTTTGGCCTCTCAATACATTTATGAAAATGTAATGTACGTACACAAAAATAAAAGTAGTTTTACAAAAATAAGTGATATTCATTCTGTAAATACTAGGAACAGACACAAGCTAGTAGTACCAGTTACTCGAATCCATCGAGTCAGTACTTCATTCTTGGGGCGATGTATACGCTTTTACAACAAAATTCCAGAAAATATACAAAATTTGACCTGCTCAAAGTTCAAAAACTTTATTAAACTAAGTTTGTATAAAAAGGGTTATTATAGTATTAAAGAATTTATAGATGATAATAACCCCTGGAAAGGAGGTGATCGCTACCAAACTATTTCTAATTTGTTGTGTTGTTAATTTGTGTAACATACATGATTGTAAGCTGTTATTTTAAAAAAATGTCCCGCTGGGTTTCTTGCTGGTTCTTCCCAGGACAGAGGTTTTTTTTCGAACCAGTGGTAATTATACAAAAGAGTGACTTTCAATAAGCATTATTTATAATCTATATTGAATAAAAAAGTTTCTGTTTCTGTTTCTGTTTCAAATGTTAATATTTTTTTTGTTAATTACTGTTGATATTGTATGAATAAATAATATTTAATAATGCACGCGGCATTTTTAGAGTGAAATTTTTATTTCGTATAGGACCTATACTAAAAAATGCTATAGGTAATTAAATTTTTGTATCTAAAAAGTTACATTATAAATAATTATTATTACTTTCCTGAAATTTTATTTCAAATTCATAATATTCTAAGTACATAAAATATGGTTGGTATGGTACAGTTTATTTTTAACTTAACTACGTTAATTTACTTGTAAATATGACAAGATGATCGTGCGGAGGTTATAAAAAAATCTGTATAATGTACATACATATATATCTTACACATTACCATCAGCCGGGTAATATATTTTATTACCCTACTGATTGATGGAAACTCAAATTATAACTTTATGGTCACTAGTCTGTCAGTTAAGTAAATCTCGGTATTATTAATTATTTATATTTTATATTATAATATTATTTATATTGCACTCTACCCATTAATTAACTTTCCACTTCTCTTTATCTCCTTTTAAGGTTGTGTGGAAGAAATTGCTTTATAGCAATAAGATCAACTTTTGTTTTTCTCTCTGTTTGTTACTCGTAATGTTATTTGTTATTTTTGTGAACATTAAAAGGTATTGTATTGTATATTATACTATATATTATTACCGTACTGATGGTGAGGACTTCCTCAATCTAGACAAATGAGTCTAGATTGAGGAAGTCCTCACCATCAGTAGTAACTTAGTTATTTTCATAGCATATCATAATATCGTATGATATATTGCTATGGGAAAATGTGAATGACACTGGAGTTATATTTGTTTTACTGATATGGGCCATAAGACAAATATATGATTTAAAAACATATGAGTCTCTTAAATAAAAATAAAAAAAGTCTTTGGAGAATTGAGAGACAATACATTTATGTGTGTTTAGACAGACAGACGGGTTTAGACAGAGTTGTAGCGCGACGCGGTGTGTGCTCCTTCCTTCGGATTGCTAAACTAATTTCATCGCTGCTAGTAAGCATTTCACTGAAGTATAAAGGTTTATGCTAAAAAAAAAACAATATATTAGAAGGTTGCTCAAATCTACAAATTATATGGAGATTTAAGCCCGACGGTGCACCACATATGGGTGGGCTTTGGGAAGCCGGAATTAAATCCGCCAAGTACCTATTAACGCGAGCCGTAGGAAAAAAAGTTTGACGTTCGAGGAACTTACTACAATGTTTTGTAAAGTAGAAGCAATTCTCAACTCGCGGCCGCTTTGTCCGTTATCAGCTAGTGATAATCATGATAAGTTTAACGTTTTGACGGCGGGACACATTCCAATTGGAAAAGAGTTAACAGCTGTACCTGAGTATAATGTAGAGGATATAACGATAAATCGGTTGTCACGTTGGCAATATATTCAAAAATGTTCACAAATGTTTTGGCGTACGAATATTTGAATACGTTTCAACAGAAAACAAAGTGGCATTCGGATAGATCTAACATTAAAATAGGTGAGCTCGTCATCATAAAAACTGATAACGTACCGCCGTGCAATTGGCCTTTGGGTAGAATAGAGGCTATTCACCCCGGTCCAGATGGGATTGTTCGTTGTGTCACGCTTCGCACTCAAAAGAGTGCTCTACAGAAACCAGTTAATAAACTGAGTCCTCTACCTTATACCAATTAGTTTACTTGTATTAATATATTTTTTATCTCGTTGAGGACATTCTGTTTCATAGTTATCTTGCATATTCCGTAGCTTCAGTTATAATTTTTCTATAAGAATTCGTCATATACATAGATAGGAGAATCGCAACTCACAAAATTTATACCGAGGCACAATGATAAGCTGCGATCTGAACGCCGGTTACACCTGTTGCCAACATTGCGAGGTAACATGCATTGTATTAAAAAAAGGAAGGAGAGGATAGGAAGCGGGGAAATCTTTGTGTTATAGTGATGGGAATATCTTTCCAAAAAACTTTAAAAGGGACTACTCCAGATTGTACTGTGTACAATCTAATTGCTAGTGTATTCTACCGTATAGAAGTAGCTACCAGGAGCTGTCAACGTTTGCTGATCTTGGGAGGCTGCCTAGCAAGACCGTGAGTAGTTTGTTGCTGTTTTTGGTGTAGTTTTGTGACTGCGGTAGCTGAACGTTTGAGGGGATTTAGAGTCTTAATACAGTGCAAAATAAATAAATCTAATAAAATAATCCCAATCCGCCACAGAATGCAATGTTTATATTCTATGATATTGCAGACATAGCGAAATTATAATGGCTCCTTAGCATCTTAACTGATCCCAGCGCCGTCACTGATGAAAATGAGGACATGGAAATTTATCCATTGCCACGAGATATATCGAGAAATGTAGAGGTTCTATTTTGGAAAATCACTTTATGGTCACAGCAATTAATCTGAGCCTCTGGGTCTAAAGTTGTAATGCTGTAACTTCGAAAAATAGATACCGAACACCAAATCACAAGGTCTTCTTTGACAAAATTTCACCAGATACAGTATTTTAGTTGATTTACGGAATTCAGGATATAGGCACAGTTCGTGAGAATCACACGAAAAAATATCCCCTAGTAGGTACAAATTATATGAAAAAAAAATATACGGCTGCGTTTAATTACAGATTTGATAAAACCAATGACCTTGTAATGGTAAGATAGAAAGATAACAGCGTTATGATAACTAACTACGACGCTATTGAAACTATGGGACTTGTGAAGCGATGGTGCCCAATGAAAAAAGAAAAAAATGATGTGAAGATTCCACTGTTATTTCAAAATATAAGTAATAAAGGTATGGGTGGAGTTGATGAATAAGATCAGTCTATATCACCACACAAGATCGCAATTCATAGCAAAAAATAAGGCGTAAGTGTCCAAATAAATTCCAAAGAATTATTAAAAAAAAAGAGTTCATAAAAAGATGTATTATAGTATTAAGTGATATATGGATGGCAATAAATCCTAAGTATGTTGATCGCGACTAAGCTATTTATAATTTGATTTGTATACTTACATAATTGTACATCAATATTTAATTGGAAACTGTTTCTGTTAATAAGTCCACCTGATTTCTTGCTGGAAAAAAACAGAATCAGGTAAGAACCAGTACAGAGATATTTCCATCTAGTAATATTATATGTACATCATGTGTACAGATGTTAGTATATCTATGCATTTATAGTTCTATATCATATGTGTATTCGATGTAGGAAAGTAATTTTGCTGCAAGTTAGCATAATACCAAAATAACCTAACCTATTAGAATTGAAAAACTGCGTCGATTCGTACGGGTCTCGTGTTACTACGAAAAAAAACTTACGCCGTTGGGTACACCTGTATTTCTATTTATCTTCGAAAGATTAAATGCTATTTGTAGACCAGAGTTAAGTGATTATATATATATATATATATATATATATATATATATATATATATATATATATATTATATATATATATATATATATATATATATATATCTTGTTAACAGCAAAAGAGGAATTGAATGCTTAGCTGGCTTTAAAAAAAAGATGGTGGTTAACAATTCGACTGTATGTTTTTTTTATGTATGTTACGGGATATCTTAGTCAATTGTAAACCGATTTTAATAATACTTTTTGAAGTTATACTTATTTTAGCGCGCTTGGAAAAGACTATGAGAGTGATTTTTTTACCAAGCGCGCGCATACCGACAGCTAAAAACGACACCATGAAGTTGTAACGATGCGCGCGCACACTGATACCTCAGAGCAACAACTCCATTGGGTAACTGTCTCTCAAGTCTTCGTGGGAACTGATAACTATATTTAAGGTAGTTATTTTTGTTTTATTACGCTAAAGAAATATAACTTCCTACGTGCGTACATACTTTTTTTTATAAAAATGGGTTATAATATTTCAGAGGTCGTTTTATATAAATTTGGAGAAAATTACCCCAAGTTTTCTTTTTGTCGGAGTAATTAACCGACGAGCGTGTATGCGTAGGTATATGGATGTGGAGGAGGCGAGAGAGGTGTATCGAGATCGTGCCAAATGGAAGTCCATAGTCTGTGCCTACCTCTCTGGGTGACAGGCGTGAGTGTTTATGTATGTATGTATGTAAAATTACCCCCTAAAAATCCCTAATTAAAAATAATTTTATTTGGTTTTTTTATAGAATTAGTGTGACAAACGAGCACAAAGTCCACCTGATGGTAAGTAGTTGCTGTGGCCCATAGACCTCTACATCTATCCTCGAGTACGAATCAAAATGCAGATGCGTTGTCACCCGTGAGGACTAAGATGGAATGCCTCGTTTCCAGTAAAAAGGGTCTCCGGACCTCTACACTCACCATACGAAACACTTCGTCTCATACTATTAATATAGCTGCAACATGGCTCTACCACGTAAAAATATAAAAGATATAAAAGATAGAGAAATATAAAAGTAGAAGAAAGATATAAAAGTTTATACTTTAATATCTTTCGAGTTCTAAACTCACTGACTGCTTCGTTGGTTTAATGGCCGTAAGAACGATTGCTGACCAAGTGGTCCGGGTTCGAATCCCGGATCAAGGTTATATATATATTAAATTTTTCTATCTGTTTTCTTGCTGGTTCTTACAGGACATAGGTTTTTTTTTCAGAAACAAAGGTAAATTAAAAAAGTGACTTTCAATAAATATTATTTTTAATCAATATTGAACATTTAAAAAACCAGGCGAGAGTGTCGTGGAACACTCGGTTGGAACGAAGTTCCTTTCGTTGTATATTATTATGGGTAAACGTATTATATTATTGATTAACAAATACAAAGAAATTAATTACTAGCGTCTATTAAAATGAGGCATCATTTAAAACAAAATAATATTCCTTTCATGGCAGGATAAGAAAAGTGCCGCTAAGGCCGTCTACGCTACGTCAGAAGGGATCGTGACGGAAAAATCTTACACTTTTTCTCGCATAGCCCCCATCCATTCCTCGTTCCAAAAGTTTCTGTTTCTGTTTCTATTAATAAATTTCCAATAGCAGCCCAGAGTCATGAAGTTGGAAATGTTTCACCCCCATGACTCGGGAAACACGTAAATTTGCCTGGGTCCTGCACCTGATATCTCTCTGATCGTGGCGAATTACCGTCCCATCGAACTATGGGAGTCAGGGAATGGATAGTACACCTATTTAAACGCACACTTTTGAACTATAATCTTCTCCTGCACGGGTGGCTCACCTACGGAGACTGGCCGCCGTGACTAGCCGTAAAGTTTCAAGCAGTGTGCCAACATGAAATAATGTCACGCTCTACTGAGCACGCCAAGCTTTTAGGGACCAATTTGGTCTTCTTTTTCAAGTGAAATGCTATGTTGACAATATTTAAAAATAATTTTTAACTACATTTTATATATTTAAAATTTTTGCATACAATTACATTTTTCTTATTTTTTTTATATACTACCTGTGTTTTATATGTAGAGCAATAAAGAAAACTTAACTGACCTGCACGTTTCGATTCAGTCAATGTTCGTTCAGTCGACGCTTCGATTAATCAGCAATTCGATATTCAGGATGGGTCACCAATTTAAGTACAGGCAGTTTGATCAATCAAACGAGTAACAGAAAATGGAATGTTAACTTCTGTCTTATGTGCTTTATTTCTTCTCTTGATCAATCGTCACGGAATATAAGAAATTTTATATAATACTCGTTCTTAATTTTTCAACCATTAACTGAGCAAAGCTAGCTAGCCCCAAGAAGTATGTTCAGTAGAGTGTGAGCAGTTTACTCGAAATTGGCTATGAAATCTTTATCGAGCCAAGATCCAATCATGGACGGAATACTGTAGGCTGCTGGCCAATGCAAACTGGCTGCCTCGTAGTCCGTAGAAAGAAGTGTGATTCGGTTTTTCGTTGTTCCAGAAATTTGGTTTTGGAGGCGTCACTCCATATAGGAATACAGTATGCCAATAAAGATTGTACCAATGCAACATTACTTAACAATGTAAACTTTAATTAGTATGTTTTTGATGCTACATATCTAAGTTGCTTTAAAATCCAAATAAACTTTGTGACCCTGCCTATAAGAAGTTCTATTTGGTTGTCCCACGTCAATCGTTAGTCTATAATTGTACCTAAATACTTAATAGCCGTGGTAGCTCAGATGGTTAGCGATTGTTGTAAGCTTCACAGTACTCGAGCAACCCGGATTCGATGCCCGCCGGCACCAATGAAATTGTTAATTGCAATTTTAAGTGCTGATTTACCACGTGCTCGGTGGTGAAGGAAAACATCGCGAGGAAACCTGCATGTCTAAGAAATAAGAAAAAAAATATTTCGAAGACATGTGAAGTTCGCCAACACGCATTGGGGCAGCGTGGCGGACATTTCCTTGCTCTAAAACCGTCTCAGAAATTAGAGGAGGCCTGTGCCCAACAGTGGGACGTAAATAGGCTGCAACTTTACTTAATAACCGATACTTTGTTTATGGTTGAACAAGTACAATCAGTATCACTAACGTTTTTACATTTATGAATTTTTATATTAATATCATTTTGGCTAGGTCCGGTTATTGATGGTAAAGCACACGTTGTTAGTGGTTTCTGGTCATTAAGCATAAGCAAGTTAGTCCTAAGCTAGAAGGCTATTTCGGTCAGTCCCTGTTCAGCACGTTTGCGAATTGCTTCCCAAGTTGTATCTTGAAGTATTTTTAGCAGTGGTAGAGCCACACGGCAGCTTTTGCTGTCGCACGGATGGGCTGGCTCGAACCGGGGTGGTACCACGACACGAAATGAGGCATTCTATCTTAGTCCTCACGGGTGACAACGCATCTAAATTTTGATTTGTAATAGAGGATAGATGTAGATGTCAATGGGCCGCAGCAACCACTTACCATCAGGTGGAATATGTGCTTGTTTGTCACCCTTATCCTATAAAAAATTACAACAACCGTATCATCCGCGTAAAAATTTAATTTGAGCTCCATCTATTTTTAGCTTGCATAAATTGTTAATATAAACAAGAAATAACGTAGGGCCTAGTACACTACCTTATGGGACGCCGTAAAGGTAACAAAAGATTCATCACTAACATAGTGTTCAATTTTAACTTTTTGTTATTTTTCAGACAAGTAATCCTTCAATAAGTGAGTGGTGTACCTAAGATGTTTCTTGTTTTTGGATAAGTATGGAATTTGAGACAGCGTCAAAGGCCTTTTTAAGATCTTGAAAAACGGCTAGGGTTTTCATTCCTTGATCTAGTTGGTCAACGATTAGGGTAATAAGAGCTGTTACAGCATCTTCTATAAATGTTTCTTGTCTAAAACCAAATTGCATATCAGACAGTATTTTAAATTTAATAATGTATTGCACTAGTCGTTTATTTATTAATTTTCTATTACTTTTGAGATAGACGAAAGAACAGAAATAGGCCTGTAATTATTAACATCGTCTCTGCTCGCATTTTCGTGTACTGGAGTTACTATGGCTTGTTTAAATAACGACGGGAAAATACCTTGCTTAAAACAAAGATTAACCAAATGACAAATAACTAATAGGGACGAATTCGTTTTAGCAAACTTGAGGAATTTGGTTGAAATATTATCATGTTCGGGTGCACTGTTTGATGTGAGGCTCATACGTATATCAGTGTCAGTGATGACTTACCGATCTGAGACGTGGTCCTTCACTGCTGGCCGTATGAGGAAGCTGAAGGTCGCTCAGCGAGCTATGGAGAGGGCTATGCTCGGGGTTTATCTGCGTGATAAACTTAGAAATGAGTATATTCGCAGTAGAACCAGAGTAACCGACATAGCCCAACGGATTAGTAAGCTGAAGTGGCAGTGGGCCAGCCATATAGCTCGAAGTACCGACAACCGAAGGGGAAGAAAGGTTCTCAAGTAGCAGCCTCGTACCGGTAGGCAAAGTGTAGGGCGACCCCCACTAGATGGAATGACGACCTAATAAGACATGCAGGAAGTCGATGGATGCAGGTGACTCAGGACCGTGCTTTGTGGCATTCCTTGGGGGAGGCCTATGTTCACCTGTGGACTTATGAAAGGCTGTAATGATGATGATGATGAAGTATATCATGTACCTCTGTTATATCAGTGTTTGAAAGCCCAAAATAATTGGACTGTGTACGATTAGTATCCAAATGTTTATTTGTTTCTGTATTTATTTTTAAAAGATTATCCGCTAGAGACTTGCTCGTGTTAGCAAAAAAGTTATTAATATAATTAACTGATTCCTTAGGGGATGACTTTATATTTAACAAAATTGTATTATCGGTATTGAAGCTATTTAAATGGGCAATTATTTTTATGTTGTTCCAAAGATTCTTAGAGTTTTTATTTGAAAGTGCTTTTTGCTGTGATTCATATTTGCGTTTCAATTTTTTATTAAATTGTTACAATAATTTCGATATTTTTAAAGCCTAATTTTAGAGCTTCATTACGAGGATCAAAACGAAGTTTTTTCTACATTTTATTTCTATTCCTAATACAGCGTAAAATACCATGCGTGGTTTCGTGACACGTTTGCTTTTGGGTACGTGAATATCAATAGTGTTATCTTTTAATGACTCAGTAATTTTATTTATTATTTTCTATCACAAAATTACGGTTATCACAAAACAATATTTCTGAAAGGCTTTTTTCAATTAAAGTAATAAGTGCCTTTGTAAAATCAGTCCGTAAGTTGATATTTACAAATTTTTCTTTTTGCTTTATATTTGGCAAGGTTAGCAATATCATAGAATGATCAGTGATAGTGGTGTTTTATACAGCAATAGGGGCATTATTTTTATTTCTTTCTTATTTAAGCATAAAATGATCTATGCAATTACCACCTCTTGTTGGCAAATACTGACCAACGAATAAACCACGCGTGCTTATCATGTTAAGATATTCAAGCCTATTGTTGCGCTTACAATGCTGCTCTTTACCTTCACAAATTATATTTATATTTAAATCACCAGTCACTACAATACGTTTACGTGATTTAGTCGTTTATAAGTGTAGGCTTAAACACTTAATAAAGATGTCAGCATTATTGTCAGACGGTGAGCGATATACACCTAAAATGGTAGTGTCATGAGTATCAATCTGTAAACATGAAGCGCGATCAAGTCTTATTCCTTTGACATTTTGACCTTTTTATCAAATACATCACCACATCATCACTTTGATTGAGATGAAAATTTGTAGCAAAACATGAATAGTTTGTCGTATTTGGAATTATGTTGTTGTCTGTAAGCCAACATTCTCTTAATACAATACATATAATATCTGGATCAAAATATAATTGTGTGTGTCAGTTGTTGATCTTCAATATTACCCTCATCATCATCATCATTACAGCCCTTTACAAGTCCACTGCTGAACATAGGCCTCCCCCAAAGAATGCTACAAAGCACGGTCCTGAGCCACCTGCATCCATCGACTTCCTGCATATCTTACCAGGTCGTCACTCCATCTATTGGGGGACGCCCAACACTTCGCCTGCCGGTACGAGGCTGCCACTCGAGAACCTTTCTTCCCCATCGGTTGTCGGTTCTTCGAGCTATATGGCCGGCCTATTACTGCTTCAGCTTACTAATCCGTTGGGCTATGTCCGTCACTCTGGTTCTACTGTGGATATCCTCATTTCTGAGTTTATCACCCAGACACCAACTCCAAGCATAGCCCTCTCCATAGCTCGCTGAGCAACCTTAAGCTTCCTCATCCGGCTAGCAGTAAAGGACCACGTCTCAGTTCCGTATGTCATCACTGGCAACACGCACTGAGTGTACAGTCTCGTTTTCAAGTTTTGAGGTATACCTGATGACAAGATGTGCCGTAATTTCCCTAACGCTACCCAACCGAGTTAAATCCGTCGGTTGACCTCTCGGTCGAAGTTGGACTTACCTAATCGGACTATTTGTCCCAGGTAAACATACTCGAAAACAACTTCGAGCTTAGTGTTACCAACAACTATCGGCGTAGGTGTGACATGGACATTAAACATGATCTTTGTTTTGTCCATGTTCATCTTAAGACCTATCCGTTGAGAAACACTATTGAGGTCATTGAACCTAGTGCTTAGGTCCTTCAGCTATTCTGCCATAAGTACTATATCGTCGGCAAATCGAAGGTGAGTGATGTACTCATCATTGATGTTGATACCGTATCCTTCCCAGTCCAGAAGCTTGAAGACGTCTTCCAATGCAGCGGTGAAGAGTTTCGTGGATATAACGTCACCCCGTTTTATACCTCTCTGCAATTGAATAGGTTTCGTACTCTGGTTCTGTACTCAGATAGCCATCGTAGCTCTACTGTACAAGCACTTCAACACTTCGATATAACGACAGTCAACTTGGCACCGCTGAAGGGACTGCAGCACCACCCAAATTTCGACGGAATCAAAGGCTTT
Source organism: Parnassius glacialis (assembly GCA_033319125.1). Classification (NCBI taxonomy): domain Eukaryota; kingdom Metazoa; phylum Arthropoda; class Insecta; order Lepidoptera; family Papilionidae; genus Parnassius; species Parnassius glacialis. The sequence goes on along the minus strand of JAVANC010000026.1, from coordinate 33,520,416 downwards.
CTCATAGTCCACATATGCTAAACACAGTGGCAAATTGTACTCCTCGGACTTCTGCACAATTTGCCGAAGGGTATGTATGTGGTCTATGGTGCTAAAGCCTTTTTGGAAACCGGCTTTTTCGGGAGGCTGGAAGTCGTCAAGTCTGCGTGCGAGACGATTCGTAATGACTCTCGAAAACTGCACGTAGACGAGGCTCAGAAATCGGTCTGTAGTTCTTCAAGAGAGCGTTGTCACCTTTCTTGAAGAACAAGGCCACCGCACTTCTGCTCTATGCCTCCGGTGTAATGCTACCATGGAGGACGGAATTAAAGAGCTTCTGAAGGACTTCAAGTACCGGTTTTCCACCCGCTTTCATAAACTCCGCTGTAACTCCATCCTCGCCTGGGCCCTTGCCGTTTTTAAGGTGCTGGAGAGCCATTCTAATCTCGCTCAGACTGACGTCCAGGATATCATCGGAATAATGTCGGATATGACTCGCTCTTGGATCGTTACTCACACTTGCTTGCGGCTCCAACGATGACGTGAACAGCTGCCCATAGAACCTCTCAATCTCACTCAAAATCTCAAGTGCCCCGGAAACGATGCTGCCACATTCTGTCTTCAGCTATGACAGTTGGCTCTTTCTGGCAGACAGATCTCTGGCAAAGACTTCGGAGCCTTTGTTACGCTCGATCTCTTCTTCAATACGAGCTGTATTGAAGTTGCGTAAGTCCCGCCGCATGCATTTGGAGATCTGTCTGTTCAGTTGCCTGTATGCTGTCAAATCTGTTGAAGAATGTAGCTTTATCTCCCGTCTAACAGCCATGAGATTAAGAGTGTGATCGGAGAGTTTTTGTGTTCTTCTGCGGCGGGTCTTGCACAACTCAGCTCCGACCGCACGGACAGTTTCCACGAGCTTGTCATTCAAATCGTCCACTTCATTGCAGTCTTCTAGGCACTGAAAATGGTTTTGTAACTCGAGCTGAAAGGTTTCGGGACTTTGGATTAGAGCACGAGGGGGACGGAGCGTTGACTTCATTAGACGAGACCTCTCCAACTTTACGTTTAGGTTCAGTGTACCTCTAAGCATTTGGTGATCGCTGCCGGTTTTCACCCTCGCGATCACTGAGGCATCACTGAACAGTTGTCGTCTGGTCGTCATAATGAAGTCAATCTCATTTTTTGTCGAACCGTCGGGGCTCGACCAGGTCCACTTCCTGTGGGGCCGCTTCTGGAAGAAAGAGTTCATCATAAAGAGTCCCTCTTTCTCCATGAAGTCGGCCAGCTGCTGGCACTTGGGTTCCGTTGCCCTATTCCAAATTTCCCCACTTTCAGCTCACCGTTCTCTCTTGTGCCTAGTTTTGCATTGAAGTCTCCCATTAACACCGTATATTGGGTTTTGGAGGAATGCATGGCTATAGAGATATCCTCATACATTTCCTCCACCTCCTCATCGGGGTGTGCCTAAGTTGGTGCGTAAACCTGTATGACCTTCAGCGAATACCGTTTGGTGATTCTGAGTATAAGGTACGCAACCCTCGTCGACACACTCAATCTTTACAACGTTGTTAACAAGAGACTTGTGGACGATAAATCCGACACCTCCTTGGGACAGATGGTTGCCCTCCCGGTAATTGAGCAAGTTGCCGGATTCGAGGATTACCGTGTCCTCCCCCTCTCTTCGGACTTCGGATAATCCTATAATATGCCAGCGCAACTTGTCTATCTCTTCTTCCAGCTCCACAATCTTCTCGTCAGTCCTCAGGGTGCGTGCGTTGTATGTGTCCAGGTCGAGTTGTCGTAAGTGGCAACCGAACCTCCACCGGAGATTCTTCGCACCCCCTGCCCCGCCGTTACCATGGTCGCCACCGTAGCCAGGAATAGCGGGGCCGCCGGGGTATATTAATATTACTGTAAACACTTCTAATATTTTGAGAAATAATTGTTAAATCACTATATTGTACGTAAATATTTTTGGTATATTCTATACATCACAGCGAACAGCCTGTGCAGTCTCCGTGGCATCAAGGTCATTTAGAATTCTTATGGAACTACTCATTCTCATAAAAGATATATATGCGAGTGTAACTAAGATCGCATTGGAGGTCTAAGGTCTGCCACAGCTTTTAAGTTGCCAATAGACAATCTGTTCAGAATTGTGTGTGTTAAGTGAAAAAAAGAAAGATTTTGGAGCTATTAATTTACGAGGATTATAGTTTGCGAAATGAAATAAGATCTACTACCTTAATTTGTATGAAAGTGTGTATGAACTTTAGATGAGTAGTTAACAATGACATATAAATATAGTTTATTATTTGTATGCAAAATATGAAAATAAGTGTGTATAATGTAACATAACTTGTAATGAGAAATAAATAAAAAAACAATTAAATACGTCATGAAAATAAAGTGTACAGAGGACATAATGATCATGTGTAGATACCAAAAAATTATTAATATTATATTTTTATAAAAATATTCAATAGTTGATACCGAACTTAGTCATGACTCCTGTTGGATTTATTGAATTAAAACTGTAATTTTTAATTACAATATTTTATTATATACAATATTAAAAACTATAATAATAAAAGAAACTAAAACTATAGACTTAATTATCATATAGTCCTACTTCCTGCGGTATCGTGCCAAGAATGCTGGCCGCCTTTCCCCACTGCATGGCTATACTTAGCCTTTGAGCGAGAAAAGAAGCCCTCTTATCACCAGGAGAAACGACCAGCCGCGGATGGAGTTCCTTTAGGAACTTCACCGCACGTGGACAATGTTGTTGAATTCGTGCTTCAGATTTAATTATTATTATACGAGAGTTTTCGTCTCTTCTCACATAAACTTTACCTTAAGCTGTCCAACAGAATTTATATTTGTTGAATCTGACTAGATCTCGGGCGAGGAAGTGTAGTCGAGAGCCTTTTGCTGTGAGCTGCTCTGAAACAAAGACGGGAGTATCTTCTTCTGTATGAAATCCCAGGTGCTTAGCAGATAGCTCAATCTTATCCTTGATATTAAATGTCTTGCTCATTCTCAGTATTTCCGATTTTATAAGTGTTGAAAATGTTTTGACGATAATTGGAGTATTGCATGATCTATCCTGCTTTCCGCGCAACCTATGAATGTCCTTGATATCAGTCTTATTTAAATTGCACCCAATGGTGTTAGACAAACATATTACCATATTAATGAGACCTTGTTTGGTTTCACCCGAATTTTAGCTGCTAAGTACGTTTTTAATCTCATAATAAGTTTTATGGTTTTTCATTTTCATGTCTTCAATTTTGTCCTGTAACAGGGTAGTATAGCTTCTGTGCTCTTTTATCTCGCTTTTCTTTCTTCCGAAATTCTCCATCTTGCGCAGTTAAAATGTGATGTAAAGTGTTAGTAATTTGATTAAGTCCTTGTTTTTGCACTGTCAATGAGGAGGATATCATATTCTTAATTTCTTCTTTAAAGCTGCTAAAGTCCATTATATTGTCGACTTCCCATTTTCGCTTGTTGCGAGAAAAATCAAATTTCGGGGGAGTTCTGTCCCTTTGCTCTTCTTGACTAACGTCATTTTCCAAGAGAGATTTTTCCAATTGGCTGTCCATAGTACCAGGCAAACATGAATATCTCAAAGCTTTAAATAATGAGCAGCAATTTTGAACAATAAAATCGTAAGGACGCTCGCTAAAACACAGAGCGTAGGTTGTTTCAATAAATTAGTACCGCTTATAAAACATTACTCACAGGAAACAAGCACAGGCGTGGATATTGGGCGTTACTAGTTCAGGATCACAGAAACGCGAACGTGGTAATTGGGCGTTACCTTCACTCACAAATGGTAATGTACTAGGGTTGTATGAAACTTGTATACAAACTCGTTTATATTGCTCCTTGAACTTCTTGGTTTCTAATTTTATGAAAGATTTATAGATCATACAACTGTAATTTGTAATTAAATAAAACGGTAGACAAAGTAGACGTACACGTTAGCTTCTTACAACGGCCGGGAGGAAGAGCAAAAATTAATTTACACTTAATACCTATTCTTTGGAATAAAAATTTACTCCTTTAATGATAAGTAAACCCTCATTTTAAAAACTGCTAATAATATTACTAAAAAAAGCCAGTGTTTTGGTGTATAATAAAAGTGAAATGCTATTAAGCAAATAAAATCTACATATATAAATATTTTATGATAAATGTTGAAGCCAAAGACGCGATATCAATACCAATGATTGATCATATAGACATGCTTGTAATTGATACTGATGACCTATGTGCACATATACGTGTAGTAAACATTCACATTATTTCGTTGAAGTTATATGTCATTTGATTGTGGTAAATGGAAATTAGCGCTTATTTCTTTCGTATTTTGCCACATATATTTTTCATGTTATAAGATTAAATATTCCTTTGTACCTAGTTTATAAATAGACATATTGTTAACTGTTATATGGAAAATATAGATTATGATTATTATTATTATTATACATTCATATCCGAGAATTATGCTTCACGCAGCAATTTTTTCCTTGTTTATCAATAGTTAAATCTATTGATAAAGCCATAATCTAGGGATAGCTTATTGCCACTTAACGAAACTGATCCATCAAGCTCAGACGTCTTCTGCTGTGGATCTACATTACAGAGATTGTCACGCAGGGAAATTCTATGAATATGATAAAAGGTAAATAATGTGAATGACTTCAGATAAAGGTCACTAAATAGGAAGTTGATACTTAGTGAGGACAATCTGAATCATACTAACACATTGTTTGTTAAGCATTCAAAAATTTACTTTTTCTCTTTATTACATACAACATATTACATAACACAACAAACTGAAATTTATAAATTTATGTACAATTAGGTGGCCTTATCGCTAAATAACGATCTCTTTCAGGCATACCTTGTTGAAGGAGATCATTTTCAATTAAACAAAGAACAACACGAAGTGTGTATAAATAGTATATAAACAAGTATATATTAAAACATATAAGCAATATATATTATTTGAGACAATGCAATAATCAAAAACATAGTATAATTTGCAAATATTTTTGTGATACATTATAACTCTATATCATACCTATACACAAAACTTTTTAAGAAAATAAAATATGACATAATAAAATATATTAAGTAGAACACATATTTAACTAATAATGTTTAACAATTTTTTTTTGAAGGCTCATTGTTTTGGACTTTTTTAATTGTTAAAAGAAGCGAGTGGGGCGGCCAACGTTGTTAGGGCCGCGGATGTGTGCGAAAGCATTCCCGTGACCCTGAGAATAAGTGGCGAAGGTGGTACACCATGGGGTTTTAGTCAGTGCGAGTCCCACATAACCCGTCCTTGCCTCATCGAGGCGGGTATGCGTAGGCATTTCCCCATGTAAAAAAAGGGACTAACAAGGACTGCGCCAGTAAAATTCTAGTGCCCATTACCACTAGCGAGCTACGCAAACATCATAAAGAAGATGCCGCCAATATATCATAATCGATTAATTAAAAGAAATAAAAGATTCTGATCACTATATAATCCTAGATCTTATATTAAGTTTCTAAATATATCAGAATACCATCAACAACAAACGTTGGAAGCTTTTTTTTACAGGAGAGGGGGCAAACGAGTACACCGTTCACCTGATAATAAGTGACTACCGCCACCCATGAAAAACTGCAACACCAGGAGAATTGCAGGTGCGTTGCCTGCCTTTTAGAAAAGAGTAAGCTCTTTTCTTGAAGGTCCCTAAGTCGTATCAGTCCGGAAAAATCGCCGGTGGTAAACTATTCCACAGAGAGGTCGTACGTGGAAGAAACTTCTAGTGAAACGCACAGTGATGTACACCAAGCATCCAGAGGGTGTGTATAGTATCGCGAGTTTTGCCGCAATGTGCGCGTGTAGTTTGGCGGCTGGAATTCGAACAATTCCTCAGAACACTCGCCGTGGTAGATGCGAAAGAAAATGCAAAGGGATGCAACATCTCTTCGCAACGCCAGTGAATTTAGCCGATCGGAGAGGACTAGGTCATCGACAATTCCAGCCGCTCTGCGCTGGATGTGGTCAAGTGGAAGGAGCTGGCAATGGGGAGGCCCAGCCCAGAGATGGTAACAGTATTCCATGTGAGACCGAACCTGCGCCTTATAAAGTTACAGGGTGTGTGCCGGCATGAAATACTGTCCTGTTTTATTGAGCACGCCAAGCTTTTCAAGGGCCAATTTGGCTTTCTCTTTCAATTAATCACGAGACTGCACGTCACTCGATATGTCGACACCGAGGATGCCGATACTGCCTGAAGCAACAAGCGTAATGCCTTGAAACTAAGGAAATAAAACAAAGTACTTCTTTTTAGCGGTAAACGCGCAAACCTTTGTCTTCTGAAGGTTAAACTAGATTAGATTAAGTCACCCCTAGTCTGAGACTATATTCAGCAAAGACTCGACTTCAGATACAAGTTCGTTCCAGTACCCGACGACGTTTTCCCGATAATTATTGGCACGGCCGATGCATAGAGCATCACCAGTGCTGTCATCCACATAGTAATGAATGTTACCAGTTTGTAACATATTATTGATATACAGAAGAAACAGCGTTGATGACAGCACACAGCCTTGTGGAACACCAGCGTTAATAGGCTTGTAATCGGAGCATGCACCGTCTACTACGACCTTGAAACTCCAATCTGCAGAGAAAGAGCCAAGTAAGTTAGTGATCGAATCGCACAATTTTTCGGAAAGCCCACAGGAAGGGGGCTTCGAAAGAAGTGCTTCATGCCAAAGCCGATCGAAGGCCTTTGCTATATCCAAACTATGCTGAAATAGCATCCTTTAAAAAAATAAGGCAAGTAAAATTTGCCATCCACGCATTCGGACAGCGCGATAGACACTTCTTGGCCCAAAAATCCTCTCAGAAATTAACAGGAAGCCTGTGGGGGCTCCAGGCCTAGGGTAGCCCAGAAATGGGGCGCATATACATAAACTGTGATTTTACTTTTTTATTTTAGAATTCAGTTCGTCTTCAAGGATTTTCCTTGAAGAGCGTGGTTCTGGGCAAGGCGGACGACCAACGCAGTACTAAATTTACGTCTAACTATATTGAACGAATACCATAAATAATATGATTATGCCGCCATTTATCGGAAGCCAAAAAATTTTCTGGCATTTCTCTTTGTCGCCTCTTACAACATTCACGGCACAAAATAGGGTGATGGATTCCTTTGTGCCGCCACCACACGATAATTAAAATTAGGGATAATAGAAGTTAATAGTGTTATGAAGATCATAGACGTCGAGAATCAAAACCAACTCCCCGAAAATTGGCTTGCTGTCTAAAAATATTACCATCCATTTCCAAATTCTCCTCTACATTATATAGCCTTTGAGATATGTAAGATTTGACAGAGGGAAACTGAAAAAGGACATGGACTAAATAGATAAAACCCTTTGGTTACCAACCCGCCTCCCAAGCGTACCCATTATTTCAAGTATGAAGGAGGCTAATTTTCAGTGAGCTTTGATAGACTGTAATGAGGATAATGATATGAATGAGACAAAAGTAAACAAAAACGTATTAAAACAAGCAAACTTTACCTTTTTATCATAGTTACCTGTAGGTAGGAAATAGATTAAGGTGCAATGTTTTTACAATACAACTAGACGCCCAAAACTACAATTTTACTTTTAATATGGTAAAATTTGGCCATTGATGGGTTTCGTACATATTACAACCGACTTAACAGACAGGTTCTCTAACTGCTTGTCATACAACACTATATGACTGTATTATGGATTATAATAAACCTAGCAAGCTAACAGCATAGCAAAGTGGCGAAGCAATCAGCTTTGTAACGGTTTCTAACGGTTGCCGTTGAGCAATCAGTTTCAAAATAGGATGTTCAGATGCCTGGGTGATCAGTAATCAATTGCTGAAAACAGAATTTGAAAATTCGAAACCGTTCTCGAAATAATCGTGGGACAGACGGACAGACTGACAGACGGACAGACATCGTGAAATCAAAAATCAATAAATGTCTTCGCATGTTTCGCCACTTAATAATTACATAAAGTACATACTTATTATAATCCATTCATTACAATTATTTTTAGATCTACTACTGGACTGAGGTAAGGTTTTACCAGGTATCCATTTTAACGTTATTTGTCCATGCTCGTTACTAGTTACGCTTCTGCTCATGACCAATCTGTAAATTTTAGATGCAGCGTTTATGAATGCATTATTCAACAACAATCAGTCGCTAGAATATCACCTATCAATCAGCAGGGTATAATACATTTTAATGAGGTCATTGAGGGTTTGAATATTCCTCCTTATAAGTATATGCTCACTTTATGATACAATTATTCCAAATTTTTGCCTGCGTAAAATGATTTGGTACATACTTGCACCCGCTCGGCTATAAGCAACTTTCATTTAATTAATGAAACTACCAAGATCACATTATCTTTCCGAGGCAGTAGCTATTAAGAACTATCTGAACTTAGCACTCTTTCTTGTTCATTGATATTAATTTTAATAATAAAAATAAAAATAATAAAGTAATTATGATTTCATACATACTAATTATAATTTAACACAACATAAACACTCTCGCCTGTCATCTACAGGGTAGGCAGTGATACGGTTTATCATTTGGCACAATCCTGATAATCCTATGCTAACCTATCCTATTTCCTATTCTATTATATCTCAGACTATCTCACCTCCTTCATGCCTATATAACTACGCATAAAAATTAAAATTTACTATAACAAAAATGCTTCTCTGGTTCAATTTAATAAAATCTCATTAACATATATATAACAGCAAACAAAATTAGATTCTAAATAAGAATTAAACGCTGACTTGAAATAACGAAAAAGTATAAAATAATTTTAAACATATTAAGAGCTTCAGAAGTCAGTGCTAAGACATTGCATATATTTATATACTAGCTGGTCAGGCAGACGCTGTCCTGCCCTTTTCGACGACCCTTCATATAAAAATCCTTAAATTCGTAATAAAAAATATTGAGTGTCACTTATCAGGATAAAAACTATCCTATCTCGCAATTTGGATCAAACTGCACAGTGTGAAAAATTTCATTGAAATGAGTTCACTAGTTAAGGAGTTCATCGCGGACAAACAACGTGACACGTAATTTTTATATATAAGGATAAGCCCCGAATAATACCACTACTTAATAATATGTAAGTGGTGTCTTTCATTTTACTGCTAAAATTATGTAACGTCCTAGGGTGGAGTGAAAATGTATGCAGATTTATTTTTCGTGTAATTTATAACGGCGTAGTGGTAAAAAGCTGCTTATTGTAAAATGAAATCTGTTTATTATATTTTATGTATTACAGTTGTTTGACGTGCTCCAGCACGAAAGAATTCTAAAAAAAAAAATTCATCTCATGTTTCATATATATTTCATCATTTTTACATCCTCATTCTGATGTATATCATGTATATATATTATAATGTATTGGAATAGTGTTTTGTATATTATTTAAAACGCTTACTAGCGACTTAAACATATATTAATATATATTTGAGACTGGAGTCTTGAGACTGGAGACTGTACTAATGATTGGATGTGTTCAGAATAACAGAAGAACAGTTTAAAATCAATCCCAATCGCAGCAATAACGATTCGTTAAGAACATTGACATATTTTGGACTTTTTTTCAATATTTTGTTGTATCAATTAATTTATTAAGCGGGTGGAGTGCCTAAGTTTTTGGATATTTAAGTAAGAAAGTCACAATAAATGTTATTTTAATCCGCAAAGAAAATACAGGATGTCAGATGAAGATTTAATAAATGTTTTTAATTGAATAAACTTGTATTTTATTAGAAAAAAATCTGCAGTATACCTAATTTTGTCATATTTTATCAAATTTCTGCAAAACGGCACAAGCTCCTTAAATAGTTTTTACACTTAAAAAAGGACTTAAAAATTTAATATTTTTAATTGAAAGTTTTAATTTTGTTCCCGTTTCATTCGTGAAAATATAATTTTTTCCCGAAATTGGATGTATCCGTGAGCTCTGTCGCAGTCTGTTTCAGGTCATCGTCGAGGATCGACTTTGCGTCGGTACGAGTATTGGAGCCACTTTGTTCAAATATATTTTAGTTTTTTAAGAGTTTATACTCAATTATAAATATTTTTATGCATAGAATTACTTAATATTTGTACATTGGTAACTGTAAATATTGTTTTATAAATAAATTTAATGTCAAAGTTCCCAAAATAGAAGAAATTTTTACAGCGACATTAATTAGTGAAATTGAAAAATGCATTTATTATATAATTTAGATATGGAACGACCAACATACTCTCGTTACTTAGATTTTGATAGGTTTTAATACCTTTATAAATTTATTGTTGCATATTTTTAATAAGTAGGTGATACTGAATTTTATAATTATGTATGTATTACAATTAAACGCTGTTTTTTGAGTTACACTACAATAGAACATTATTAGCGAGAGAAAACTAGATAGAGATATTTATATTTAGCTACACCATCATAAAATTAAATCAAAGAATTAAAATAAAATAAAAATGGTTTTTTTCTAAGTGCTATTACAAAGACATTCTTGTGTTTATGTTTTCTTTAAATGTTAGATAAACCATCACCTAATAAAAATTAAAATATTAGATAAGCCAAATGTGGCTCCTTGCCGTATGAGGAATCTAAAGTTCGCTCAGTAAGCTATGGACAGAGTAGTTTTTGTATGGCCTACAAATATCTGTTCCAGGTCTGGATGTTTGTCCTTGTTCAATTATGTTTCTTAACTGCCTTCACGATACAGGAGAAAATACTTGTGTGAGAGTAACGTTTTTTCCTTAACAAAAAAAAAGAGGAAATTCGCAGAAAATCCAGAGTAACCCACATAGCCCAACGAATTGGTAAGCTGAAGTTGCAATGGGCCGACTATATAGTTAAACCTATAGCCGATGGGGAAGAAATGTTCTCGAGTGGCAACCACGTACCGGTAAGCGAAATGCAGGGCGCCCTCTCACTAGATAGAGGGACAACATGCAAGACTAAATTGAGGCTTAGTTAAGTCAGTTCGCGTCATCGTCTTAGGCTACATCACCACTTACCATCAGGTGGGATTGTAGTTAAGCGCTGGTTTAGAATAGTAAAAAAAATTACCCTGTGAAAGTTTGCATGTAGATATTATTTCCGGAAACACCCATAAAACGTATTACATGTGATGGACACCTATATATATATATATATATAATATATAATATATATATATATATATATATATATATGTAGAAAGGGTAATTGAGTATAGTACAGAGACTAATTTTGTAGTTAGGAATAATAATTAATTCGTTTACACCAATTAATTATCCAACGAGTCGAGGATAAACTAGTAACGGAATACGACAAGCGCACCGTTCCACGTCAGAGCCAAGACTGTCCTAACGGCGGCCGCGCCGTCCGTTTTATACAAGCAAAACGAGCGCCACTGCAGGTGCAATGGTGCAGGTGTGCGGAACACGTGTTATTTACAAGAATTCTGTCTAACTGCACCGACAGCTACCGCGCCGCACGTGCAATGGTGCCTGTCCCGTCACGGCCATACTGACATGCGTTCGTCCTCGCACGTGCTCCATCACAATTTTAGTTATCTGTAGACAAAAAAACATCGTTCGACTATCCTGACATAACAGCGTCTGGTCCGGTCTATATTGACCCTTCAGACTTGGGTGACAATCAGTTTTGTTCCGGCAGTAAGCCCCACAAAACTTTAATCAACTTTATGCGAGATCGGAATGATTAGTCTGTAGCTTTTCTATTTTCTCTTTTTTTTTCAAGTACTGTTTTCGCTAGTCCGGAATCACTATTCCCTATAGCCATATCATTGGACCGGCATAAAGCCCTGCAATGATAGTAAGAACTATTTTTTTTTAAGTACTATTGGCTAGTCCGGAATCACTATTCCCTGTAGCTATATCATTGGACCGGCAAACGCCCTGCAATGATAGTAAGAACCACTTTTTTTCTTATTCTCTTTTTTTTCAATTCAGTATAGAACAGGTTCAGACTAACCATACCGCAAACATGTCCCTATCTCAATCACACAAAAGTGTATCGTGAGGGACGTAGTCATATGATAACACCTAAGTATGTAAACCAACAGCAACACGACACATACCAGTGCAGCACAAACCAGCCTTCCTGCAACTCCATGTTCCTTTCCTGCACAAGAATAATTACTTCGCTAGAGTGTTGCAACGTCTCTAGTATTTTCTAGATGCACAGACACGGCTACCTCTGACTGTCGCACGTCCTCGTGCGGTTGACAGTGAACAGCATACGGTCTATCAGTTATCACCACCTGCTAACAGATATTAACTCTTGTTAAATATTACAACGGTCGACCATTCCAGACTTCATTTAAGTCATGAACGCGCCAATATGGCTACCTCCAGGCAAACGCACTCCAACTTTCCGTTCTACTGCGTTCGTGCCACATTCGCGCCAGTGAGCCGTCGCGCCGTACTAGCGCTAGCGAATCGTCGTACTGCTTTGCAAAATTAAAAAAAATCGAGATAAATGTATTGCAAACCATGGAATTCCGAGCTTCCAAAATTCATCACATATTCTCTTATGAAACGGCAACTGTATGACATTTGAAAACATTGCAAAACACGGAAACTATATGTAGAGACAGATACCACAACATATTTCAAAGGGAAGGAGGCAACTGCGCAAAATCTACGAAAGCCGACCAAGCTTCAGACGTCCATTTACAGCGCCAAAGCACCATTTGTTTGGCGGCCGCTTGAATTGCCTTGCCGTAAGATCAGCCGATAAGTTACCGGCTGAAGCGGTGTAGGCTCAATATTACCAGCGCTCGGCCGTTCCTGACCATGTTTGATTAGCAGTCACAACATCTTCCTCATTGATCATTGTTGTAGAGACTTCTACGAATCCCTCGACATCAAACCCCAATCTTGTCGACCACACAATATTTGGAGCAAACTGCAACACTGATCAAGACATTAGAACACAAAAATGTCACTTATTATTTTAAATTCATAGCGTGTTAAAGTTAATCCTTTATTTTGGTACATCCCTTAAACGTTTTGAACTTCAAAATATAGCAAATGATAATCAGGTTTCGCGTGAACTATCAAATTACAACATAACTTGAATAAGTTAATTAGAAAGCCTCCAACTTCTTTCGACATTTGTTAACATATTTAGGTACATCAAGAAATAATGAAAATACTTGCGGGTTACTTTTAATACAACTCCAACAAAAAAAAATTGGCTTAAATAATTTCACTTTATCTTTTCTCTACACTTTAATGATACGAAAATATCGTAAGTAGCATAGCACATTTCATTACGGTATTTAACATAAAAACAGATTCATCAATGCGGAATGCATTACAGTCTTCCACAAATGTAATAATCCTCATACTATTCGAAGATTATATGTGGGCAAAAATGGGGACTTTATCGCACTTCTGATGTAGAAAGGGTAATTGAGTATAGTACAGAGACTAATTTTGTAGTTAGGAATAATAATTAATTCGTTTACACGAATTAATTATCCAACGAGTCGAGGATAAACTAGTAACGGAATACGACAAGCGCACCGTTCCACGTCAGAGCCAAGACTGTCCTAACGGCGGCCGCGCCGTCCGTTTTATACAAGCAAAACGAGAGCCACTGCAGGTGCAATGGTGCAGGTGTGCGGAACACGTGTTATTTACAAGAATTCTGTCTAACTGCACCGACAGCTACCGCGCCGCACGTGCAATGGTGCCTGTCCCGTCATATATATATATATATATATATATATATATATACTAGCTGACCAGGCAAATGTTGTTCTGCCCTTTTCGACGACCCTTCTTATAAAAAAATCCTTAAATTCGTAATAAAAAAATTATTGAGTGTCACTTATCGGGATAAAAATTATCCTATCTCGCAAGTTGGACCAAACTGCATAGAGTGTGCAAAATTTCATTGAAATCAGTTTAGTAGTCGCGGACAAACAATGTGACACGTAAGTGATATATATATATAAGCATAAAGGTTGTCTCACACGGGACACATAATTATGTTACTCGTATATTATATCTTTTCACCTGAATCTCGAGGTATGTCTATATTTAGAGGCTGAATAGAGCCAAATTGAGCTGCATGGGGATCGTTTTGTGATTGCAATGGATCGCTATCAAAAAAATTGTACTTACAATTCAGTGTCCAAGTAGTTTTCAAAAGACGATACCACAAAATTCACTCAATAGAAAATAATTGCAATGTAAAAAATAGTTTCTGCAAATGTTCTTATAGAAAAAACTATTCCGCAAAGTCAGGTGCAGGTGCTATCATTAGAAGGAGAAGAGGTAAAATTCGGTCCTAGAGATGCGCAATAAATATTGTTTTGTCCGCAATCGTGCATAAAATAAAAAATAACTACAGCCAAAGAGCACAACTGGCATTATACTCAAGGTCAACATCTGGTTTGGAAAAATAAATAATTCTACGATGTTTCAAAAAATCAATCAAAAATCAAAAAAATGTAGATCTGTATGTGCATTGCCGTGTAGTGGCGGTTAAGAATATCCACTACCCCATATCTTCCCGTGGGTGTCGTAAAAGGCGACAAAGGGACACAGGCAGGAGATGGGCAGCAGCATCTTCCTGGTAACGGCAAAATACAATAAAAAACTGCGGTTGCCAACCCGCTCGCCAAGCGTGGCAACTATGGCAATATACCCCCCCATAATGAAAGTTACGAAGAGACGGCCCCCAGTCCCCGGCGGCCCCGCTATTCCTGGCTACGGTGGCGACCATGGTAACGGCGGGGCAGGGGGTGCTAAGAATCTCCGGTGGAGGTTCGGTTGCCACCTACAACGACTTGACCTGGCAACATACAACGCACGGACCCTGAGGACTGACGAGAAGATTGTGGAGCTGGAAGAAGAGATAGACAAGTTACGCTGGCATATTATAGGATTATCCGAAGTCCGAAGAGAGGGGGAGGACACGGTAATCCTCGAATCCGGCAACTTGTTCTATCACCGGGAGGGCGACCATCTGTCCCAAGGAGGTGTCGGATTTATCGTCCACAAGTCTCTCGTTAACAACGTTGTAAAGATTGAGAGTGTGTCGAGGAGGGTTGCGTACCTTATACTCAGAATCACCAAACGGTATTCGCTGAAGGTCATACAGGTTTACGCACCAACCTCGGCACACCCCGATGAGGAGGTGGAGGAAATGTATGAGGATATCTCTAGAGTCATGCATTCCTCCAAAACCCAATATACGGTGTTAATGGGAGACTTCAATGCAAAACTAGGCACAAGAGAGAACGGTGAGCTGAAAGTGGGGAAATTTGGAATAGGGCAACGGAACCCAAGGGTCCAGCAGCTGGCCGACTTCATGGAGAAAGAGGGACTCTTTATGATGAACTCTTTCTTCCAGAAGCGGCCCCACAGGAAGTGGACCTGGTCGAGCCCCGACGGTTCGACAAAAAATGAGATTGACTTCATTATGACGACCAAACGACAACTGTTCAGTGATGTCTCAGTGATCGCGAGGGTGAAAACCGGTAGCGATCACCGAATGGTTAGAGGCACACTGAATCTAAACGTTAAGTTTGAGAGGTCTCGTCTAATGAAGTCAACGCTCCGTCCCCCTCGTGCTCTAATCCAAAGTCCCGAAACCTTTCAGCTCGAGTTACAAAACCGTTTTCAGTGCCTAGAAGACTGCAATGAAGTGGACGATTTGAATGACAAGCTCGTGGAAACTGTCCATGCGGTCGGAGCTAAGTTCTGCAAGACCCGCCGCAGAAGAACACAAAAACTCTCCGATCACACTCTTAATCTCATGGCTGTTAGACGGGAGATGAAGCTGCATTCTTCAACAGATTTGACAGCATACAGGCAACTGAACAGACAGATCTCCAAATGCATGCGGCGGGACTTACGCAACTTCAATACAGCTCGTATTGAAGAAGCGATCGAGCGGAACCAAGGCTCCAAAGTCTTTGCCAGAGATCTGTCTGCCAGAAAGAGCCAACTGTCAAAGCTGAAGACCGAATGTGGCAGCATCATTTCCGGGGCACCTGAGATTTTGAGTGAGATTGAGAGGTTCTATGGGCAGCTGTACACGTCATCGTTGGAGCCACACGCAAGTGTGAGTAACGATCCAAGAGCGAGTCTTATCCGACATTATTCCGATGATATCCCGGACGTCAGTCTGAGCGAGATTAGAATGGCTCTCCAGCACCTTAAAAACGGCAAGGCCCCAGGCGAGGATGGAATTACAGCGGAGCTTCTGAAAGCGGGTAGAAAACCGGTACTTGAAGTCCTTCAGAAGCTCTTTAATTCCGTCCTCCATGGTGGCATTACACCGGAGGCGTGGAGCAGAAGTGCGGTGGTCTTGTTTTTCAAGAAAGGCGACAACGCTCTCTTGAAGAACTACAGACCGATTTCCCTTCTGAGCCGCGTCTACGTGCTGTTTTCGAGAGTCATTACGAATCGTCTCGCGCGCAGACTTGATGACTTCCAGCCTCCCGAACAAGCCGGTTTCCGAAAGGGCTTTAGCACCATAGACCACATACATACCCTACGGCAAATTGTACAGAAGTCCGAGGAGTACAATTTGCCACTATGTCTGGCGTATGTGGACTATGAGAAAGCCTTTGATTCCGTCGAAATTTGGGCGGTGCTGCAGTCCCTTCAGCGGTGCCAAGTTGACTCTCGGTATATCGAAGTGTTGAAGTGCTTGTACAGTAGGGCTACGATGGCTATCCGAGTACAGAACCAGAGTACGAAACCTATCCAATTGCAGAGAGGTGTAAGACAGGGTGACGTCATATCCCCGAAACTCTTCACCGCTGCATTGGAAGACGTTTTCAAGCTTCTGGACTGGAAAGGATACGGTACAAACATCAATGGCGAGTACATCACTCACCTTCGATTTGCCGACGATATAGTCCTTATGGCAGAATCGCTGGAGGACCTAAGCACTATGCTCAATGACCTCAATAGTGTTTCCCAACGGATAGGTCTTAAGATGAACATGGACAAAACAAAGATCATGTTTAATGTCCATGTCACACCTATGCCGGTAGTTGTTGGGAACACTAAGCTCGAAGTTGTTGACGAGTATGTTTACCTGGGACAAATAGTCCGACTAGGTAAGTCCAACTTCGACCGAGAGGTCAATCGACGGATTCAACTCGGCTGGGCAGCGTTCGGGAATCTACGACACATCTTCTCGTTAGACATACCTCAAAACCTTAAAACGAAATTGTACAACCAGTGCGTGTTGCCAGTGATGACTTACGGAACTGAGACGTGGTCCTTCACTGCTGGCCGTATGAGGAAGCTCAAGGTCGCTCAGCGAGCTATGGAGAGGGCTATGCTCGGAGTTTCTCTGCGTGATAAACTCAGAAATGAGGATATCCGCAGTAGAACCAGAGTGACCGACATAGCCCAACGGATTAGTAAGCTGAAGTGGCAATGGGCCGGCCATATAGCTCGAAGAACCGACAACCGATGGGGAAGAAAGGTTCTCGAGTGGCAGCCTCGTACCGGCAAGCGAAGTGTAGGGCGTCCCCCCACTAGATGGAGTGACGACCTGGTAAGATATGCAGGAAGTCGATGGATGCAGGTGGCTCAGGACCGTGCTTTGTGGCATTCTTTGGGGGAGGCCTATGTTCAGCAGTGGACTTGTGAAGGGCTGTAATGATGATGATGATGATGATGATGTGCATACATATATTGATTTATGGCCGCTTAGTATCTGACGGTGACTCAGTATAACATCCTACATTTACGCCGGTACCACGAGGAGAAAATCACTGTAGAAAACGTATTAAAACTTATACTTGTACAATATACCCAATCGTTAGAGAAAAAAATATAAAAAATAATAAATAAATGAGTTTGCGTCAGATTTTGAAAAGTTTACAAGATATAACAAAAAAAATGAATGTCAGAAGTTCAGGACCTGATTGACACTTCATCATGCTTTTGGAAGCCACGCCAGTTGTAAACAATACATCTGTGAAAAATGACGTACACAAGAAAAGAATATCTGAAACATTCTAAGTGTATAGAAAATATGGCGTATGAAATGACTGATAATCACAATAACATTGTATATAGGTACAAAGATGTTGTACGTCTTCGTGGCCTCCACATGATATTTCCCTCAGCATTACTGAAGACGTGACATTGTGATGCAAAGCATCTTAAAATTTTAAAAAAGTTAATACGTTAAAAAAATAAAAGCGTGCAATTGCGCACGGGCTGTCATACCACTAAGTTATTAAATATCTAATCTAGCGTATTATTAACGTGTCCTATCACAAACAAATTAAGAAACTTATTAAAATGTCCACAAAACCAAAAAAATAATAACAATTAAAACTTAAAGGACGTGTTAAAACTTAAAAACGAAAATTAGGTCAAGCGATTCATGAACGATCCCCAAGGACGCCGGCGTCGGACTATCAGTCGCACGCGCCAGACGTAAATATGAATTTTGACACTCCGTTCCATTTCTTGTCACTTCGCGCATAGAGAATTACGCCTTAACTTCTCTATATTAAGTTAATTTTTCGCTTGAATTTGTTTTCACACACCTGCAGCGCGCGATCCCTTTGTTTTTAATTTCGCGCATAATATTATGCCTTAAATTGTTAGCCGTAAGTACATTTTTTGCTTGACTTTTTCTTTAGTAGTATTTTGAATTGGCAACGTTTAACTAGGTACCTATATTCGCCTTCGAACGCCATGGGTCTTTGACCTTCTAGTATTCATCAGGTGATTCATTCATTCATTCATTACAGCCCTTCACAAGTCCACTGCTGAACATAGGCCTCCCCCAAAGAATGCCACAAAGCACGGTCCTGAGCCACCTGCATCCATCGACTTCCTGCATATCTTACCAGGTCGTCACTCCATCTAGTGGGGGGGGATGCCCTACACTTGATCAGGTGATATCTGTGTGCATTTACATGACGTTATTTAATATTAAAACGAAAAAAATGCTGCGGCGACTAAAATATTAATTGTTATATATTTTTTTAATTGTGTATGTTTAAAGAAATATATGTAGGATACGTCTTTTCATTTAATGTGATAACTTTATCGTCACTCGGTATAACAGAAAACACATCTTTATTAGTCAGGAGACGAGATCAACCAAAACTTTCTCAGAGGCAACTGTTCTGCGACATGTCTATCGCAGCAATGCCGGATAATATAACAGTGTAACCTTCCTGAGATCATCGCCAGGATTGTGTTGGAGCTGGACCGCACTCTGCGCACCAGGGACGCGGCCCGCTTGCGCATGGTGACACTGAAGCAATCGGTGCGCGCATCCGCGAACATACCAGAGGCACTACAAAATCGAGGCAGCCCCATCACCGCCCTAAACGCATTATTATATTGGACGCGAAGGACGCGGTAACTCTTCCTACTGTAATTAGCCCATAAGCTGCACGAGTAGAGCGATGTACAGAACGCTCGAAAGAGAGTAGCCTTAACCTCCCTTGAACACCGCGCAAACCTACGAGCGATCATGTTAGCTCTGACAGACAGCGCTCTTCGTTTCCGACCCATATTAGCGTGATCCTTTAGGTCGACGGTGAGTAAATGCCCCAGATATTAAAATTGTTTAACCCTTTCCAGGGGTACACCATTTAATTTTATTTGAGGTATATTATCGCACCAGCGGCCTCAAAGATCATTTATTGACTCTTCCTGACATTATACAATAATCCGTGGCCACATGTATATTCCTCGCATTCCGTATCAGCTTCCTCAGGCCGCAAACCGTCGCACTCAGCAGCACCATGTCGTCTGCATAACTCAGATTATTGACACAAACACCGTCAATGTGGCAGCCGACATGCAGACTGCTAAGCGCTACGATCAGCCCGTTGATATATAGATTAAATAGGGTTGGTGATGTTAAGCCACCCTGCCTGACACCACACATATAACAGAAACTTCTACTCGTGCTTGTCATAGGATTGGAGTAGTCAATAAAGACCATCATCTGCCAATCCTTGTAATGTTTGCTAGTGTTGAATCCAGATTATCTGTGTGGAGGGCCAAATCCCGGCTTAAAGGATCTTCTGTCTTAGTGAATGAGTTTCTGACAAAGGTACGACAGACTGTTTTTGGCAAAGCTCGGTTGCATTTTAGTATGAGAGCATGCTGGACTCAGGATGACATAACAGCGGTTAAAGCTGTTGATGGGACCAGGTACAAAATAACCACAATGGATGAGTTGAACTATCTTACATGGAAATATCCTAAGGCAGCAACGGTATCTCCAGGTGGAGATAAAAGCATCACCAGTAATGAGGAAGTATCGGGCTTGAATTCTAAGTCTCGTAAATAATAGCTGCTGATCAAAATTAAAAGTTTTAATTTTGATGATATTATGATAAGTTTTTCTCATAAGTCAATATTATCTGTATTTTTTTTTCATAATAATATGTTGTTATTTTTGAGTAATTATATTTTAAGTCTAAAGACTTATTTTATTTTTATTTTATTTACTTTTAGTCTTATGTATGTTCTTCTCACTTTCTGCTTATTGTCGTTTCTATAGTTTACCTTGTGGTTTTTATCAGAAATACACTTGATATCTTAAGGTAGTATTAAACTATATCTGATATTAAATTAACAGATCTGCAATTACTGTCAAACTCAATTAACATTGTAATCTTTTAGTTTTCATTTTTTTTAAGAGTATATATTATCATTGACCTGCTATAGTATTGTAAACTATTCAAATCAAATCAAATCAAATCAATTACTTCGTTAAAAACATGGATACAGATGGATGGATACCGAGTCAATATTTGTTTCCACTTTCCACTTTCGTGGCATGCGAAAACATTGTTTAAAATAAATGTGTTCAGAACAAATGAACTAAAATTAGAAATAAACACATAATATTCCAGTATGTAACTACCACTTTGTAATGATTACATTTACGTTTTTAGAAGAACATAACAAAATTAGAAAAATAACTTTTAATTCAATTGAGAAGTATCACGCAAAATCCTGGAGCTGTAGTAACTTACTTAGAGCTAAACAAAATCAATAAAAAATTAAAAGCAAAATCAAAATTTATAGTTAAAGAATTCTTTGATATTATAAAAGGCAGTATTTATTAGCCACTGCTTTAAACTTTTTTTCATTCGCCTTAATGGCTGTTCACAAATATTTTAGGAACTTTATTATATACCTTGATACACATTACGAGACGATTCCTGTGGAATAATGCAGTTTTACAAGGTGGCATCAGTAGACGTGTCGGATCTCTTTTTGCAAATTTATTATTTTCCTGCACGGTCACAAATTGATTAATATTATTTTTTACGAAAACGCAGACTTCCAATATATATAACCCAGTTAAAATGAGAATATTTTTTTCCTTAAATAGGGTTCTACAGCTCTGTAGAGGGCCTACGTTACACAGTGCACGAATACATTGCTTCTGGCTTAGAAATGCTCTGTTTGCGTCTGTTGAGTTGCGTCTGTTGAGTTTGTTGAGTCTGTTGTATTTCCTTAAGATATACTTGAACAATGTTTTGCATTGTTAGTATTAGTATTAACTTTTTTAAATAATATGTGATAGGCACTATCCAACTAACTAACAAAATTTTATTGTCAAACTCATTAGGATACTTATCATTGATTAGTTGTTAAGTTTGTCAATTTGACACTTGAAGAAATTCGCATAATTCATTATTTTTAATTTTGAGTGTTAATTTGGTATTTCAAGATTTTAATTGTTTATATTACTCTATGTCTATTTGTATAGTGAACATTCCGCCAATGTATATGTGTGCCAGCTGGCGAGTGGTGCAGAGATAGCTGTGTTGCACTTTTTTTATTAGTCCGATATATTTTTATAAATAGTTCATTAAGAGCGTAGACGGGCTGCATTTTTTCCATACAAATGTATTCCCCTATTTTCTTCCTGGATAATGCCTCTAGAGTAATCGGTTTTGTTTATAAAAATCAAGGTCTATTGAAGGCATGCCCCTATCATTTATTTTTTTCCAAAAAATTATTACAAAAATAAATATGACTTTCCAAAAACCAAAAAAATGTCCCGTTTTTACCTCCGTAATCAGACGACTACCAAACAAATTTGAAACGTTTTTAAGATAAAAGAAAATGATAGAAGCATAGACCTATTCTTCCTTTAAATTTTGATACCAAAAATAATTTAATCTGCTTAGTTTTCGAGGAGAAAACAGGGGAATACGAAATGTCGATCGGTCATGGTTTTTGTAGGTGAAATCGTTCTGAGCTGCAGTTGTCCCTATCGCACTCTACGGGGGGAGACCAGAGGTGAGGGGTAGTTAGACTGATAAGTACTTATTAGTCTAAAGAATTAGGAAAGTAACAACTGTCGAAGTTTTTATCGATATCATAGTGATGTCAGTCAATATCGACGTAACGACGTATCGTACTATACTGATTTACAGGCGGCACAGAACAGTGAAATTATTAAGACAACGAAGTAACAATTCAGCGAGTTTGCGTTTAGTATTATTTGAAAAGACATTATTATTGCAAACATTTTATATTACCTTCATTAAATTTAAATTAAATTATTTTTATGATTGTCGAGAGAATAAATGAAGAACGATTGACGACAAAGGTGTATAAGGCGAGTGTGAATGAAAGTGTTGGAAGTGGTAGACCTAGACGGACGTTTTTAGACCAAATCTACGATGGGAATAATGAAAGTGGACGAAGCGAAACAAGTATGTAAGGATCTTAGCAAGTGGATAGAAGTGGTCTCTGGCTACCCCTACGGGAAAGAGGCGTGATTATATGTATGTATGTATGTATTAAATTTACTGTTTTATTTTTATATTAATGGCTTCTGATAAAGATTCTTGTTTTTCTGCCAATGAATCTGTCACATCGCTTAATAACAATAGTTTTTAATCTGCAACTGATACGCTCGGCGATTTCGTGCGGCATACGTTTAATCAGGCGCACTCTTCGTTGAACGTATGTCATATCAACGCACAAAGTGTACCCATTTACTACAGCGACCTAATTCGAATGCTAACGTTCATGCCGTTTTGATTTCTGAGAGTTGGTTCAAACCTCACCTTCTTTCGACCTTATCCTCTCTCTATTGTGCGGACGGAAGAAGGCGTGGTGTTGCTATATATCTCCGCTGTGACTTTTCTTACAAAATCCTAGCCTCCTCCTTACCCTCCTATTCCGCCCCTGCAGTTACTTTTTCTCGAGGTATGCGTGAAGGGAATAAAACAGGTTCTCAGTGTTGTTTATTGTGCCCCTTCTGTAGATTATAATCTTTAGGGTCGGAATACACGCATCATATAATCATGGGCGACTTCAATACTGACCTCTTGGTTCCAACCTCAATCCGTTTTTCTAAACTCCTTCATATTGTCGAGTCAGTTGGTCTCCACATCCTTCCGTTACAAGCCACTCATCACAATATTGATGGGAATGACACTTGGCTCGACTTAACTCTCTTTACATCTTCCCCTACCCTCGTGTCCTCCCATGGTTACCACCTTGCTTCTGGCTTCTGCCATCATGACCTCATTTTCCTTTCTTATGTCCTGAAAGCTCCTAAATTGCAACCCGAAATCCTGCACATGAGATGCTTTGGTCGTATGGATTTAGAAGAGTTGTGTTTAGATGTGCCTATATTAAAATGGGACAGAATGGTGGGCGCTCCCACTGTGAATGAGAAAATCGTTGCGTTTAATGACACTATTTTTAAGCTTTATGATGTACATGCTCCAGTCAAGAGAGTGAAAGTCAGCGACCACCTGCTCCATGGATGACAAGAGGTGTTCACATAGCCATGAGGCGTAGGGTGATGATGGATGATGATGAGATGGTACATCTATAAAGCTGCTAGGAATCGGTGTAATCAGATGATACGCAGCGCTAAACGCCGATATATTCTTGATAACATAATTTCCTCTTCCTCTGCCGATATTTGGAAGTTTCTTGGAACTCTCGGAATCCGTAAACGCCTTGTTTAGAGTGATTTTGTTTCTGAAATTCCTCTGGATCACCAAACCAAGTGGCATACTGTTAATTATTTCAATGCCTTACCTTGCTTAAATATCGATCCCTTCCATTTTTCTACAGTTACTTCGGATGAAATTAAAAAGATATACCTTGCCATTAAGTCAAACGCTGTGGGTTGCGATAACATCAGCCGCCGTATGATCATTTATATCATTGGCAATATTCTTCCAGTTATTTCCCATATCATAAACTTTTCCTTAGATTCCGGAGTTTTCCCGTCGCTTTGGCGCATGGCCTATGTTATTCCCTTGTTTTTCCCTTATATATATATATATATATATATATATATATATATATATATATATATATATATATATATATATATTCTGCCTTTCCTATCTAAACTACTTGAAGCCTGTGTATATAGGAAACTGTCTCTATTTCTTTATAAGAACAATTTATTAAGCCCTTTAGCCCTTTTCAGTCTGGCTTCAGGCCCGTTCACTGTTTCCGCTCTTCTTAAGGTCACTGGTGGTCAATTAGGGCGGGCATGGAGGACACCAAAGTCACTGTACTGACTATGGTTGACTTCTCGAACGCCTTCAATACCATTAGCTATAACATCCTGATTTCTATCCTTTCCCATTCCATGATTACTTCCGAAGCACTGGATTGGTTCTCAACTTATCTTCGGGGACGTCAGCAGTCGGTCCGCATTGGTGACTCTGCATCAAGCTGGTGTCCCTCAAGGCGGTATTCTGTCACCATTACTATTTTCAGTATTTCTTAATCTTACCACCCACAACCTTCATTGTGCGTATTATCTATATGCCGATAACCTACAGTTGTACGCAAAGGCGAATGTTAATTGTGTGTCCGTCGCGGTGGATATGGTCAATAAGGACGTAGAGCATATTAAGAGCTGGCCTGAGAGGTTTGATTTAACTGCAACAACTCCATCCAAATGCCAAGCAGTAATAAAAAAAATTATTTAAAAAATAGACACTACAGCTCTACCCGCGATCTTCTTCAACGGTTCTGTTTTGGAATTATTTTCTTCTGTTAAGGATCTTGGCTTTAACATTGACTCCACTTTGAGCTGGCATGCCCAAGTGACAAATGTTAGCCAAAAAGTCACCGGTACCTTGCAGGCTCGTTACTGCCTGAAAAAAATTCCTTCCATCCGGGACCAAATCATTAATTGTGCAATCCTTAATTCTTCCCCTGATCGATTACGGTGATGTGTGTTATTTTGACCTGAATGCAAATCTTCTTGACAAATATGATCGTCTTCTTAATAACTGCATTCGATTCATTTTTAATCTTCGTAAGTATGACCATGTGTCTACTTATCGTTCCCAACTTAAGTGGCTTCCACTTCGTCAGCGACGTAGTATGCGCGCACTCACAACCCCTATACTCCATTCTGATGTCTGCCACTCCCCCCTCTTACTTAACTTCTCATTTTCAGTACCTTTGCTCTAGCCATGACAGAAACTTGCATTCTCCGAACAACCTTTTACTAAAGTGTCCCTCTCATAAATCTGGTATCCTGCATTTTTCCGTCACTATATAGTCTGTTCTCCTCTGCAACGCACTCTCTCTTGAAATTAGAACGGCTAATAATCGTTACGCATTTAAGAAAAAAATTCGCGAACATGACTTAAATAAACAAGCAGAATTATTTCATTACTAGTATTTATTTATTTATGTATTTATATAAATATATAATTATATAATGTATGTAATTTATTATTTTATGTACACAATTTATATACAATACTTTACATGTAATTAATAATTATTGAAGTTTATGTGTTTATGTTGATGTGTATATATGTATGATTTTGTTTTATGTTTATATAATTTAATTTATATTCTTGTCTTTTAGCGTTTTACACACCTACTTTATATTTTTATCTCTGCATCACCCTAAGGTTGACTGGTAGAGAATGCCTCAGGCATTAAATCCTTGCATGAAGTTTAAATAAAGAAATAAAGTAAAGTAACAGCCTATATACGTCTCACTGCTGTTAACAAGCCTACTCTTATTTCTGAGGGGGTATTAGGGCAAAAAAAAGTCCGCCGTACTACCCCAATACATGTTGGCAAACTCCACATGTATTAGAAATTTTTTCTTACTCCTCAGATATACAGGTTTCCTCACGATGTTTTCCTTTACCACCGAGCACGTGGTAAATCAGCACTTAAAATTGCAATTAACAATTTCATTATTGCCAGCGGGGATGGAGCCCAGATTGCTCGCGTACTGTGAGATTTACAGCGAGGGCTTAGCCCCAGAACTACCACGGCTCTAATACGACATAAAGAAACACACTTGATAGCTCGTGATACGTACCGGACGAAGCTACAGCAGCACTCTGTGCAATAGAATTGAAGACGCTTAACACCACGCACGCGACATGACTCTCAGTGATGCGCTAGAATAATAGGCAGTATATCACTCACTTGTCATCTCTGCAGCCTATTATTCTTTGCACTATTCACTTTTCACATTTCTAAATAATACATAGCGTAGCCGCTAGACGGAGTTGACGTCAGCTAAATCTCTGCGGTCGCCGTTTCGTCAAGGTCATTCAGGCTTTTTCAAGCCTTTAATTAATCTGTTTATCTTTCTACATCTAAATATAAACCTATATGAAAATAATTTCGCGTTTGCTTACTGAACTTATCACATAACATTTTTCAGGTATGCCATAATAAAAAAAAACATTTTACACTCCATTGTAATGTCCATGTCACACCACAAAAAGTCACGCTGGGTTTCTTGCTGGTTATTCCCAGGACTGAGGTATTTTCCGGACCAGTGGTAAATAAAAATGACTTTCAATAAGTATTATGTAATAATCAATATTGAATAAAAAATTATTCTATTCTATTCTATTCTATTCTACCTATACCAGTAGTTGTTGGGAGAACAACACTCTTATTAATTGTCGATGAGTATCGTCGATGAGAACCTAAGACAAATTGACCGACTAGGTAAGACCAACTTCGGCCGGTACGTCAATCGTTGGATTCAACACGGATGGGCAGCGTTCGGGAAATTATCTTATTGTCACATCTACCTCAAAACTTGAAAACAAGGATGTACATCCAGTGCGTGTTGCCATATGGATCTGAGACATGGTTCTTTAATGCTGGCCGTTGAGGTAAGCTCATGGTCGCTCAGCAAGCTATGTATAAGGCTTTGCTTGTTAAAATACTTTGCGTGATAAACTTATACCACGTTTATATTTCCGTTGCCGCTTATCCTGCCAAACATATTTCCCCAAATATTTCTGTGGCAACGTCAACCGCAATGAGTGATTACATTGCCGCTTCATTTGTATTTTCAATTCGACTCTGGGTAAAGATTAACGTGGAAATTACGTGATAGAGCTATGCTGCAGCTATATTAATTGTATGGTTGTAGCACGAGTGGGTTGGCTCGACCGGAGAAGGACCACGCTCTCACAGAATACCAGCGTAAAATAGCAGCCTAATGCTGCTGTGATTCGTATGGTGAGTGTAGAGAACCGGAAATCCTTTTTACAGGAAAAGAGGTATTCCATCTTAGTCCTCACGAGTGACAACGCATCTGCATTTTGATTTGTAATGGAGGATAGATGTAGATGTATATGGTCTTTGGACCACAGGAACCACTTACCGTCAGGTGGACTGTATGCTCGTTTGTCACCCTTATTTTATAAAAAAAATATTTGCAGCGTCGGCGCTCTGCTTTATAAGATTAATTAATCATTTAAATGATAAAAAA
Organism: Parnassius glacialis; assembly: GCA_033319125.1. Taxonomy (NCBI): domain Eukaryota; kingdom Metazoa; phylum Arthropoda; class Insecta; order Lepidoptera; family Papilionidae; genus Parnassius; species Parnassius glacialis. The sequence continues at coordinate 33,492,591 of JAVANC010000026.1, read as the reverse complement.
TAGAATTAAAAGAGGAAATGGTAGATGATAGCAGTTTATCGTAATAGAACAATGTATGTATTTTTGAAAGATGTTAAAAGCTTTCTTATATTTATTTATTAATCTTACATTACATACATTTACAGGCGACTAGTCTTCTTACTTATAATTTTTTCATCCACCAGCACATACACACACACCCCCACATCATACATACAACAACACCCCTACACTCACATTCACACACTCCTTAATTTACACATACTAATTACAATTTTTTTTAGAGGTTAAACTTTTTGTAATCTTATTTTTTGTAATCCTTAAGGGAAGTAGCGGGTCATTCCCAACACGAGTATCCTCTGGTTACTCACTGGGAAGTCGCAGTATTATGTTGTTAACAAGATTACTGAAATAAACGTATTATTTATTATTATTATTATAGAAATTGACATAGTGGCATAATATTAACAATGTAGGCTGTACGTAAAATAATAATAAGATTTATTTCTCTTAATTTAGTCTATCAAAATGACGAGAGTTAAATTAGAAATTTAAACAATAAAGTTTTCTTTTTCAGAAACATAATGGATAAATACTTCAAATATACGACTTGTGAAGAAAGCGGAGAGTTTTCAAACTTTTGCAGGATGTCGGTAACAGATTTCGAATTTTTGCTGTCTAAAATGGAACTTATCCACTCAACCGTCCACCCCGCGCGACTGATTCTCGTCGGCGTCTCGATGGCGTCAAATTTTCGTAGTGGTAAATTGATGATTGGTCAGAATAAGTTGATTAGGCACTTGAAGGTCTTTTGGCAAAAGATGTGTAAGATAGTGATGGTTTCGCATTTCGGTAGTGGTTAATTGGTGATTGTACAGAATAAGTTGAGTAGACACACTTAAGGGTGTTTTAATAGGGTAAGAGTATTCTAAAAGAAAACCGTCTATTGTATGCATTATTCTTTCACGCACTGTCTCCAGATATCTCCGCAACTTTCTTGCACAATCTTTAGCATAAATATTGTAGTCATCTTCATTACTTGTTTCTTTTTCTCTTTCTTTTAATACGCTGCTATTTAAAAAAAACTTTGACTTATTTTGTTTTGTGCTTCTTTTATTTCAATGACCTCAGAGCTGTTTAACCTACGTTTTTCCCTGAAATACCAATTTTTGGCGGGGTTTTTATTACATTACGATTCTATAGCCGACAGACCACAAGTCGAAGGTTCTTGCAGATAAACTAACATAGATTCGTTAGCCATTACGTCTATACCATTTGTGGCAAGACGCGCATCAAACAACATTTCCGAAATTCGATCTGAATTTGCTCATTATTTGCATAATTTGAATAATGTATAATAAATATTTATGTTAATACAAATTGGTTAAAATATATAAATTTTACGTCGGTCAAAAAAAACAATCAGACGTATAGATTGCGCTGTTAGGGATAAATTATTTTTATTTTTAAAAAGAACAGACTTCTATATGATCTGTGAAAAAATTTCATAACCTCTATAATAACCTCTGTTTAAAAGTTACGGTGATTTTGGCGCCACTTTGAAAATTTTTGAAACAATGGACGATAAAGAATTTCGAGTGCTGTTTAAACATTGCTTTTTAATGACAAAAAATACGGTTGAAGCAAAAAGTTGGCTTTCCAAGTGTTATAGGGATTTTGATCCATCAAAAGCAACAGTTAAACGTTGGTTTGCTGAATTTAAGGGCGAACGAACAGATACAAATGATGCTGAACGCTCTGGCCGCCCAAATGAGGCTGTTATTTCAGAAAACATAAAAAAGCTCACATAATAGTCTTGGAAGACCGTAAAATGAAATTGCAGATTTATCCGACGACCTTAAAATATCGAAAAGTAGTGCAATCACTATTTTGCATAAGCATTTGTCTATGAGAGAGCTTTCTTTCAAGTGGGTAACGCGTTTACTCACCGTTGAACAAAAGCATCAACGTGTTGAAGCCACAGAGCGCTGTTTAGAGTTATGTCACAATGGATGAAACTTGGATCTACCACTACACTCCAGAATCAAATCATTCAATTGAGTGTACAGCAACCAATGAAAGCCACCCAAAGCGACCAAAAACTCAAATTTCAGCTGAAAAGATTATGGCATCCGTGTTTGGGATGTGCATGGACTGAGTGTATAACTCCTGAAGGAGACTATATTGATGAATAAAATTGAATTTTGAATAAATAATATGTTTTTTTTTAATTTAGGTTCGGGACTAATTGACCGATAGGTTATATACTATAAGTGTAGTTTTATAATTTTTAATTTCACTGCCCAAACGGGAACTTTATGTAAGAAAAAGACGTTTCAGAAAGTATTCATTCGTAATGTTATTTTTTCAAACCCGGGACCACTCGCATGCGAGTCGGACTCTCGCTACTAGGCTAACAACGCGCACCTACCGTCATCATCATCAGACCATAGTATCACCTAGGAGTATAGTACTTATAAAGGTCATTCCAAAGAGCCGAGACATGATGGGACTATCTTGTTGCGTTCATTAGTACCTATGGGCACCTTCCGTCATCATCATCAGACCAGCTCCATATAACCATATTAATGCATTGTCATCCAAGCAGTGGCGTAGCGGGCTTTAGACAGGCCCTGTATCAAAATTTATTGGGGGCCCCAAATGAAGAGTGAAGATTTTTTACAAAAGCAACAAAAACGCTTGCATTGAAATAAATAATTAATTAATTTATTGGGGGCCCCAAATGAAAAGTGCAGATTTTTCACAAATGGAGTAAAAACGCTCGCATTGAATAAAATAATTATTTATATTGAATTCCTGTCCCATAGAAGTCATTAAAATTTTTGGTTATACACGTTCGGGGCCCCTGTCGCCCGGGGGCCCCTTATTATTGATACGGCTGATACGGCAGTAGCTACGCCCCTGCATTCAAGTAACATAGGTATAACAAATTTCAGCTCCATAGAATACCGGGAAGTGGGTCAAATTATGCTTATAAGATTTTCCCCGCACATACCTACCTACCTAAAAGCTTGTAATAATAAGAACAACTAGATCTTACCTCATCTTTCGTGTTTAAGGTATCCTGGACATCATAAATGCTTCCCAAAAAGTTTTCCATTATATCATACGCGAACCAAATGAGTTGAAAAATTTCGTCTGCACCTAAACTGTAGACAGAATCGAAGACTTTTTCTTTTTTAATAAAGATCTAAATGTAGTCATCAATGGTTTTTTCTTTGATTTTAGCTCATATTAGCGTTGTAGAAGTTCACAATAATCCGCTACCAAGCATCGTGTGTTTCAGTTTGTGCTCTTTAAGCGATGGGTCTCATATAATTCGTTAATTAAAAAAAAAGTTCCTAAAACTAAAGAATTTTTCGGGTACTCTATTCCAATGGCATGATGAAGGCGGCTCGTAATTAAATGAATTGTAACACGTCCGTCAGTCACATTTACGCGTTCACTTCCAACTGAACGAAAGAGCTACATGTTAAAACGTTGGCGCTCGCATTGCGGCGCTTTGATTCCGCAAGAAAAACTGCCAGATGGGCAATAACCGGGCAATGCGAACGGCAACGTCAAAGGCAATGGAAATTACCTGTTTACATTCAGGCAGCTTCGTACCGGTAAGCGAAGTGGGGCCGCCTTCCACTAGATGGAGTGACAACCCTGTAAAACATGCAAGAAGTCGAGAGATGAAAATGGCTCAGCCGTGCATTGTTGCATAACTATTTTATTCTTATTATTCTAAGCTAATAACTGATCTTGTTGGCGACGCGTCTATAAATAATATTTCAATTTATTAGTTTACCAATTACGAATAGCTTGTTAAGATAAATTATCAAGCAATAATTATCTTATAAGAAAACACTTAGTAAAATTAAAAAAAAATATCGAATTAATAATTTAAAGGTTCTGGGTTCGATTCCCAGGTTGAACTACTTTTGTCGTTTTCTTAGCAATATTTTTCTTAGTAAATTCATAGAGGGAATTTTTAAGACCATAATTTATGATTCCGGGTTCGATTCCCCGGTTGAATTACTTTTCGTTGTTTTCTTAACAAATGTAGAGAAATATTAAGATAATGTTCTAGGAACCAGGGTTCAATCCCCGGTCGGAACGATCACCTTTTTGTCTTTTTGAGATTAATTTAAAGTTGTCTATTGCAGAGTAATTATCTTTGTAAAATAAATACAAATTTTTATAATGATAAATGCTTATTTTCGATGTTTAATACGTGAAAATTGTCTTGTGTGTGTTATCAGATAAGAAACATTATGACTGATAAGGATAGTGTTTCATAATGAACAGAGATAGGTGCTATCTGACCAAGGATTTCACTAGCCTCCTATCGAGATGAGGAGAGTCGTGTAGAAATTGGTTTTTCACATAGTGCGAGTTAATAGCCGCGCGTTGACTTTGTAATATAGGAGGCTAATAGATGGAATTTTAATTATTTGCAAATTTCAGTAATTCATGTAAAATTGACTTATAAATGTTTCAGGATGACTGTGTAAGCAAAATAGGTGAATTCTGTGTTGTTTTCATGTATAAATTGGCTTAGAATAGTAAAATAATGATAGCTTTGTATAAGAAATTTAAATCTGTTTTAAAGATAAAAATATGTATAAAATGTAAATTAAACTATTGTATTAGTTAAGTTTATAAAAGATATTTGTATTTTCAAATAAAGAACATTGTTACAACCTTATGTGTTAGATATTTAAGAATACTAACTTAATACATATGTTGTAAAATAGGCATATTTTGTTGAATAAATAAAAAGTTTTTTGTGATATTGAAATGCAATGTATGTCATAGTATTAAGGTTTTGTTGTGCTATCATTATAAGTTAATTGTATAAATATATGTCTTATAAAAATAAATATATTGAGCAAACCGTGGGAGTGCAATAGTACATACTTAACGTAATTGTGTTGTGAAACCGCATAGGCGGCGCGGCTCTCTTTCGAGTATAGCTTCGAAGTACCTTATGGTATTCATGTATTTCGTTCGGGACCCACCCAAGGATCACCCAAGGATCTCCTAAGTGTGTGTTGTTTGTGGATTATACAGTGGTCCCAAACAACCGCCGGTACGAAATACTCCATGGATCGTCGAGTCCGCGTACTCCGAGAGGTGTCGAGGTCACCGGCCCTTAGGCAGATTCTTGGCACTCAAGCGCGTTCCGTGCCCTTGTGTGTCAGTCGCGTGCGCGAGTGCCCTCTAGCACTTCTCTCAACCCTTTCATAACGAAAGGGGTAGGCAGTGCGCCCAAGTGTTGCGGTCATCCTTCTCGCTCCCGTTCCGTATCGTACGTCGCGCGTCGCTTTTCTGTCACTCAGCACCTGCAACGTAGATAGGGAACTTTTAGACATAGGCACTACAATCACCAAAACAGTTGTAACAAACAAAACAAAACAGTTGCAACATGACGGGTAAGGGGAAAGGGGAGCAACGTCAACGTCACCGTCGGACGAAGATGACACAGATCTCCACCGAAGTCGCCAAGTCCGCGTAAACCGACACCTCCCCCCCCCCCCCCCGTATCACTGGACCGTAGAAGCACGGTTGATACGGCCGACTACGAGGAAGGAGGTGAAGAATCATACGGCTGGGGGTCTACGAAGTCGACCACTTACACGACCCTACCCCCTTTCACCGGAGGATCCACCCCCGCGCCTGCTACCAACCCCTCTGGTATCTCTATGGATGACGGACAGAGGCCATCAACAAGCTACGCCCAACTGGTAGCCGCCCCGGCAGTACCACGACCCAAGTCGTCGGAAGCAACCACCACGCAAACGGAGAAGGAAAAGGCACGCTATCCGCCGATAGTTGCAGAATGCCTCCCGGATTGGACGAAGCATTTTGAAGTGCTTAACAAGAAATTAGGCCACCCGCCGAATGCTCGTCCGTTCGAGAAAGGTGTAAGATTTACACCTCAAAGTCCGGAAGAATTCCGGACTATTCAGAAGTACCTCATTGAAATATCAGAGAAGCTGCCATCAATGTCGTGGTACTGTTACACCCCTGAGGAAGACAAGCCCACCAAAGTGGGCATCCGGGGGCTACCAGTGGGCACGGACGCAAGCCAGATATGAGAGGCCATCAGGGCTAAGGGATTTCCTCTTAAGTACGTGAAGGAAATCCCTCCACGTAGAGGCAGACCTGGATGCCTCTACTTCGCCCAGCTGGACCACCTGAGTCTGGAGCATTTAAAAGAGCTCTATGCAATAGATGAACTATTGTATATGAAAGGAGTAACCATAGAAGCCTGGCAGAGAAGAGTTGGCCCAGCTCAGTGCCACCGCTGCCAGGCCTTCGGACACGCGTCGACCAACTGCTTCAGGTCAGTGAAGTGTGTCCGCTGTGGGGAAAATCACATAGCGAGTCAATGCCCTAGGGGTAGAGACGAGGAACCAAAATGTGCCAACTGTGTACAAAACCACACAGCAAATGATCGCCGCTGCCAGGTCCTGAGGAGGATTGCAAGGAAGCAGAGGATCACCCTACCGGGGCTACAACCGGATGCCCCTAGGGGGGTCCCGCAGAGTTGCCCCAGAACCGTTGAGATACAAGAAGACGGGTGGGCAACAGTTAGAGGGAGGGGGAGACAACCCCCCCCCCCACCCCGCACCGCAACCACAGGCAGAGACATATGAAGTCCCAAGAGCAACTACCGGGACGACTCTGCAGCCACCCGCTAACGACGCTACCGAGAGGCAACTACCAAAGAAGAGGAAGCGGGTGCGCAGCAAGAGGAAGAAGGAACAACCTCCTCAGGCTGCGGCAGCAACCTCTACCCCTACCCCAGCGGTAACGATTGTCCAGGCGCAGGTTACAGAACAGATAACCAACAAGGATAGAGCCCCAGGAAGGGCTCTATCAGAAAATAGAACCCGCTCTACACATAGAGCACGTTCTACCCAAGGTAGAGAATGAATAACAGAAGCACAGACTCCACAACCGAGGCCAGTACCAACAGCGACGCAACCGAGAAGACCTACAGCTGCCCCAGACATGACAGATGCCATCCAGAAATTGGTTGGCATCGCAATAGAAGTGGCCAGCCAAGTCCTGGCGGACATAAGAGCCGGGACGGAACCAATGACCGCCATCATAAAGGCTTTGGCGCAGCTACTGGCTCGGCACTACAGTGGTGTCGTGTAATCCAGATAACCTGCGCTTCCTATACTGGAACCCGGACGGAATCCAGCAGAAACTACATGAACTCCGCATTATCGCCCAACAGCAGGACATACAGCGGCTCTTCGTTCTTCGACATTCGTAGCGTTAATTTTGACTTTTTTTATTGCTCTGACGATGCAAATACGACCTTGAGTTACTTTATAAATTCTTTACAATACGCAATAATGAATAATACATCAACAATAAAACTGTCACGTAAGTATTATATTATTAAACCTAGGATAACACCTGGTCTCGTCCGCTGTATAATAAATAGAGACAAACTTCATTTAAAATCTAAACTTTCTCCTGATAATATAGGAATTTTTGCAATAAGCTATTAAAAAACCTCAAAATACAATATGATAAAAATGTTTTACAAAAGGCCGGTAAAAACAGTAAACTTGTATGGAAGTTCATTAAAAATAATACCTTCAGTTCAAAAAATCTTGGACCCCCACTTGATCTACTGTCACTAGACAAAAGCCCAAACAAAGACCAATAAAGTAAATAATTATTTTATTAATGTTGGCAAAAAAATAGCAGAGACAACTTTAAAATTAAGGAACACTCGTAATCCAATTTTTATGCCCACATCCTTTTCTAAGTTAAAATCTTTTGTATTGTTAAATACCCATATTGATGAGGTTTTAAGTATAATATCTGGCTTAAAAGAAGATTGTGCAGTTGGATGGGACAAAATACCTAATCGTATACTCAAAAGATTTAAACATTTTCTGGCCGCCCCGTTAACACATATCTTTCAATTACTTACTTACTTACTTACTTATCTTCACGCACAATCCCTGACGGGGTAGCCAGAGAGAACAGATCGCCAAGTGTCACATCACATCATCATGATCTTTCAATTATGTCTATCAAATGGTATTTTCCCGAAAGTGCTTAAAAAGCAGTGGTTTCTCCTATTTACAAAGCTGGTGATAAAAACTTAGTTAGTAACTATAGGCCGATTTCAGTTTTATCTGGTTTATCTAAAATTTTAGAAAAGATCATAAATACCAGGTTAATACAATACCTGGAAACTAATAACTTGCTGTCAGACAGACAATTTGGTTTTAGGCCTAAGAGGTCATGTAATGATGCCTTGCACCAATTGACTGATTATGTCACAAGTAATCTTGACAATGGTATGCACTCAATTGTGATCTTTTTAGACCTTGCCAAAGCATTTGATACTATATCTTGCCCTATACTATTGCAGAAGCTTGAAACACTTGGCATAAGGGGAACTCAACTACAAATTTTTTCCGATTACCTCAGTGATCGCTTTCAATGTGTAAAAATCGGTGAGTATACAAGTACTGAATTACAAAACAGCTCTTATGGAATCCCACAGGGCAGTATCCTGGGGCCTACATTGTTCCTAATTTATATAAATGACTTATGCAATCTTCAACTTCAAAATGGTGTCATAATGTCGTATGCGGATGATACAGCCCTGTTATTCTCAGCTAAATCACGAGATGAGTTTTATAAATACACTCAGCAAGGCTTTAATATAGTATCTAATTGGCTTTTCAATAATCTCCTACGTTTAAACGCTAATAAAACACAATAAATGTTATTTTTAATGAGAAATAATAACATACCTACACACCTAAATATTTACGCTCATCATTGTAACTCGTATGATGACACTGCATGTGCATGTCCCGCATTAACAAAAACAGACAATATAAAATATCTAGGTATCACGCTTGACACAAATTTAAATTTCCGCAAGCACATTGATTTACTTTGTGCTAGAAATCGTAAATTAATATATGTTTTTAAATATCTTCGTAACATCGCTGACTTCAAATTGATAAGGCAGGTCTATTTGGCTTTGTGTCAATCCATACTCACTTATGGCATTACTTCTTGGGGTGGTGCTTCTAAAACAATATTGCTCCCACTAGAACGTGCTCAGAGAGCAGTTCTGAAGGTAGCCACTTTCCGTTCATTCATGTTTCCTACACATCAACAGTTCTTGGCATGTAGTGTACTAACTGTCCGTCAGTTGTTTATCCTCAACATCATATTAAAACAGCATACGGAACTTCCATTTAAATCCATAGACAAGAGAAGAATGGACTTAGTTTGTGTAAACCCTCAAACCAAACACGCATTTGTGAACAAATTTTACGTATTTTTAGGACCCTTTCTATATAAAAAGCTCAACAAGTCACTAAAGGTATATAGTCTAAGTTATAAGAACTGTAATATAAGTGTAAGGGAATTTCTAAATAAATTAAATTAGGAAGACACAGAGAAGTTGTTAGAAATTCTAAAATAGTTTGCATTAATTGTAAGTAACAATAATTGTTATTTAGTTATTTTATTTATTATATAATATAGTTTAATTATTTAAATATCTAGTGTCCTACATTATTAAACCGATTGTATAAGTGATGTTTGAAACAAAGGTACTCAACCTAGTTCAGGCAGGTAGCTAATATTATAAACTTGACTTTTCTTTTTTTCTTTTGTAGATTCTTTATTATTAAGTTACACATAGTTTTAATTTTATCATAGCATGTTATTTTTGTTAGACTTAATGTTACTTTATTTAATTTTATTCATATTTGTTCCTGTATGTAAACATGTGTAATTGGAAATGAAATAAATATTTATTATTATTATAATACACGTAATACTGTTGGGCGAAACGAAATTAAATCCTGCGACGCGCATAAAGCTGCCGAACTATTTTATATACAGGAGGGACGAGGTCAACGCTCAAGGAGCCGCCTACAGACGCACGGCGGCTCTGGTAAGAAGAGACATCGTCCACCTAGAGCTGGAACCACCTCAGTACCAAACAATGCGCTCAATCGGCATAAAAATGGAGGCGGCGGGCGAGGAACTAAGGATTTACGCAGCATACCGCCCGCCAGGGACTCCATTTTGCTCCTCAGACATCCGGACAATAATGGAAGGTGAAACACCTACCATTATAGCAGGGGACCTAAACGCGAAACACACGGCATTGGGATCCAGAATGATCACCCCGCCGGGTCGTGCACTCTATGAAGATGCGGAATATAACATCTACGACGTATTAGGTCCCGAAGAGCCGTCGCACATTCCAACTGACTACCGGAGGAGTCCGGATGTGTTGGACACCGTGCTCACTAGGAACATCAACTGCCCGATAGTGGTAGAGGTGCTGTACGACGTGAACACACAGTACCTCCCGCTACTAATCACCTTAGGCCTCAGGGCAGTGACGTCGCCTCCCAGAGCTTTTAAGACCAAGATAAACTGGAGGCTCTACCAACAACATCTACTGGAGAGACCTCCAGTTACGGCACCGATAAACACAGCGGACGACGTAGAGGCTGCTGCAACTAGAATATCAAGAACGATCACAGAAACTCTTAACGCGGCCTCTACGATCGTCCCACTCACTAAAAAGCAAGAAGAGCTGCCGCTGCAGATTCAAATGCAATTAAAGAAAAAGAGAGCATTGAGAAAGCTCTGGGCGCGTACGCGCTGCCCCAGGATTAAGTCGCAACTTAACACCATAACGGAAGAGCTATCGGTTGCAATCCAGGCCCACAGAGGAGAGGCCTGGGAGCGGCGCATATGGAAAGCAGACGAAGAAAATGCGTCGCTCTACAAATTGAACCGGCAGCTAACCAAAACAAGATCACCTGTCTGCGCACTAATTAATAGTACTGAAGAGCGATGTTATGAGGCCAAAGGTAGAGCGGATATCCTAGCTGAGCACTTCGAGGAGCAGTTTATGCCGAACCCAGCAAGTGCGGAGTTCATGGAGCTTCATGCCCAAAAAGAGCGCCGCGTACAGGAGTTCCTGTCGTCGCCCGCGCCACCGCTTGCAGGAGAGTGGTTTATTTCCCCCGCTGAATTGCGGAGGACAATTACCCGCCTGCAACCGAGGAAGGCGCCGGGGCACGACCGGATCACGAACGCAGCACTCCGACAGCTGCCGAACAGAATAATTGTAGAGATCGGAAGACTCAACAATGGCATTCTGCGGACTTTCCACTTCCCGGAGAGCTAGAATATCGGCAAAATCATCGTCTTGCCAAAAACCGGGAAGGACAGGCATAGAGCAGCTAGTTACAGGCCGATTACGCTGCTACCTCACATAGCCAAATTATTTGAGCGCTTCGTGCTAAGAAGAGTCCGCCCGTGCATACAACTTCGGGTGGAACAACACGTATTTCGGAGCGGACACTCTACAGCCACACAGCTGACCAAAGTGCTGCAACTGCTATCGGCCGAGCACAACTTTGACAGAACATCAGTGGGCGTCTTCTTGGACATCGAGAAGGCGTTCGACAGGGTGTGGCACTCTGGACTACTCTTCAAGTTAGAACAACAAACAAGTGTCCCTCTAGCTATGCTGCGGCTAGCGGCATCGTTTCTAGCCGACCGGAGCTTCTACGTCTGTGTCGAGGATGCCGAGTCCGCAGTCAAGCCAATAAGAGCCGGCGTGCCACAGGGAAGCTGTCTGTCGCTGACCCTGTACGCGGCATACACAAATGATATACCAACGCTAGCTGGACAACTGCAAGAATGGGAGGACGACGTAGAGCTGGCGCTATATGCGGACGATAGTGCCTACTTCACGTCGTCCAGAAGAACCCACATTGCGGTTGCCAAGATGCAGCGCCTGCTGGACCTGCTGCCAACATTGCTGGATGAGTGGAGGATGACCGTCAACGTGGGGCAGACGGCCGCTCTACTCACCCGCCGTTACAGGAAACCACCACCACCACTTAAGCTAAGAGGCCAAGAGATCGCGTATCAGAAGGCTGTAACCTACCTTGGGTGCCGGATCAACAGGATGTTGCGCATGACTGCGCACGTCGACAACATCGTCCGCAATGCCAGATGTGCGCGGACGATGCTTCGTCCGGTCCTGGCATCCAAGCTGCCAACAAAAACCAAGATCAAAATATACAAGATGTATATACGCCCAAAACTTACATACGCTGCTCCGGCCTGGTATGCGCTCTTGAGCAGCAGACAAAGGCAGCGATTGCAGGTCCAGCAGAATTTATCACTAAGGACCATTGTCGGTGCAGGTCACTACGTCCGGAATGACGTCATAGCGGCCAACCTGAAAATGGAGACGATCGAAGAGTTTGTGGTCCGGTTGACGCGCGGTATGTTCAACCGCGCAGACAACGGGCCACATCTACATCTAAACAACTTTGCGCCGCTACACACCTGTCCACCGGACGGGCGACCTCTGCCAAGAGAACTCCTCTCTATAAGAGATTAGAGAGTCGAGTAAAGCCCTCAAAGCCGCAGACAGGCTAACTTAGACACCTAGGTCGAAGCAGTCGCATATAGGACGACTTACCCGACCTAGCTATATTAATAACTACTATTGAGAAAACCTACAATGCCGGAATTTATCGGCTCCCAAAGACCGGCCCATAGAGATGGGCTGTGATGAAGATCCGGGTAATGGGGGAGATGCCCCGAGGCCCGAGACCTGTTGGGTGTAGTACACACACCTCAGCAGATGACAACGTAGTCGTTCGGGACCAGCTAGCAGTAATATATATAATCAAGAAAGAAAAATATATAGCGAAGTGATAGGAAAAGTAATTGCACTCTTACGGATCAGTTTGAAGACAATTGCTGTTTTATTCCCAAAGGAATCCTTCACCAACACCTATAAATAACACATACTGTCTTTTCTACGAAGAACCACATAACCGAGATGTCGGGACTGGGACCACTACAAGAAGACCCGTAATCCTCGTCGTCAGACCTTTTCTTTTGAGAAAGGGAACTCAGGCTCTAACACACCGACCAAGATCTCATAAGTGTGTGTTGGTTGCGGATTATACAGTTGTTCCAACCAACTGCTGGTACGACATACTCCACTAAGCGTCGGGTCCGCATACTCCGCGAGGTGTCGAGGTCACCGGCCCTTAGGCAGATTCTTGGGACTCAAGCGCACTTCGAGCCTTGTAGTGTCTCGTCGCGTGCGCGAGTGTTCAGTAAAGCACTTCCCCCAACCCTTTCGTGAGGAAAGGGGTAGGCAGTGCGCCTAAAGTGTTGCGGCCACCCATCTTCGCTTCCGTCCGTACCCAGCGTCGCGCGTCATTCGTTGTCAGCCTGCTAGGTAGGGAATTAGACTTAGACACAGCATCAGCCAAACAGTGTAACAAATCAGAACAGTAAGAGGAAGGGGGAGCACCCCCCGCGTTTGGAAACCCTCGGATCACCCGGGGATATTGGATAGGCCATTATTGGTTAAGGACCTCTCGAATCCAGAGCGATCAAGGATCGTGAGCTCCTTTAGCCAAATTCCCAAGGTTACAAGAAAGCCTACTTCGCCACCGAAGGAACCATCATCAAACATCGAGCGCTGTGCTCACACCTGCCGCACCTGAGTGTGCCAGTGGGCAGGAACCGACGTACCTACCGCAGCGGGCAAAAACGATGGCCAGGAGGCACACGACACCGGAAACTGAGGCATTCTTGTACGAGAAGAGACAATGCGTTATGTCTTCCAGCTTGTCTGCACCTTCATCTTCGGATGAAGAAGATCACCTACCAGCGGTAGAAGTCAGGACGTATAACTCGCCACCGAAGTCGCCGTCTCCGAAAAAACGAACTCCGCCTATGTACCCGGACCGACGTAGCAACACGGCCGGATACTAGCAAGGAGGAGAGGAATCTTACGGCTGGGATAGCACTTCGTATGTTACCCTAGCCCCCTTGGATGGACAACCAACAAACCCGTCTCAAAACAAATCAACGAACGATGGACAACGACCATCAACCAGTTACGCACAACTGGCAGCAGCCCCTGCAGTACCAAGGCAGGTGGCCGACACATCGAAGCCAACTGAAGAAGCCGTGAAAGGCAGATACCCATCCATTATCGCAGAATGCCTCCCGAACTGGACGAAGCAATTTGAAGTGCTCAACAAGAAATTGGGTCACTCTCCGAACGCTCGTCCGTTCAGGAAGGGGGTGCGTTTCTCCCCCAGAGCCCGGAAGAATTCTGGGCCATCCAAAGATATCTGACTGAACTGTCAAAAGAAATACCAGCTATGTCCTGGTACTGCTACACCCCCGAAGATAAAAAACCCACAAAAGTGGGAATAAGTCCAGTATATATATATATATATATATATATATATATATATATATATATATATATATATATATATATATATATATATATATATATATATATATGTATATAATTAAGTCCCAGTCAATCTTAGAAATTAATTCCAAGGCCAAACCTTTACAAATACCCTTCTTATTCTCGCTTGTCTCTGTTAACGATGTTCGTAAAATATTTGCTTCTATTAAATCAAAAGCAGTTGGTTGTGATAATGTGAGTCGTGCTATGATCTCTTTAGTTCTCGAACTCTTTCTTCCAGTCATTACTCACATCATTAATTTTTCTGTGTTGTCAGGGGTATTTCCTTCTTTGTGGTGTAAAGCCTATATAATTCCGCTTCCTAAAATTTCAAACCCCTTGCAACTCAATAATTATAAACCTATTTCTATTCTTCCATTCTTATCAAAGATCCTGGAGTCTATAGTTCACCAGCAAGTATCAGGTTTTATATATAATAATAACTTGCTCACTCAATTTCAGTCGGGCTTTCGTCCCGGACATAGCACCACCACTGCACTTCTTAAAGTTACAGAGGACATTCGGGAAGGCTTGGAGAATATAAAGGTCACTGTGCTTGTTCTCGTGGACTTTTCTAATGCCTTCAACATGGTTGACCATGATATTCTCCTCGCTATGCTCGGTAATCTAAACTTCTCCTCCATTGCTTTAAATTGGTTCTCTTCCTACCTTTGTGGTCGCCAACAAGCTGTTCGAGTTGGTAATCATTTGTCTGACTGGTGTCAACTTGTATCTGGCGTGCCACAGGGTGGAATATTATCTCCTTTATTGTTCTCTATTTTTATTAACTTCCTTTCCTCTCATCTTTGCTGTTCTTACCACTTCTACGCCGACGATTTGCAAATTTATACTCAGACTGATGTTGATCACATTAATAATGCTGTTATCAATATTAATACAGATTTATTAAATTTAAGCAATTGGGCTAGCAAATTTGGCATCCAAGTGAATCCTTACAAATGCCAAGCAATTTTAATAGGAAGTGCTCGTCAGTTATCTAAACTTGATTTTTGTTCTGTCGCTCCTGTCATGTTTGATGGATCATGCATCCCTTATTCCAGCACTGTGAAAAACCTAGGCCTCTGTATGGACTCAACTCTCAATTGGTCCACTCACATTCAAACAATAAGTGCTTCAGTTATTGCTAAGTTGATTGCCCTAAATCGCCTTAGAAACTTCCTTCCGGTCAAGGTAAAGATAACTCTGGTGCAGTCTCTTATTTTGCCCATTATTGATTATGCTGATGTGTGTTGTACTGATCTTAATGAGAATCTTCTAGACAAGCTGGATCGTCTCGTAAATAACTGTGTCCGATTCATCTTCTATTTTCGCAAATTTGACCATGTTTCCTCCTTTAGATTTCAGCTTAATTGGCTTCCCATTCGCCAACGGAGGCAAGTCAGGACACTTCTCACACTTTTTTCTATTTTATTCGACAATCGTTGTCCCGACTATTTGAAACGTAAGTTTCAATTTTTATCTGATACGCATAAAAGACCTCTACGTTCTTCGGAGACTCTTACGCTCTCCATTCCACTTCACCGCTCCGGTTTCTCTTCTTCCTCGTTTGCTGTACGAGCTGCGCGACTTTGGAATGCACTGCCTGAAACTTTGAGACAACGCTCCAACAAAGTAACATTTAAAAAGTATGTTAAAGAACATTTTTTGAAAGTCGTAAAGAATTCCTAAGTTGGCGTCATCATCTTAGTTAATCTGTGTTAGTAGCTAATTTCATCATCATATGTTTTTTACGTATATATGTATATTTGTGTGTATGGTATATGTATTTTTTTACCTTTATATTTATATGCTATAATTTCTAAATTCATTATATTTCTTATTCTTTACTGTTATGTATTATAATAACCGCCTTCGATGTTTTTCCACTCCTCAAGGTTGACAGGTAGAGAATGCTTTAATCATTATGTCCGCCTTTTGTACTTATATATTTTATAAGGTTCAAAAAAGTTAAATAAATAAATAAATAAATGAATAAGGGGGCTGCCAGTGGATACGGACACGAAGGAAATAAGGGAGGCTATCCAGGCGTTAGGTTTTCCGATACGCTATGTGAAGGCAATCCCTCCGCGCAGAGGCATGCCGGGATGCCTGTACTTCGCGCAACTTGACCATCTATGCCAAGAAAGGCTCAACGGCCTATATAAAATTAACCAATTACTATACATGAGTGGAGTCGTGATAGAAGCCTGGCAAGGACGAGTGGCCCCAGCACAGTGCCACCGCTGCCAGGCTTTCGGACACGCCTCATACAATTGCTTTCGGCCAATAAAATGCGTCCGTTGTACGGGTGAACACGCTGCAAGGGACTGCCCAAGGGGTGGGGATGAAGAACCTACATGCGCAAACTGCGTGAAAAACCATACGGCCAATGACCGTAGATGTCCGGTTTTGAGGAGGATCGCTCGGAAGCAAGGGATAACACTTCCGGGCTTGCTTCCGGAAGCGCCGAAGCGGATTCCGGAGAGTCGTCCGAGGACCGAAGTTAACGAAGAGGGGTGGGCAACTATAAGAGGGATGGGGGGAGGCAAACAGCCCCCCCCCACCATCACCCCTCAACCACAGCAACAGCCAATGGAATAGAATAGAATAGAATAGAATAGAATAGAATAGAATAGAATAGAATAATTTTTTATTCAATATAGATCACATGTGTAATTCTTATTGAAAGTCATTTTTTACTTTACCACTGGTTCGAAAAAAAAAAAGTGGAATTGGCTGTACAACCTGAAACCAGAGCAACAACCGGAGTGACTATCCAGCCCCCCCGCTCACGACGCTACAGAGCGTCTAGCACCAAAAAAGAAACAGCGGGGGAGAAGGAAGAAGAGTAAAACTCAGCATCCTCCTCAAACCATTACTTCAACCCCTACCGCTCACGATAGCCCCCAAGGTGCAGGTTACAGCTAAGGAAGCAAGGATCACTATAGGTAGAACACCAGAAAGGCCTCTACCTGAACATAGAGCCCGCTCTACGATCAGAACTCGCTCTACCTTAAGGAGAGAGACCCAAGCCCAGCCGAGACCAGAGCCAACCTCATCACGTAGAATTCCAACTGCTGACCTCGGCAACGCAGGCGCCATTCACAGATTGGTCTGCCATGGCCATAGAGGTCGGCATGCAAATCCTGGCCGACATAAGAGCCGGGACAGATCCCATAGCTCCAATCATGAGAGCGTTGGCGCAAATACTGGCCCGGCGGAGGCAAGCAACCTGCGCCTGTTATACTGAAATCCAGACAGGATACAACACAAGATCCATGAACTCCGCACAGTTGCCTAGCAACAGGATATACAGAAGATATTGCTGGGAGAGACAAAATTCAATCCAACGACGCATCTTAAGCTGCCAAACTACCATATTTGCAGGAGGTACGAGGTCAATCCTCACGGGGCCGCCTATAGAGGCACGGCGGTTTTAGTGAGGAGAGACATCGTCAACCAAGAACTTAACTTACCAACATATGAAACGATGCGCTCTATCGGCATAAAAATGGAGACGGCGGGCGAGGAACTAAGGATCTATGCAGCATACCGCCCGTCAGGGACTCCATTCTGCTCCTCAGACATCCGAAAGGTAATGCATAGCACCAACCATGGTCGCGAGGGACCTAAACGTGAAACACCCTGCGTGGGGGTCCAGAGTGATCACCCCGCCGGTTCGTGAACTCTATGATTCCGAGAGCTACGGCTATGACGTTTTAGGTTCCGAGGAACCAACGCACGTCCCTACGGATCCACGAAAATATCCGGATGTATTGGACTTCGTGCTCTCTAGGAACGTCAACTGCCCAATAGTGCTAGAGGTGCTGTACGACCTGAGTTCACAGCACCTCCAGATTCTAATCACCCTTGGCCTCAAGGCAGTGACTACGCTGCCCGGAGATCTTAAAAGGAAGATCAATTGGAGGCTCTACAGGAAACATCTAATGAAGAGACCTCCAACATATACCCCAATCAACACAGCGGACGACGTAGAGGCCGCTGCAAAGAGAATCACAAAGACGATTCAGGAGGCACTACACGCGGCCTCTACGATCGTCCCAACCACTGGAAGGAGGGAAGAGCTGCCACGGGAGATCTGCGTGCAGCTCAAGCGCAAGAGAGCACTGAGAAAGCTCTGGGCGCGTACTCGCTGCCCCAGAATTAAAACGCAGCTGAATACCTTGTCGGATGAACTGTCGGTTGCACTCCGGGCCCACAGAGGAGAGGCCTGGGAGCGGCGCATATCAAAAGCAGAGGAGGAAGATGCGTCGCTTTACAAACTGAACCGACAGTTAACAAAAACCAGACCCCCCGTTTGCCCGCTGACCAACAACGCGGGCGAACGTTGTTACGAGGGCAAATGTAGAGCGGATATCCTAGCAGAGCACTTCGATGAGCAATTTATGCCAAGCCCAGTAAGTGAGGAGTTCATGGAACTTCATACCCGGAAGGAAAGCTGCATACAGGAGTTCCTGTCATCGCCCGCGCCACCGCTTGAAGAAGAGTGGTTTATATCCCCCGCCCTATTGCGTATATATAATATACTATAATATAATACATAATATACTGGCCTGCAACCCAGGAAGACGCTGGGGCATGACGGGATATCCAACGAAGCACTTCGACATCTGCCCATCAGAACTCTTGTAGAGCTAGGTCGTTTCTACAACGGTATACTGCAGACATACCACTTCCCGAAAGACTGGAAAATCGGCAAAGTGATCGTTCTGCCGAAACCCGGGAAGGACAGGCGTAGAGCAGCCAGTTATAGGCTGATCACGCTGCTACCGCACTTAGCTAAACTGTGCGAAAGATTGCTGCTAAGAAGCTTCCGCCCGTGCGTACAACTTCGGAAGAAACAGCACGGATTCAGGAGGGGCCACTCAACAGCAACACAGCTGACCAGGGCGCTGCACTATCTTGCGGCCGAGTACAACCGCAGCCGCATATCGTTGGGCGTCTTTCTCGACATAGAGAAGGCGTTCGACAGGGTGTGGCACACTGGACTACTTTATAAATTAGAAACACAAACATGTAACCCTCCTGCTATATTGCGGCTAGTGGCGTCATTCCTCAGAGGTAGGAAGTTCTACGTCTGTGTAAAGGACGCCGAGTCTGCAGCGAGACCAGCTGAGGGCAGCTGTCTGTCGCCGATCCTGTACGCAGCATACACCAATGACATCCCCACCCTGGCAGGCCACCTGCGCGAATGGGAAGACGATGTTGAATTAGCGCTATACGCGGACGATAGTGCCTACTTCACATTGTCTAGAAAATCTAACAGTGGTAGAGCCACGCGGCAGCTTTTGCTGTCGCACGGATGGGCCGGCTCGAACCGGGGTGGTACCACGACCTCACAGAATACCAGCGTGAAGTAGAGGTTTACCTCTGCGTTTCGCTTGGTGAGTGCAGGTGGCCGGAGGCCCTTTTTACTGGAAATGAGGCATTCCATCTTAATCCTCACGGGTGACAACGCATCTACATTTTGAATTGTAATAGAGGATAGATGTAGATGTCTAAGGGCTGCAGCAACCACTTACCATCAGGTGGACTGTGTGCTCGTTTGTCACCCTTATCCTATAAAAAAAAAGCTCACATAGCCACTGCCAGGATGCAGCGCCTGCTGGACCTGGTGCCACCATGGCTGGATGAGTGGAGGATGGCCGTCAATGTTGGCAAGACGACCGCTCTGCTCACTCGCCGCTTCAGGAACTTCCCATCACCATTGACGCTCAGGGATCAAGAGATCACATATGAGATGGCCGTAACGTACCTTGGGTGCCGGATCGACCAGATGCTGCGCATGACCGCGCACGTCGATCTCAACGTCCGCAACGCCAGATGTACGCAGTTGGCGCTCCGTCCGGTCCTGGCATCCAAATTACCACTCAACACGAAACTAAAAATTTACAAAATGTATATAAGATCCAAATTTACACAAGCTGCGCCGGCCTGATACGCGCTCCTGAGCGATAACCTGAAGCGGCGATTACAGGTCCAGCAAAATTTGTCACTACGGACTATCGTCCTGTACCTTTACCTTACCGTACCTGCACGGTCGCTATGTCCGGAACGACGTCATCGCGGCCGATCTGAAGATGGAGACTGTCGAGCAATTTGTGGCCCTACTAGCGCGCGGCATGTTCGACCGCGCCGACAACGGGCCACATGAACACCTACAAAATTTTGCACCTCTTCACGCTCGACCTCCGGACGGGCGACCTCTACCAATAAAACTCCTCTTTATAACGATTTGAGAGTCGAGTAACAACCCTCAACGCCGTAGACAGGCCAACGTAGACGCATAGGCTGAATTAGCCGCCTATAGGGCTTAACCAGCCAGGCAAAAATTAGAACACCATAGGCCGAATTTGGCGCATTTTTCAGGCATAGGCCAAATTAGGCGCCTTTTTCAGGACATAGGCCAAATTACCCGCCATTTTTAGGGAATTTTCAAGAAAATTTGAAACCAACATACAGCGATCGGGGAATCGAACCCGCGTCGCTGCTTCAACTTACAAGACCATAACGGCTCCCACGGGCGGTGCATAGTGATGCACCGCGAGGAGATTCCGGGCAAAGGGGGCATGCCCCGAGGCCCGACACCTGCTGTGTGCTTTAGCACACACGCAGACGACTACTTAGGCGCTCTCTTGTGAAAATCCTTCACGGGGTTCACGACCACCTCGTTGACCACCCGAACCCAATCTGGTGTTTCTGGGAAGAACGTCTGTGACAGACTAGTCCCAGTTTGATTGGATCATTTCAGATAAGGGATATTATTAGGGAGCTGATGCTGTAGGTGCCTTTTCAGATCTGCACTGATGAAGTTTAACGCACTTACTTGGAACATGGTCTATGAAAAATATGTATTACACTATGGTTTAATAAACAAAATATCGAAGGACTATTATTTGTAAATTGCTAGTTTTTTTTAAGTGACTGATTCTACCGATAATCTAAACTAATCTCTCGGCAGATATGCCTTAATCACTAAGCTTGCCACCTTATACTACGATCACCAATTCAGCTGGATTGGTGATTGCAGTTCAAGATGTCTCGCCCCTAAACAAGATGTTATAATTCCATCTGTCGTAAACCATATATTTTTCTTATATTTTCGATAGTCGCCACTTAGGATACTTCTCCAAGTTATATAGAGTGGTAGATATTTTTCCACCGTCACCATACGACGGATATCTTATATTATATTATAGTATAGGAATTGAATCGCATAGACCAATCTTTTTGGGATCCACTTTTCCGATATAGTTTTAACTAAAACCTGGATAAAAAGCAATTATTAGTCAAACAACACAATTTCCTGGACATAAACATTATTATAGCTACAAGGGTATTTTTGCTCTAAATACCAATAAACATTAAGTAATTGAAGAAAAATGCTTAAATAATAACCATAGCCTAGACATCGGTGCCGTATACAGAAAACTAGAGGCCCCGAACAAGAAAGCTTTTCTTGATACTTACAATTAGCGTTTGTAGAATTATAAAAGTTGTTTTTGATGATTCGATTGTTTGATGATTATTTACTAAATAAGGTTCGTATAACTGATCTTCAATTGGTGTAAAAACTAGCAAAAAAATGTGGAAACTGATCATCAATCTCGCATATAATAAAATAAATGACACACCAATACCCAGTAAACTTCTGACACAAGCTGAATTCATCACATACATACAGTGGTAAATAAAAAATGACTTTCAATAAGAATTATGTAATAATCGATATTGAATAAAAAATTATTCTATTCTATTCTATTCTATTCATCACTTGTAAAAAAATCAGTAACCACTTCAATGGCTAATTTTCTAATATTGGCTCAAACTTAGCAAATCAAATTCTTAGACATTTTCACGACAATTTAATTCATATCAGGTTAACAGGAACAGATGTGTGAACATATTTCATACCAAACTTTTTCAATTTACAGCAACAGCCACAAGTGAGATCTATAAAAAATTTCGTGAGTTAAATTGTAACACAGGAATATTATTAATCCTGTGTTACAATTTAGATTGATGATGATTAGATTTAAAGAATATTAAGTTCGTCAAGTGTGTGGTTCCATTATTACTACAAAACTTACAAACTACATTAATACATGTTCCCGATTTAATTCAGATAGCCAAAGTAACGCCTGTATATAAAACTGAAGGTAAAATATATCCCAGCAATTACCGTCCGCTTTCCACTTTATAAAAAGTTTTTAAAAGGGTAATATATCTTTCCCGGACAGAGGTGTTTCCCGAAATAGTGGTAAAAGTAAAAAAAAAAATATTTCAATAAGAATTACATGTAATCTATATTGAATAAAATAAATTCTCTTCTATTATATACATCGCATTGAAACATTCCTTTCAAAACAGAATTTTCTGTATGAAAAACAATATAGTTTCAGTCTTAAATCAAACACCCTTTCTGAAGTAATAAACATAGTAACACAAATTAAAAAAAAAAAATTCAAAACAAGTAAATAATACTAGAGATATTATTTGAAGAAATCATATAGCTTAAATCCTTTAGTTTTTTAGCAGTATGTCGTGTCCTGCTGAAAAAACTAAAGGATTTAGGTGTCAGAGTAACAGTGCTAATATATTGAGATTTTATTTATCATGTTGTTGAAATAGGTCCATCAAAAAGAAACCCTATAACTATTACTTTCGGACAACTACAAGGTTAGATTCTTAGCCGTCTTTTGTTTATATATATTTATTTAACAATATACATAATATGCTTGAATTAAAGGGAGATCTAACTTTATGCGCTAACGATCTTAAGTTTAGTTTAGTCTCTCTGTAGACACATTTATAGTGGATGCACAGTGAACTTTGGATAATTTAAATGTATGGTTTATAAGTAATCTTCTTATAATAAACATTTCTTAAACTAATTTTATTACATTCTTCATTAAAAATAATAAAGAAAATTCAAAATTTACGCTGTTAACTATTAATAATCACACGATAAATAAATTGTAAGAAGAAAAATAACTTGGATAAAGTTATCTTCGTACAGTTTAATTACACATATTCAAAAAAGTTATAAAAAAATTATTGAAGTGTGAGGAACAGCTACTCAAATAAATTATTTAGATCTAATACAAATAACCAAAAAAAAGGTTAAAATTACACAAACCTTAAATATTACACTTTCATATAAGTACGAAACATTAAATAACGGTATGCATACACATATTATGTAAAATTTTACGAAGAAACAATACAGAGTTCACTAAAGAAGTCAAAGTTATATATCTACAAAAATGACGCAAAAACTATAGTTAAAACGTATAATGTATAAAGAAGCAAAATTATAAAATGAGTTATAGAAAGCCATAAAAGAAGCAAAAAATATGCAAACGTTCAAAAAATATCTTAAGCCTCACACAAATAAAATTATTTTAAAATAGCCATTGCATTCCTTCTTCTTATGAATCCAAACCATTTCTAGGTTGTTCTGTGTTACTTCTCTTTAAGATAAGTGGTAACAATTAATTATTATGAAAACTAATCAATCAAAGAAATAATAATATTATGATGCCCTTCTTGAAGAAATTAGCTGGACAGGAGGCAACAAAGTCTTTAAAGGCATTTTGTGCTGCCTCTCGGGTATTGAATTCTTTTCTCGCCAAAGAGTTATCCAAATTTTGGAAAATAAAGAAATTTGTAGACGCAAAGGTCTGGTGAGACGGATAACGGAGAGCTTCCAACCCCAGCTCTTGTCACTTGGAGACCAACTGTTGTGCAGTATGAGGTCGCGCGTCGTGCAGGAGCAGCGCGGACGAGCGATTGACCAAAGCTAGTTGGAGACGTGCGAGCTTCTCCATCATTGTGTTTGATTCTTCACAGTAAACATCTACAGTAATGCTCTAAAAGTAAGGAGCTATGATGAATCACACCGCCGCTAGACCATCAAACAGTCCTAGTATGATAATTAAGTTACTAGTTTTAGTTTTTTTTTATTATAGTTTTTAATGTTGTATAAAATAATATAGTTTATATTATGTTTTGTATATAATTAAACAACTAAAAAGGTAACATTTTAATATTGAAATACGTTTAATTCATTCATTAATTACAGCCCTTCACAAGTCCACTGCTGAACATAGGCCTCCCCCAAGGAATGCCACAAAGCACGGTCCTGAGCCACCTGCATCCATCGACTTCCTGTATGTCTCGCCAGGTCGTCACTCCATCTAGTGGGGGGGTCGCCCTACACTTCGCCTACCGGTACGAGGCTGCCACTCGAAAACATTTCTTCCCCATCGGTTGTCGGTTTTTCGAGCTATATGGCCGGCCCACTGCCACTTCAGCTTACTAATCCGTTGGGCTATGTTGGTTACTCTGGTTCTACTGCGAATATCCTCATTTCTAAATTTATCACGCAGAGACACCCCGAGCATAGCTCTCTCCATAGTTCGCTGAGCAACCTTGAGCTTCCTCATACGGCCAGCAGTGAAGGACCACGTCTCAGATCCGCAAGTCATCACTGGCAACACGCACTGGTTGTACAATTTCGTTTTCAAGTTTTTAGGTAAGTCTAACGAGAAGATGTGTCTTAGTTTCCCGAACGTTGCCCAGCTGAGTTGAATCCGTCGATTGACCTCTCTGTCGAAGTTGCACTTACCTAGTCGGACTTACCTATTTGTTCCAGGTAAACAAACTCGTCAACAACTTCGAGCTTAGTGCTCCAAACAACTACCGGCATAGGTGTGACATGGACGTTAAACATGATTTTTGTTTTGTCCATGTTCATCTTAAGACCTATCCGTTGGGAGACATTATTGAGGTCATTAAGCATAGTGCTTAGGTCCTCCAGCGATTCTGCCATAAGGACTATATCGTCGGCAAATCGAAAGTGAGTGATGTATTCGCTATTGATGTTAATACCGCATCCTTTCCAGTCCAGTAGCTTGAAAAAGTCTTTCAATGCAGCGGTGAAGAGTTTCGGGGATATAATGTCACTCTGTCTTAAACCTCTCTGCAGTTGGATAGGTTTTGTACTCTGATTCTGTACTCGGATAGCCATCGTAGCTCTACTGTACAAACACTTCAGCACTTCGATATACCGACAGTCAACTTGGCACCGCTGAAGGGACTGCAGCACCGCCCAAATTTCAACGGAATCAAAGGCTTTCTCATAGTCGACATACGCAAGGCAAAGTGGCAGATTATACTCCTCTGAATTTTTGAATCGCTCTGTCTGAAATTGAAATACGTTTATTTATTGATAATCTTCACAAGTTTTAAATACAGTATCAAAAAAAACGTAACAAATTTTCTTTTAAAACAATTGAAGGAATTCGTATTTACAATGAACATAGCTATGATTAAAAAAAAACTGCTAAAACGGAAACCACGGATATTGTACTGAACGTGGCCTTTGTCTTAACTTCCTTAATAATGAACTTATATTTCAAATAATATATAGTCATGTGCAGAGCTGAAACTACGCAAATTGAATAAATTTATGTAAATGTTACATTTATGAATTTAAAAATACTCACAAATTTTCAATATAAGTTTTAATATTTTTTTATGTATTCAGTTTTATTACGTAAACATTAATGTTTTTAAGGTAAAGTTAAACTATAGAACTAAAATAGCCACGTCGATGTCTTGCAGTTCCTAGTAGAATAAAATGCTTGATAATTGCAATCTCTCCTAAATAGTACACAAGCGTTATGAACATCAATGTACCAGCCCACATAGAACTTAGAGTTCTTTTAGAAGCGTATACGAGTGTTGAAAAGAGATTCTATCCTTATAAGAGTGGTTTATGAGTTATTATACAGCTCAAGTTGTATAAAGTCTGTATTATGGG
Organism: Parnassius glacialis; assembly: GCA_033319125.1. NCBI lineage: Eukaryota > Metazoa > Arthropoda > Insecta > Lepidoptera > Papilionidae > Parnassius > Parnassius glacialis. The sequence continues at coordinate 33,466,423 of JAVANC010000026.1, read as the reverse complement.
ATTTAAGTACTCTTAGGGTTCTCAATCTGAATATGAAAACGCTAGTATATATTTTAAAGTATTTTGTAGCACTTCAATCTGATTTTATCAGTAAATTTGTATAAAAGCTGTTATTTGCATACTGTCCCTTGCTTATGTAGCTCTAAGTGTTATTATAGTATCACAAAAATCTTACTTCTGAACAATGGTGTATGCACACTCCCTTCTGAAACTAATTTTTATGGCGTCATTGTTCACTTTTGTAAATACAGTAGTCTTATCACTTCTATCTATGAGAGGTATAAAAATAAAAAAATAACAATCTATCTCAATAATAATCAAAATAATAATATATCTGTATAAATGATAAAATATCGCCATTTTGCATGCGTTGCGTGTTTATATTCTGCTAGTAAACAAAATTATTTTGTTATCAATATGTGGAAAAAAAAAGATTTGGTGCATTTAGAAAATCATGTTAAATCTAAATTAAATTTATCCAACTCTGTTCCCAAGACAAGATTTTATCTTATTTATATATTATTTATATATATTATATATATATATATATATATATATATATATATATATATATATATATATATATATATATATATCTAAATAGAATTATGTATTATATTAAAAAACTGCTATAGAGCGTAAGTAATAAAAATATTCTATTAAAGAACTCATTAAAAACCAATGACTGGATGATAATATAATCCATACATACATTAAAACGAAATTTGAAATACAATTTTGGGAATATTAGACATTTATTTATTAGTCTTAGCATATACCATTACTTTCAGTTTGACCAATAATTACTGTGGCCCAACGTGCCATCATATCCATTTTTTTTTATTCCAACCTATACAAACGATATTTAGTTATCGTATTTAGTATTTTGTTACTTTGCTGACTAGGCAATTTTTTGACAGAAAACATACACATTTACAGTAAATTTAATTTTGCAATTTCAATTCAAAATCCAAATTATAGCATTATTATGTTAAATATATGTTAAGACCATCATTCAATAAAGTATATAAATACAATCTAGTCATCGAAAATAGCGTTCTATTTGTTTTATGTTCATTTGTAATTCCGTTCAAAAACTAATTTAGAACGCTTATCTTTAAAAATTACATAAAAGACAACAGCATGGCTGAGGTACCAGCTACAATTTATTCTGAAATCGAAGTGTTTTCTTCAATTGATTCAATCGCTAGTTGTTTCTCTGAAATTGTAGCATTGTTGTCAATTAATGACGGCTCCGTGGCGCAGTGGCTTAGAAATGAGTTGCTGCGCTGGGGGGCGCGGGTTCGAATCCCGCGCGGAACAAGTATTTGTATGGCCTACAAATAATTGTTCCGGGTCTGGATGTTTGTCCTTGTGCAATTTGTGTTTGTAAACTGCCTCCACGATACAGGAGAAAATCCTAGTGTGGGGGTAACGTTTTTTTAAAAAAAAATTAATTCAGTAATTGATACGTTGTGCTGTTTAAAAACTGATCCAAATTCTGTTCAGTAAATAACTTGTCAAGTAATCTGTTAAAATATGAGAAGATCTGAGTCATGTTTTTGCTTCTGTTCCAAATAAGGCTTTTAAGGTGAACGTTTAATGGTACGATGAAAGGAGGAATTATTTTTAAATTGAACAAAATAACAGGCGATTGCCATATTTTTGGTGTCACTGTCAATTAACCAAGCCCGTAACATAGCTTCGATATTTTGGTTGGCGCACTCAACGGACCCTTGATTCGCTGGATGTCTAGGCCTTTCATTAATAATTTTATTTTATATGGGGACAACCGACTTCCCGGATTTAAAGTGGGAATTAATTTTAGCATGGGCATGTATTTTATGCGAGTAAAGATGACAAACAATCACATATTTCACGTGATAGTTAATGGATACTGTGTCCAATAGGGCAAACCTACGTAAATTCAAAGCTCATTTATAGCTTACATTCATAAAACATAAATTGCACAAGGAGACACATCAATTCAAAGAATACTAAGTTGTAGGCACGTACTTATAACGTGCAGGAATCGAACCCACGGTCTAGCAACGCCTTGACCAAACGCATAGCCACTACGCTACCGAAGCAATATTTACAAAATACAGAAGCGTTGTCACCCGTGAGGTCTAAGATGAACGTTCTTGTAGTAAGTGATGAGCGAACTTTACAAAATCTTTAAGTTATTCACGTCAATAACCGCCCAATTCAAAGGTATTGCCACATTTTAAGAACTTAGTTCTTTTTTATATAATTAAGGGTCACATACTAACACACAATGCACCTCATGATAAGTGAATAATTATATACTATATACCCATAGACACTTCCTCGTACATCTATTCTCGATTATAAATCCAAATGCATATGCGTTGTCCTCCCTAAGGAAATGCCGCGTTACCAGTACGATAGTCTCCAGATATCGTCAATGAGCATACAAAAAAGCAGCAGTATACTGCTATTTCACGCTGGAATTCTATGCTAAACTTACCCCGGTTTGTCATTTGTACTCTAACCGCCGGCACGCTGGCTCTATCTCATATAAAGTTGTAGTAGTTTGGGTTGCGTTATTGTTTTCGTTATTATTTTTCTGAGCATTAAGACCTTTGCAAGCGATTGTTGACGGTCGGTTGTAAAAAAAAACACTTTTACACCTTTACATTAAAGATACAGTAGTATACATTGTAAGCAAGCGAAGGACGACGTTACAGGTTAGCGTTGTAATAATTCGTATAAGAAAAGCGACAGGGCTAATAGGTGAAAACCATAGAAAAAGTGCCAGTTGGCAACAGTTGTAGTAATTTAAAAGTGTATACAAATGACTCAAAAACGTTTTTTTTTTGTTAAAATTAAAGTTATCTCAAAACATAATAAAAGTAATTACGAGCATACATCCTCCATTATTATAAGTTTATTTACTGTAAACGATTCACACACAGGCTACTAAAGCGGCCTCATTCCTTGGACCATTGATGTTCAATTAACTTGCTATGTGGAGCGTAAAATGAAATATAAAAATGGGACTTTCGTTAATGGTCATAAAACTCGTTACAATATTTTATAGCCTCCAATGGACATTCACTATTACAAAAAGATAGAGATGCCCAAGTCCAATACAGGTGGCAACAATGGCAAAATCCCCGCTATGAGTGGAGGCCTATATTCATAGTGAAATTTTATAGGCTGTAATGGATTGATGTGTAATAAATTCATATTGTGGCGGTTAAGACTATCCACTACCCCAGACCTTCCCGTGGGTGTCGTAAGAGGCGACAGTGGGAAACAGACATGAGATAGGAAGCAGCATCTTTCTGATAACAGCAAAGTTACAATAAGAACTGCAGTTGCCAACCCCCTTGCCAAGCGTGGCAACTGTAGCAATATGCCTCCCATGATTAAAGTAACAAAAAGACCGTCCCCAGCGGCCCCGCTATTCCTGGCTACGGTGGCGGCCATGGTAAGGGCGGGGCAGGGGGTGCTAAGAATCTGCGGTGGAAATTTGATTGCCACCTAATACGAGTTGGCCTGGCAACATACAACGCACGCACCCTGAGGAATGACGAGAAGATCGTAGAGCTGGAAGAAGAGATGGACAAATTACACTGGCATATTATAGGATTATCCAAAACCCGAAGAGAGGGGAAGGAGACGGTAAACCTCGAATCCGGCAACTTGATCTATCACCAGCAAGTCGACCATCTGTCCTAAAGAGGTGTCGGATTTATCGTCCACAAGTCTCTCGTTAACAACGTTATAAAGATTGTGAGTGTGTCGACGAGGGTTGCGTACCTTATACTCAAAATCACCAAACGGTATCCGATGAAGGTCATATAGGTTCACGCACCAACCTCGGCAAATCCCGATGAGAAAGTAAGACAAATGTATGAGGATATCTCTGAAGCCATGCATTCCTCCAAATCCCACTATACGGTGTTAATGGGAGACTTCAATGCAAATCTAGGCACAAGAAAGAACGATGAGCTTAAGACAGGGAAATTCGGAATGGGACAACTGAACCCAAGGGGCCAGCAGCTGTCTGAATTCATGGAGAAAGAGGGATTCTTTATGTTGAACATTTTCCTCCAGAAGCGACCCCAGCAAGCAGTAAGTGAACCTAGTCGTGCCCTGACGGTTTGAAAAAAGAGAGATTGACTTCATTATGACGACCAGACAACAACTGTTCAATGAAGTCTCAGTAACCGCGAGGATGAAAACTGGTAGTGATCACCGAATGATTAAAGACACACTGAAGCTAAACATTAAGTTGGAGAGGTCTCGTAACTCCGCACGCCTCATGCTCTAATCCTAACCTAAAGTCCCGAAACCTTTCAGCTCGAGTTAAAAAACCGTTTTCAACAAGCTCGCGGAAACTGTCCATGTGGTTGGAACTAAGTTCTGCAATACGCTCAGCAGAAGAACACAACACTCTCCGATCACACTCTTAATATTATTCCTATTAGACGGGAAATGAAGCTGAAATCTTCAATATATTTGCACCTGAACAGACAGGTCTCCGAATGGATGCGGCAAGACGTACGCAACTTTAATATAGCTTGTATTGAAGAAGCCATTGAGCGGAAACAAGGCTCCAATCTCTTTGCCAGAGATCTGTCTGTCAGAAAGAGCCAACAATCAAAGCTGAAAACCGAGTGTGGCAACATCGTTTTCGGGACATCTGAGTATTTGAGTGAGATTTAGAGGTTCTATGGGCAGCTGTACACGTCATCGTTGGAGCCACACGCAAGTTTAAATAACGTACCAACAGCAAGTCTTTTCCGACACTATTCCGAAGATATCCCTGACGTCAGTCTGAGTGAGATTTGAATGGCTCTCTAGCACCCTAAAAACGGCAAGACCCAAGGTTAGGATGGAATTACAGCGTAGTGTCTGAAAGTGGGTGAAAAAACTGTACGTGAAGTCCTTCAGAAGCTCTTTAATTCCGTCGTTCATTGTGACACTACTCCGGAGGCGTGGAGCAGAAATGCGGTGGTCTTGTTCTTCAAGAAAGGCGACAACGCTCTCATGAAGAACTACACACCGATTTTCCTTCTGAGCAGCGTCACGTGCTGTTTTCGAGAGTCATTACGAATAGTTTCGCAAGCAGACTTGACAACTTCCAGCCTCAAAAACAAGCCGGTTTCCGATAAGGCTTTAGCACCATAGACCACATAAATACCCTGCGGAAGATCGTACAGAAGACAGAGGAGTATAATCTCCAACTTTACCTTGCGTATGTGGACTATGAGAAAGCTTTTGATTCCGTCGAAATTTGGGCGGTGCAGCAGTCCCTTCAGCGGTACCAAATTGACTGTCGGTATATCGAAGTGCTGAAATGTTTGTACAGTAGGGCTACGATGGTTATCAAAGTACAGAATCAGACTGCGAAACCTATGCATATGAGGTGTAAGACAGGGTGACGTTATATTTCCGAAACTCTTCACCGCTACGTTTTCTAAGCTACTGGACTGGAATTGATACGGTTTTAACGTCAATGGTGAGTACATTTCTTTCCTTCGATTTGCCGACGATGTATGTAATTTTAATATTTGAAGTGGTAAATGTATGTTATGTATACGCTGTGCTTATACTACTAATAATACTAGAATTAATTTTAAAATAGAATTAATTTTAAACTGATCTTGATTAAAGTTAAAAGTTGCAGCCTATTTACGTCCCACTGCTGGGCACAGGCCTCCTCTCATTTCTGAGAGGGTTTTAGGGCAAGGAAAGGTCCGCTGCGCTGCCTTAATGCGTGTTGGCGAACTTTACATATCTTCGAAATATTTTTTTCTTATTTCTCAGACATGTAGGTTTCCTCACGATGTTTTCCTTCACCGCCGAGTACGTGGTAAATCAGCACTTAAAATTGCAATTAACAATTTCATTGTTGCCGGCGGGGATCGAACCCGGGTTGCTCGAGTACTGTGAAGTTTACAGCGAGCGCTAACCATCTGAGCTACCACGGCTCTCTTCTTGATTCATCTTGATTTATCAATTTTAATTTTTATGGTGATTTCATATCAAAACAAATTTAAAAATCACAATTGTTCTTTTATAGGATAAGGGCGAATAAACTAAAGTAATAAACGAGCATACAGTCCATCTGATGTGGTTGCTGTGGCCCATAGACATCTTCATCTATCCTCGATTACGAATTATAATGCAGATGCGTTGCCATGCGTGAGGACTTAGATGGAATGCCTCATTTCCAGTAAAAAGGGTATCCGGTTCTCTACACTCATCATACGAAACACAGCAGCATTATATTTATATTTTACGCTGGTATTCTGTGAGAGTATGTTCCTTCCCCGGTCGATGATCCATTCGTGCTACATTCCATTCGTGAAACGAAACCGAGCTTTTACTTCTTGAGCTTTACCAAAGTCATGTTTTGTTGTGGGATACTGCAAACCAAAAACTTTTGGTACTATTCTGCCGATCAGTTAGATCGAAAAGTGTACAACAAGGAAGCATAATAATCTCCGTGTAAATAATCTCTGTGTGCTCCACAGCCAAGTCTTTGCATTTGAGCAACAAAATTAAGACGGCTTCTAATAAAATTAAAATGACATGGAGTATAATTAATAGCGAAACTGGTAAGATCAACTCTCGCAATTCAAACTACCAGTTAAGTGTTAATAACAAATTAACCGAATCAGATCAGGACGTTGCAATGGTTTTCAAGAAATATTTTACTGATATTCCGATATTTTTAACAGTGGTAGAGCCACGCGGCAGCTTTTGCTGTCGCACGGATGGGCCGGCTCGAACCGGGGTGGTACCACGACCTCACAGAATACCAGCGTAAAGTAGAGGTTTACCTCTGCGTTTCGCTTGGTGAGTGCAGGTGGCCGGAGGCCCTTTTTACTGGAAATGAGGCATTCCATCTTAGTCCTCACGGGTGACAACGCATCTGCATTTTGATTCGCAAACGAGGATAGATGTAGATGTCTATGGACCGCAGCAACCACTTACCATCAGGTGGACTGTGTGCTCGTTTGTCACCCTTATCCTATAAAAAAAAATATTAACCACTAAGTCACTGAATTCTTCTCCTGCGGTCGCCGAATCATTACTTAAACAAAATGTAAATGCGTGTACAAAGAATTTTACATTTCACAAAGTATCATCAAAAGATATTGTAAAATATTTTAAAACTATTGATGTTAAGAAAACTGCGGATCTGTGGGGGATTTCTGTTAAAGTTATTGCGTCTATTATAGATACAGTTGCGCCTCATTTAGTTATTATTTTTAATACTAGTATAGAATCTGGTGTGTTTCCTGATTTAATGAAGTATAGTAAAGTAATACCTTTATTTAAATCTGGTAGTACATTAGACCCCGCCAATTTTAGACCTATTGCTGTACTACCAACACTTAGTAAGATTTTTGAAAAAAATATTCTTGATAAAATTTTAAATTTCTTTAATATAAATAATTTACTTCATAAAAATCAATTTGGTTTCACAAGAGGTCGCTCGACAACTGATGCCGGTGTTGAGCTGATTAAATATATATTTAATGCATGGGAGAATTCACAGGATGCTTTGGGTATATTTTGTGACCTATCCAAAGCCTTCGATTGTGTTCACCATGAAACATTAATCAGGAAACTTCAACACTACGGTGTAAGAAGTGATGCTCTTAAATTAATTATTTCATATTTAAGTAAGAGAACGCAAAAAGTTGTCAATAACAGTATAAGTTCTTCCGGGTCGATGGTACAGATGGGCGTGCCTCAAGGCTCAATTCTCGGCCCCTTTCTGTTTCTTGTATACATTAATGACTTACCTTACATAGTAGGAAATAACCATGATATAGTATTATTTGCAGATAACACTTCTTTAATTTTCAAATTAAATCGACATTTGCTAAAATATGACGAAGTAAATTATGCTATATTAAAATTAGTAAATTGGTTCAATGTTAATAATTTGCATTTAAATGGCACTAAAACGAAATGGATGAAATTTATGACTACAAATGTCAAACAATTAAATACTAATGTAATTTTAAATGGGGAGAAACTGAGTCTTGTAGATACCACCATTTTTCTTGGAATCACACTAGACGCGAAGCTTCAATGGAGCCCCCATGTATGAAAACTAGCAAGCAGACTTAGTTCTGCAGCATATGCCGTAAAAAAGATTAGAAGTCTAACTAGTGTTGAAACAGCTAGACTAGTTTACTTTAGCTATTTCCATAGCATAATGTCGTATGGTATTTTGTTATGGGGACACGCAGCTGACACTGAGATTATATTTGTTTTACAGAAGAGGGCCATAAGAAGAATTTATGATTTAAAGCCTAAAGAGACGCTGCGACAAAAATTTAAGGAAATTATTATTTTAACTTTGGCCTCTCAATACATTTATGAAAATGTAATCTACGTACTCAAAAATAAAAGTAATTTTACAAAAATAAGTGATATTCATTCTGTAAATACTAGGAACAGACACAAGCTAGTAGTACCAGTTACTCAACTCCATCGAGTCAGTAATTCATTCTTGGGGCGATGTATACGCTTTTACAACAAAATTCCAGAAAATATACAAAATTTGACCTGCTCAAAGTTCAAAAACTTTATTAAACTAAGTTTGTGTAAAAAGGGTTATTATAGTATTAAAGAATTTATAGATGATAATAACCCCTGGAAATGAGGTGATCGCTACCAAGCTATTTCTACTTGTTGTTGTGTTGTTAATTTGTGTAACATACATGATTGTAATAACAGCTTACAACTTTAAAAAAAAATCCCGCTGGTTTTCTTGCTGGTTCTTCCCAGAAAAGAGGTTTTTTTCGAACCAGTGGTAATTATACAAAAGAGTGACTTTCAATAGGTATTATTTATAATCTATATTGAATAAATAAGTTTCTGTTTCTGTTTCTGTTGCTGTTTCTCCAGTCGACAAGTATCTTAATGCAATGGCAAGTCTGATATGAGGGCCAACAGCGTTCCTTTGTTTTGTAATCTGTTTGGCTATGGAAGGTTCGATCATTTGTAATAAAGTTTCAAAATGAGATGTTGTCATTCGAGTAAAATTCAAAAGAGATCTGTCAGACATTCGGATATCACTTAAAATATTAATTCTTCTTTCTTCTCGTTGTAGCAAGAAATTCCGCATCCACCATCTTTTCTTTCGCTGACGTTTCGCTCCCGAAATAAGTACTATGTTCGCAGCACTAATCGCCACAATCTCCTTGGACGACATTTCTATAAGCACTGACTAGTGTGGCTTGCAAAATGTTCCGTGACATATGTCACCACATATTAGTTGAGTGACATGCTGTGCAACATGCCGCTCCTTTTGCTCCCACGTATATCCAAGGCTTTAATCGACACCGAAACACACGTAATACACATGTAATTCTGCTTGACTGTAGCAGAATACCAGCGATGACCTTAAATCACCACATAGCTGAGTCACAGGCCAGTTTGTTTCATTGTTTTATGTATATTTTTACTTAAGTATGTTTGTAGATAAGTTTGTGATAATTTTTTGTACACTTTTAACTACCATTTGTGAATTGAGACAAATAAAAATCTTTTTTGTTATTATTATTATTATAATACTTATCATGCCATCGCTAATGTAATCTGAGAGTTACTAAAGGAGACGAGGGGAAAAATTATGACTGCCAATATTTGCGACAATTTTTAGGGATTACCAAACTTGGCAGGTGAAAATTATCTTATATATATATATATATATATATATATATATATATATATATATATATAAGATAATTTTAGATTTTTAACAGTGGTAGAGCCACGCGGCAGCTTTTGCTGTCGCACGGATGGGCCGGCTCGAACCGGGGTGGTACCACGACCTCACAGAAAACCAGCGTGTAGTAGAGGTTTACCTCTGCGTTTCGCTTGGTGAGTGCAGGTGGCCGGAGGCCCTTTTTACTGGAAATGAGGCATTCAATCTTAGTCCTCGCGGGTGACATCACATTTTGATTTGGAATAGAGGATAGATGTAGATGTCTATGGGCTACAGCAACCACTTACCATCAGGTGGACTGTGTGCTCGTTTGTCACCCTTATCCTATAAAATATATATATATATATATATATATATATATATATATATATATATACATATATATTAACATTACCATTATAACGAATGCTGCTGTTCTCTACCGGTGACCTTGTTAATAACCGAGTTCAAAAATGCAGGAAGTTCTCGTATGTTTTTATGTATATTCACCGATTTCTCTAAAACGGCTGAACTGATTTTAATTATTCTTTTTTTCTTTAATAAATAGTTATAAAAGTTCCAACTCTTATCTTGAAAAAATGTAGAACGATTGAAAATTAAACTTTTATTGTTACTATTCAGATGAGATTCTAATTGATGTGATATTGCTTGGCCCACTCAAAAGACTAAAATAGATAACCTTTAAATTTTATAAAATCAAATAATTTCCACATAATAACTTCTAAAGTTAGTGCTAAGACATTGTGTATAAAGTTGAATGGAAGAATAAAGTCTTGACTTCAGAACCACGTGGAAATTATTTTATTATTTTAAGGTTTCTATTGAAAATTTATTTTTTTATATTTATAGCATACACGAAATTTTGTTATTCTTAATTTTACAAGTACACTGCCATCTGACGTAAACCAATACATTTTTGACGTATCCACAATCTAATTACAAATATAAAATATTAATAAAAATAACTACCCATACATAAAACTACTATTACATGCCGGTTCTTAAGGTCAAATTCCAGTCTTCAAGTTACAAACTGAGTATAGTTTTTTTAACGGATATTTTGTAATTAACTCAACGCCTCTACTTGAGAGCATATCATGCTGATAGTTAGTTAAAAACCAGTGTTAGAATTTCCACTTATATAACACAATGTATCTTCCTCACTATATACCTATCATCACCGTATTACCAGATCTATACATATAAGTATAAGTATAATTGAAGTGACTGTTTGTAATATTGAAATATCAGGGGTCTATTAAGCTCAGGGAGGTTATTTACATGCTCTTAAGACATATATAACCATTATCAAATTTTGTGTCTGTCTATCTATTTGTCTGCTTGGCCTAATCTTTAATATGGCTGAACCGATTGTGATGAAATGTTACGAACAGATAAAGAACGATGCCTCGAAAGATCTAGACTATATTTTGTCGGAAAAAATTACATTGAAAGCTCTCATCCAGTCGAAGCCGGTCCGCATCGCTAATATTGAATAATATTATGGAGAATAGAACCACTTTTGTGTTTCATGGCAAACCTTTTTGCAGTATACAATTTTTAAATATTGGTTGGTTTTACACAAGGTTGGATTTAAAAAAATATATATATAATATATATATATATATATAAGGTATAGCATATAGGAGTCCAGCACGTTTTATAGTTAGTGTAAGGAGTTCCAAAGCTCGACTCCAAGAACTGAAAAAGATTTACTGTATAAAGTAGAGGAGTGCATGGGACTTAGAATGGATAAGTTTTCTGTGGACCGAAGGGAAAGGTTATGAGATGAGCTGAGAAATTGGAAACATTATTTGAGTTAGGGAGGACTTGATATATTATATAAGATACAGTAGAGGGCAGTTAGGATATGAGTATTCCGACTTAGCACATGATGATGAGACATGATCATATTTACGAAGTCTAAATATGAACCGTATACAGAGATTTTGAAGTTCGATCGATATATATATATATATATATATATATATATATATATATATATATATATATATATATATATATATATCGATATGCTATACCTTCCTAGGCTAAAAAATGCTCTTTACAGATAACAGTTTTTTTATTCACACCTTTTCTAAAAACACAGTCATTTAAATTTCCATGTAAAAAATATGCAAAACATTTAAAAATCCTTTATCTATCTAGCTTTTACTAAAATGGTAAAACGAATTAATAGTTTGCGTACAAAACTTAGATATGAGGCGTAAATATATTGTAATCTTCCATGTTTTATGGATTATAGAAGTTATTAAAGCCTTTTTTTAAATAGAAATAGTTTATGACTTAACTTATAAGCTACCTTTCCATACACATTCTGACATTCAGTGTCGCAATTCATTTCTTGTGACTGTACAAGGGGTTCCTTTCCATTTGTTTAGGTGCATTTATAATTTAAGAGATAAATTCATCACATGTTGAAATATTTGTAACGTCGTTAACTAGTGTTTTCATATAAGCCCGTATATAAAAGTCCACTGATGTGAGGTATGAGCATCTTGCTGGCCAAGTGGTAGTAAAAGTATCAAAATATTTTCATCTAAAATTAACGGAGAAACCGTTTTGTTGGATTATCACACGTAAGGGGATGTCTTCAGAATAAATTGGTTCTTCCAAAATCTTTATAAGAATTTGATGAGAAACCATTATAATTATCAGGCAAAAATGAGGCAGGATCAAGTTCTTATATAGTATTTAAGGCTCATTGATTTGTGAGTAGGGTTTTCTTCAAACCAGGAGGTTAGCATCAGATTTAGTCAAAACAATATCATCATATATACTATAAAATAATGATCAAATAATGTTGATCAAATAAAATTGAAAAGAGAACGAGCAAAATTCTAAAGTTACGCCTTTGGTTTATAGAGAATAATTTAAGGAGCAAGCAATAATGAGAAATATGATCATATTTACAAAGTCCAAAATATATCTAAAGCAATTATTAAAAAGATGCTTTAACTGGTTAAGATGATTTTGGTTCAAGTCTGGGTTACACATAGCATAATGAATAATTGTAATATTAGTACTTGCGCAACTTACATTAGCTTTGTTTTAAAACGTAATAAGTACCGGAAAGGGTAATCCATCCTACGACAAAGCCAGCTAATATACAGTAATTTTACATACAGCTATAGTCATTTTATAAATAAATATATTTGTGTTACATCATCGCATCTCATAATATAAAATAATAACAATAAATTATATAACTACATATGAAATTTCCTCATTTGTATCATTAGCATAGTTCTAATTATCACAGATACACGCAAGTCTACTACGGAACATAGACCTCCCTCAAATAATGCCACAAAACATAATAGGAATCGGAGTCACTTGTCTCAACTTTTTTTATAGTATAGGGTGACAAACGAGCACACAGTCCACCTGATAGTAAGTGGCTGCTGTGGCCCATAGACATCTACATTTATCCTCGTTTGCGAATCAAAATGCAGATGCGTTGCCACCCGTGAGGACTAAGATGGAATGACTCGTTTCCAGTAAAAAGGGTCTCCGGTTCTCTACACTCACCATATGAAACACAGCAGTGTGAAGCTGCTATTTGATGCTGGTATTCTGTGAGAGCGTGGTCCTTCCCCGGTCGAACCGACCCATTCGTGCTACAACTATACTACTAATATAGCTGCAGCATGGCTCTACCACGTAAAAACTAAAACTTTCTGCATCTCTTACCACGTCGACTCACCAGATACTAGTTATCTAGTGAGAAGTCGTCGTCACTTCGCTTACCAATACACGGTTACTACTCAAAAACCTCCATTACCCAGGTTGTTGGTTCTTCGAGCTATATAGCAGGCCTGTTGCCAGTTCAGCTTGTTGATCCGTTGCGCTGTGCTCATAGAAATATAGAAAGTTATATCTATGGCTGTGTTGGTTACTCTGGTTTTACAGCGGATGAGAAATTATATCACGCAGAGAAACTCCAAGCTACGAACTCAAAATTCCCCATAGCTTTGCTGAACGATCTCGCTTGTAATAAAATAATAAAATAATTAGCATTAAAGTGCTTTTAAAATGATTAAAAAAAAACACTATTCAAAGTAAGGTTAAATTTACAATTTAAGCCAAATAAAAAAACGTTATATTCGGCGAATGGCCAAAAATCAAGGTAATGTTATAACAAATAGCTCAGTTCACTTTAGGTGTTTTTTCACTTCTGAATTCTTACGAAAATAAAAAATTGCTATACTATATAACATTTTTTTTTGCTTGCAATTAGACGTCGCATTAGTTCGTATGTCATGGACTCATTAGTACTCGTGCTAAACCTTCCTTGATGTGATTGTATGAATATATGAAATTTAATTTAATTATGGTAAATATAGTAATGTTTCCTCCAGATCAAGTTTCAGTCACGTCGGCTAGTCTCAACGAAACTAGCAAACAAAAAGCAACTAGCTGTCTGCGCAGTATTGGATTATAATGTACGAGTGTGTTTGAGCACAGATGCACTCTCTATTATTTACGACCTCAACCAATTATAACATCGACTTAAAATGTTGTACACTAGTTCAAAAAGTGAGATCTTTTTACATAAGAACTGACAAGTAATTCTGGGGTTATTGTTTTTTTTTAAACAAAACTAGTTTTACGGATTTAATTTTTTTAAAGTAGTATATCCATTGGTTAAAACAATTTGTTATAGTATTTAAAAATGTAAATAAATAAAAATATTAATAGAATATATAATTTAAAAATTAAGACAAACATGTTCATATTATTTTCTTTACCCTATAACATATGTTTAATTCCTAAATTACTACTTATTATAAAAAAAAATGAAAAGAGCTTATCGCAATATATCACTAAAATAATTCTTGATTTTTATTTTTAATTATTTTTTTAGTAATGACGAGTAAAAGTAAAACAAAATAAACAAAGTTACGAGTGAAATTATTAATGACCGAACCGTTGTTCGGTCATTAATAATTTTGCTGTTTAAAAAGTTCTTATTTTCCTTTTTTCTGAATTCAAATTTGAAATTAGTTTATAATGGAAGAAACTTTGATCTATTTTCTGCCATTTCACAAAATTATTTTTCACCGCGATGGTTTAATTACATTAGGGAGTTGAAAGTTAAATAAAACAGAGTTGCTGTGGTTGCTTTACATAAAATCGGTATGGAACTGTAATTCATTATTAGAACTGTTCAAAAACTAGGCATTAGCAGTGTGTCTGAGTATCGTGCTATCAACAGATACACTAACAATTCCTCTATCAAATACCATAAAAAATAGAAGCGACCCCGCTAGGAATAGACGGTCTATGAATGCAGTCAAAACTAGAAGGAATAAATATTTCCTCTAGATATCTGTCACGAATTATTAGACAAGACCTGAAGCTAGGTGCTTACCGTCGATGCAAGGGACATGCTCTAAATCAGTTCTTGCGGCTTAAGGAGTGGATCAATTAAAACTTTTGCATTTCGATATTCTGGTGGATGACACAGAAATGTGCCCTTTACATTTTTAGAGTGAAAAATTTAATTTTTAGAGCTAACCGTGTTTAACTTCTCAATAGCGATAGCACGATAAAGTTAAAGGTGGTCATTTTGAATAAAAGTGAAGGCATTTGATATGGTGGACCATAATATACTTCTTAAAAAACTCGAATATTTTGGCATTTCTAATACAGTTTTAAGCTGGTGTAAATCCTTTTTTTTTATAGGATAAGGGTGACAAACGAGCACACAGTCCACCTGATGGTAAGTGGTTGCTGCGGCCCATAGACATCTACATCTATCCTCTATTACAAATCAAAATGTAGATGCGTTGTCACCCGGGAGGACTAAGATGGAATGCCTCATTTCCAGTAAAAAGGGCCTCCGGCCACCTGCACTCACCAAGCGAAACGCAGAGGTAAACCTCTACTTCACGCTGGTTTTCTGTGAGGTCGTGGTACCATCCCGGTTCGAGCCGGCCCATCCGTGCGACAGCAAAAGCTGCCGCGTGGCTCTATCTCTCTAATCGAAATGCCAGAGTAGTAATTGATGGCGAGTGTTCGGATTCTTTCAATGCTATTTCTGGTGTTCCGCAGGGATCAAATTTAGGGCCTTTATTCTTTGTTTTGTTTATTAATGATATAGTAAATGTATTTAAAAATTGTCAGGTTTATTTGTTCGCAGACGATTTAAAAATAGCTAAAGTTATAAAGGAAGAATCTGATGTAATAGACTTACAAGCGAATCTTGATAGACTTGTAAAATGGTGTGAAACAAATCGAATGTTGCTCAATCCAGACAAATGTATTTTGTCAAAAGAAGAAAAAAAAACATTAATGACTTCTTACAACATTTTGGGTAAAAAGCTGAAGGAAACTAATTCAATTAGAGACTTGGGTATATTTGATAGCATATTAAGATTCGATAAACATATTAATTCTATAGTGACTGCTTCTTTCAGGTTGCTCGGCTTTGTTCTTAGACAGTCTAAAGATTTTAAAAAGGTAACAACAATACTTCAACTGTACAACAGTTTGGTCCGTAGCAAACTTGAATATTGTTGTCAAGTATGGTCTCCCGCTTACAAAAACCACATTGAAAGAATCGAACGTGTTCAAAAAAGACTCATTAAACACCTAATATTTCGTTTTGAGGCGTCAAGTCATAGTGAGTGCTACAAAGAGAAACTCGATTACTTTAGGATGAAACCACTGGCAGCTTGTAGATCTCTTCTTGATTTAAAATTTCTTCATAAACTTTTCAATGGTAAAATTGATGTCAGTGAGCTGTTGAGTAGATTTAATATTAATGTACCTCGGAGACCTCCTCGCAACCCATGTCTTTTCTTTAAGGCTGATAGCACTAGAACAAAACTTGGACAGAATTCTCCAATAACACGTATATCACGTGTATACAATGTATGTGTAAAAAACATAGTAACACTAGACATTTGTTGTGACGGACTCACACTTTTTATGAAAAAATGTAATGATAGTTTAGAAAATTAATTAGTCACTAACTTTATGCTAAACTTAACTTTTATTGTTACAAAAACTATTATCTATCTTTTGTTCGTTAAACTTATTTTTGTTATTTTTGTTACAACTACCATTAGAATAGGCATATTATAAACACTATTTTAGAAAGATGTGTTCTCCTATAATTGGTAGTACATAGTAAATTGTAGATGTAAGGCATGTCTTAGAAGTAATTTAATATGTACAACTGTTGGAGATCCATACAAATACATAAATAAATAAATAAATAAAAGTAGTGTATAATATATACATTTTATTAATATTTCGCTATTTCTTTAAGACATATTATATGCATTTTAATAGGTAATATAACTTAGGGCATGCTGGGTACATTGCTTAATGAGATATTAAAAGTTTCTAATATACCTATAATATTATTATAATATGTATACGTGTATGTTTGGTATTATAGTATGTAAACCGTGAAGTGGTGGTGATAGAATACACCATACCCCATACCGACCCGTGGGTGTCGTAAGAGGCGACATAGGAAAACACCAAAAAATGGATAACAGCGTTAGATAAAAAACTGCGTTTGCCAGCTTACCTGCCAAGTGTGTCAAAGTCAAAGGGGAGGCCCTTTATGGATCTATCAGTGGGGAAGACCTTTGTTCTTCAGTAGACTTTTGATAGGCTGTGGATGTTGATAATGAACGATGATGTATAATAAATATGTACACGCACCATAATATACAAATATGCTACCGTCTACAATCATAATATTGTATACTGTATATTAAAAAAAATCAAAACATGTACAACAGGTATTTAAATTACATTAAAAGAGTACGCGTGCGCAGATCCAGTTACGGTCAAACAGTGTTGAGTGACGGTCGAGTTTTTGTAAGCAAAACTATTCTATATTATATGAAAACACAGAGTCATTTATGAGCGTTTAATGACTACGGTGACTAATTGACTACGTCGAGTGTTGTTTATCGTTACTTTATGAGAATTTTGGACGTTCAGTTAAATTTATACGATATATAGAACAGGTAATTATCGTTTCAATCCTATTGACCTTTAGCATATTTTCCAAGCAATTATTGTTTTATATTTATGTAATATAACTTTAAATAGATAATAAATATATTTTAAATAAAATATATTCAATAAAAATATTTATATACGGATCTCAAAATATTGTGAATTACTATTTATTGGTTCAACTACATGAACGTTGAAAATTCTTGTTAAAAGAAGGGGCAAAGGTTGGTCATTAACTTTTTTTACATTGAAATTATCTTATCATTGTAACTGATATTATTCTAATAATCCTTTTATGGCAGATTTCAATTGTAACTTAGAAAAAAATCGCTTCATTTTTAAATTTTAGAATTTTAAATCACCCGAAACATCTAACTTTCCATCTAGATTTCGATGCAGTGTTAAATTTATATAAGGTCTCATAGAGAGCGTTTGACCGGAGCATGTAGCGTGGTGGAGGTTGATTTAGTTACCTGTGCCATGTGGAGGAAGTTGTGGGAAGGAGACAGAAGGGGAGACGTGACCATAAAACCAAAAACAGAAATGCCTTAAAATTCATCTCCTGGCGTTGTGATCACTGGTCATAACTTAAGGTTCACAGTTATAAATGTCAGACTTAATATTTTAAGCATTTGTTTGCCTAGAAAAGGTACACTGGAACCATTTACGCTAAAGAAAATTGATATATACGTTGCAGCTTGTGAAACCCTTAAAACAGCTTATGAAATGTCCACTCTTGAACTTAGCCCTCCCCACAGATTGCCACATAGACGGGACAAGGTTAGCAATTTACGGGTTCTTGGATCGATTCATTTTAGGTTAGATATATTTTTTATCTAGTCTAATTGAGATCAATCTAAAAAATCAATTCCTTAACGCGAAATAATCCATTATTTGGTTAAACGGTCTCAGATCGATATGCCTCTTATCTCTTACTTGAAGCTTGAATCGGCCATGCGTTAGAGATCAGAGCATTATTATACATCTAATAAGAAAATATAACCAACAAAATCGTGCCGCAGGATACTAAAGCCAACCCACCTGGCGTCATAACAAACACGGGTTGAGATGAGTTGACACCCCTTGAAGGGGAGGTGCAGAGTCGCGTAGATTTTTGAAATAATAAATGGAACATTCTTTGTTAATTACACATTATTATGCTTTTCTTCGTATCCTACTATGTGAAACCGCGAGGATAAGTAGTGTTAAGACAAAAGCGTGAACGTTTTGAATGACTTTCATTGGGCAACATACATCATAAATTGATATTACATTACATCTTTAAATATATTTATTCAGCAACATGGGATTTTAATTGGGTAAGAAACTTGCTCGGTATATTGTTTATGTAGAAACATACAAAAAGTCTTCACAGGACTCGCGCGCATTTCGATATTTCGCGTGGAAATAATTTACGAGTATTATATTACATATCGCAGTAAATTATAAGAGTACACATTTAAACGACACAAGACGTGTTAAAAATATGTTATTAATAATCTCCTTATATACGGCTTTTGTCCCAAATATAGCGTATTTCTTTTAAATCTTCTGTAGATTCATAATCATGTCTTATACTAAAGCCTTTTTGTTTATAACTCACTATAAATGCTGAAAGGATTCCTTCGCTCGTTTCGAGTCGACTAATGCGATTGTAAATGCGATATTCATTACATCTTTCCTAATTAGGAATTTAGGCAGGTCGGGAAAGCAGAAACCTTCCTTACTGATTAATGAAAACCTTAACCATCTTACGCCTTATTTTATTTAAGATAATTAAAATATATACAGTGATAATAAAATACATTGATGTGATCTGATCAAATTATGAGAATATTTTGTTTTATTACGAGGACCTTAGCTAATTAATGATTAAAATCTTTAACTTATTTTGTTTTCTTTTACCTTTTCTGAATTATAATTAGGTAGGTACTATATCAATTCAGTGTAGTGTACGCCTTTTACTCTCATTTAGAGTTTTCCTAATTGGTTGTTATAATAATCATGAATAGTTTTTTATAGGATAGGGTGACAAAAGAGCACACAGTCCACCTGATGGTAAGTGGTTGCTGTGGCCCATAGATATCTGCATCTATCCTTGATTACGAATCAAAATGCAGATACGTTGTCACCCGTGAGGACTAAGAAGGAATGCCTCTTTTCCAGTAAAATGGTTCACCGGTTCTCTACACTCACCATACGAAACACAGCAGTGTCAAGCTGCCATTTTACGCTGGTATTCTGTGAGAGCGTGGTCTTTCCCCGGTCGAGCCGACCAACTCGTGCTATAATCATAATATAGCTACAGTATGGCTCTACCACGTACAACTTTAAAAGTTTATAGAAATTAAAAGTTTGTTGGGCATTTTCAAAAATAATCTAATTAACCGCTCGGTTAAAAAGCTGGCCGCCTCCATTGTTGAGAAGGTGAAAATAATATATAATCGGATATACTTTTCTTTGCTGGACAATAGTCTTTTTAGATGCATCAAGATTATTACTTTGCTACAACTGCGTTCTTCAAAAAATTTATAAGTAGTTCTCAAAAAAATACAGCAGACGATGAAACTATTTGTCTGGCCTACTGGTCATCTTAAACTGTCTACATTGGAACGTGTGATGTGACAGCGCTATATTGGGTGTAGGTGGTTTTCTTTTTCATCAAAAGTATTCTCAATTTTTTTTTCATTATTTTTAATTGGTCGGGCCTATATTTTCACCCACGGCCTTATGATTGAGCGGCGTTAAGATTTCTCCTGAGAGTAGGCGACCACTCCCAACTCAAAACTCAAATCTTCTAAGTGGTCAAGTATGAGTGATATAGACAGTGAGTCGTTAATATCACCTATAAGCATTTCTTATATTTACAGGAATTCATGTGAACCATTATCAGGGCAAATAATAATAATATTAATAATTAATATATTAATATTAATAATTTGATACGATGTTAAACCTCGTGAAAACCGAAACCGACGAAATCTAGGAATGGGTTAAGCCCGGTCAACCTCTCGGGTCATCTGAGGTGACTATATCCCCGTGACAGTCCGCTCTGGATCCAAATTCAGAAGATGGCGCTCTTTGATACCGCGCGCATCGTTAGTTTTTTTCCTTTTCTTCCTAATCTTATACCATTTTAACTTCCCTGCCATGGGCTTCCATCTAGTTGGGTTTTCATTTATTTATTTTACAATATTTTATTTTTGGTATTTTTTTCATTCAACGCTTATTTTATTTTATCGTATATCCATTTTTTACATAAATACTTCGAATAATAATAATATTAATACTATTCTTCAGACTTTGCACTCGTAAAATATCATCTCTGCTAAGCTTAATCGAGAGTGAACTTTCAGTCGTTAAATTTTGCATTTTCCTCATTATAAGATCAAATAAAGTTCCAATAAATTTTGATTTTCAGTGATGATAATGTTGACGGGTGGGCAACTTTCAAAGAGGAGAAGTATTTCCCAGGGTGTATACTTCCTCAGGTGGGAAATGTATATCTCCCCTGAAAATTGGTATCTACATTCCCATATCTTAATTTTAATCACAAATCTTTTTCAGAGTTCCTCTCAACGTCATTATTTGAATAAAAACTCTCGCACATACTCCTCATACTATCGCAAGCTCTATTTAAGTGGCCCTCAACGGACTCTTTCTTCAATCAACTCTAAGAGACACTGCACACTGCAGACTTTCTATCGGGCGAGAGTTTAGTCGGTTTCTTAATCAGTATTGAGATGTATGCAAATGCGCATAATATAACGATTAGTTATCGGCCGATAAATCAGTTTGATGGGCTTCACGATTCCCTTCAAACTAAATTGTTGGTCAACTATTGGCCAACTGCTAAATCAGTACGGTCCTCGTCGACGCGCGCATATACGCCGATTGTTCAGTCGGCCGACTCGGTCGATAACGTCATTTCGCTCAATATATTGGAACAGAAAAGAAGTGCGCATGCATTAAAATGGCGCAGCTTGTAAAATCATCTATTTTACAGTTGATAGAGGAAGTTGAAATATGAGGTAAATTTAAAGAAAAAGCTGGAGAAGAAGTAATCTCACTGTTTAATTGGACCAGTGTGTGCACACAGTTGATAGAAAGTCTACAGCGTGCGGTGACTCTTATGCCTCCTCTACACTACTCGCTAAGTAGATCAAAGTTGGACGAGGCGAATAGTGTAGATAGGTACTTCGATTTACTTCGTCCAAACTCGCTTCGCCTCGGGCAATCGGAAGCGCTGTCGGTTTTTTGCGCCACAGTCAAAGGACTTCGCGAAGTACCCCGAAGTTACTCGTGTATCAATACACTACTCGGCGTACGCCAGTTATGAATATTTTTTTTAAATATAAATATAAAATATATAACTTTCTACATAATTATTTATTTAGTTAACGCATTGACGTCGTACTGTTCACACAATTAGGTACCTATAGCAGCTGCCTCTTGAACGTCATTCATGTTAACGGTGCGGGAGACTCAAGACGACTGAGCTCTTCGCGAAGTAGCACGAGTGTGTGGTCACGTTCTTCGGACTGCGATCGACTTTGACGAGCACTTCGTCGAAGTTACTTCGCGAGTAGTGTAGATGAAGCATTAAACATCACGCGAGTCACATTTACGGTCTACATATTTACGCACGCACACGTGAATGACTATAAGTGGTTATAAAATCTTCCAGCATCAAAATACACCAATCATTATGCTATTTATAAGTTACTGGCCGTAACTTCAACAAAAAAAATAACAGGTCCTTTTTTACTTACAATCTGAGTATAAACAATTATACTTTAGTAGGAAAACCATAGCCGTATATGTTCCCACATCTATGCTACTATCGTAGATTCGTATCATGAAATGAGCACAGAAAAATAGTGTAGGTACACAATAAACTTCTCAGTACCAAAAACCTTTTATTTTTATATTGTTAATGATTTTTAGTAGAGCTATATTATGATTGCAGCAAGAATGCGTTGGCTCGACCGGGGTAGGACCACACTAGATGTCTATGGGCTGCAGCGTTCACTTACAGCGTAAACTTTGCGCACGTGTGTCACACTTATTCTATAACAAAGAAAATACTCAAAGTAAAATTGCTAAATTTAATTATTCCGTTAAAACAAAACAGAGTTCAGTCAAATTTTATCATAATTTCTCTATTATTTCGCCAATATAGTCCTCAAAACGTTCCATTTTTTAATGCTGCCTATATTATGTAAGCGTAAATTAGTATGTTTGTATGTTAGTGGACTATTTCTGTCTCGCATTTCTTAAAAAATTGTATCGTCTCCAATTTGAACTTAACTGCGTATGAAAATACCTGATTTAGTTATTTTTTAATAGATTTCATATAGTAGGATTGTTTATTAAAGTGATTTTTTCTGTATCTTCTTCTGATCTATATTTTATGGTTTTTTTGTTTGCTAACTGTCCTCTGGCAGTAAATAAGAAATAAATTGACACCTCCAAATAATTCCACGTAAGAAAATAAAAAAAAATTAAAGAAAGTCATTATTTTTTAATTTTAATATGTGGTCCGCTTGATCTGAGCCGCGGACTTCGTATTTCTATGTGGCAAGCACCCACTAGTAGCAAGATATACAAGCTATAGGCAAACTTGAACTTGGGGAAGGGAGGCGTAAAAAGGGAGTATTCCGGGAAACATTTCGTAATGCTTTCTTTTTTTCTTTTCTTTTCTTGTTTCTTCATAGCTTTTTTTATTTTAATCCTTTTTTTGCGACATAGCAATTAGCTTTTTCCAGTTAGATATATCACCATATATTTATTTCATTCTATATTAGAAAACTCTTCTTCAAATTAAATTCTCCCTTTTTTTCTAGATCCCGTTGCTCCCTCCCGTAAAATTTTATTTTCTTGTTGTGATACGTCAAATTAATAAAATAATAAGTGATGTTATGAAGTACGATTACTGAACTCAGTGTTGTTACCGTTTTGTCTTTTGAAATAATTTTCCAAAATGATGTAATAAAATAGGAGGTAATCGTAACTGACCTTATACAAAACATTAGATTTTATCGTAACTTTTTTACCAGTTTAACAAAAGATTTTAAATTATGATAATAAATTATAAAGCTCAAATTGCCTTCAATTAGTCAAACCACTTTCGCTATACATAACTATTACTATTTTTATGCAATGCGCTATTACAAAAAACTTCATTAGACCGAAAAACTCCACTGATTAAGGCAAATCTTTTTTTCTCTCTCGTTGAAGGATGTATTTTTCTTAATTCATTCGTTCACATCTCATCACATTACCAATCATCTCGAACCGTCTGAGGCAGTCGAGGTGGTTATAGCGGCGTCTATCGGAAACCATATCAAGAACTTTCTGGAGTTTCCCGTGGTCGCCTCCTACGACAACTAAGGGACGAATTGGGGTGACGGATTATCTTAAGCAAATTGTTTAATTTTATTAAAATTTATTTTAAAGGCAAATTTTTAAAGTGGTCACTTTCGCCCGTAGGCTTTAGCTTAAAAACTTTACAGCCAATTTACTGATTCTATCATGTATTCAAACTCATGTCTGAAGCACAGGTACTCAACCTAGTTCAGGCAGGTAGCTAATATTATAAACTTGATTTTTCTATTTTCTTTTGAAGATTCTTCACTATTAAGCTACACACAGTTTTAATTTTATCACATGTTATTTTTATTAGACTTATTATTACTTTATTTAATTGTAATCATATTTGTTCATGTATGTAAACATGTGTAATTGGAAATTAAATAAATATTTATTATTATTAAACTGCAAATCCTTCTCCATGGCATCCGTAGCCTAACTTGCTTCTTTTTTAATCCGCTATTCAACTTAAGTCAACAACAAGCCAAACTATCTTCTATACATATTATAATAAAAATGTAAATTGCAAATGTCTGAACATTTTATATTTGTGTGACAAAAATGATTGAGAGAGACTAAAAATAAGTAACTAAATACATTTCTATCATTTTTAGATATTGTTTCTCTGTCTGTCTGTTTGTTAATGAACGTATCACGTCTAAACTACTAAGTTTAAAAAAAAGAATCGTTAAGAAAATCATAAAACGTATTTTCAAATAACATTTAGTCTTAGTTTTTATTAAAGTCCGTACATTCTATAAAAAATTATGACTATTGTTTTAAAATGTAGGTACAAATTTGTACAATGGTGGCGTTGAGTCACAGTATAAATATATAATAGGAACAGTACGGAAACTACCTACAAACACTCGAAACGGCACACTCGCACAAATATGCGCAACGACGACACTTCTAAGCGGTCGTCGCGGTGCTCTCAGTACACTCAGTAGCGAGTGGCGCGTCAAGACTTTAAAAATGCCACGAACGTATTGCGTAATGCGTAGTTTACGGCTGTTTGAACTTGACTCCATCGAAACCGGAGCTATCATATTTTAAGCTTACTTCTGATTTTGAAAGGTAAGAATGATTTTTATTGTCATTGTTATAATCGTTATCGAATTAAATTCCGTGTGATCGATTATAATGAATTCGTGAACTTATTTGTAAATCCAGAATGCGGCGGTTTGAGGATATTTAAAGCTGATAGTGCAATTGTTTGTAACAACAAGTAAATCCAAGATGGAGGCTGCAATAGGTTTCATTTTTTTGTCATTGATGCCATTTTCATGGATTTCGAGGATGTTGAAGCCGATAGTGCCTTCAAAATGTAAATCCAAGATGGCGGCTGACATAGGTATCAAATTTTTCGTCATGGGTGCATCGATCACTAATAAAAAACATGGGTGTAATTTTCATGGTTTTCGAGGGTATTGAAGCCATAGATATAATAATAGAAGGAGATATGCCCGGTAGTTGAAAATGTATCGGAACCCGGTGTATCCAGTTGGCCTCTACGACCCGCCTACTACTACACTTGCAGATCAGTAAAAGCAATAGATACGCAGTCGCGCACACACCCGCATTTTATAAATTAGAACGTACTAGACAATCAATTATAAACCGTATCCCTACAGAAACAGCGTGCATTTACCATTCACCGTACTACTTACTCACACAAAAATATTAGTCGCTATCGTTGTGCTGTGCATTTTAAAAACAAAAGCCATTTATTTTACATATACATTAGAGATTGACTAAATTGGAAAGTAATCGATTCTCTTCCATTTATACTAAAATTGCACTAAAATTAAAAATAAAATAAATAAAAAACGATATGCACAGGAAATTATATAATAAAAATAAACAATATGTAACTAAACGTAAATTATTAAGTACCTAACCTACCTAACAAATACAATAAAAAATCCGGTATTGTTGGTTTTGATTGTCATAACGTATTGAAAATGGTGGCCTTCCTGTGGCATCAATTAATTTCTTTTTTAAATTAGCATCTTTTGGGAAGTTGAAAATGTACGATAATAATTTATTTATCATTTACATATATCCTACGCAATTTCTTAACCTCACCATGTACCTGGCAAGCCTTTGTTAAAAAACCCCTGGTTGGTTAAAATATTGTTAAATATATGAAAACAAACACATACTCATGCATAACAAATAAATAGCCAGGAGAATTATGTTGACTTATTTTAGCAAAAGTCACTATTATAATATTATCTGAATTCTGAACCATGCCAATTAGGTATAATAACGCATTCGAAGGCTTTGAAAACATAAAAGTATGGAATTAACACGAAGATAAGGCATAATATACTATAATTCAACCCAAAACACTTCACCGATGATTAACCTAATTATTTAAGCAACTTACTTTATGATCGCTAGTTACGAATTCAGTGTAGTAAACGGTGAAAATAATCAAAATAATTAAATACCATTAAGTCACATCAGTCTTCCCACCGGGCTGAAACGGTTGACAAATTGAAAGAATAAACTATAATAGCAATTCACCAATCGACATTGTTGTCGATAGCACACGTTAGTGGATCTGCGCAAGCACAACACTAACTCATCGCAAGATACAGTGGCCGTACTATAGTATGTGCCAAATCGATTGAGAAAAACGGACAATGACCTTTCGGTCGTTTAACCAGGGGTTACAAACCTTCAATATATAGGCACATTTTATATGTAGTACTTTCTTTATTTATAATGATTTTTTTATAATGATTGATATAATATATATTTATTAACTATTATTAAAAAGTTATGTGAAAGATCGCTGTAGAAGAAAAATCATCTATTGTTATAAAGTACTTTATTCATTTAACAACAAAAAACATTAATTTATAACACATATAAAGATTCGAGTGATAACGACACCGAATAAGTACGTACTTATGCAAAAGATAAAACTTTATTTTTAATATTATATAAGAACTTTATTTTTATTCGGTGCAATCATCACTCGTATCTTCACTTGATGAACTATCTGTAACATTAATTATAAAGCGATCTGCAGTTTGGTCAATTCTATCATCCATGCCACGCATTTTTTGTTCAACCTTAAGGACATGCTGAACACAGTTTTTCCATTTATCTGGCGTGATTTGAGTTAAACCATCTTTAAGTAAATTTTTAACATCTTTTAACTTGAAAGTTGTATTTTTTCGTGCAACGTACCCTTTCACATCTGCCCACACAAGTTCAATGGGGTTAAGCTCACAGTGATAAGGAGGTAACCTTACCACTGTGATGCTTTTTTCTTTTGCCATCTCGTCGGTGACGTAACTTCGATAGTTATCTTTAACTGCCTTTATTTTTTCCATTAAGTGGGTCTTTGTGTCCGAGGGCACGTATGCGATCTGTTTAGATTCTAGCCATTCCTGCATATTTTGTTTCCGCCAAGACATTGTTGGGGTTTTTTCTAAACGTCTGGAGTGGTAACTAGCGTTATCCATAACTATGACATCGCCGCTTTGCAGTTTTTCTATTACTTTTCTAAACCAGTCCTCGAAATGGAGAGCGTCCATACTCTCATGGTAGTCACCAGTAGATGATGATTCAAATACCCAATCACATCCCTCCAAAAAGCCATTTTCATTGCCAACGTGTACAACTATTAATCGCTTTCCTTTACCCGAAGGGGCTTTCGCGCCAGTAGAGTAGCCTTCTAACCGTGATTGACGAGAAGATTCAATTGTGGTGTCTTCCCATACCTTTCCCATAGTATGACCTGCGTTAATCCATGTTTCGTCAAGGTAAAAAATGTTACGTCCCTCGTTTCTTAATATTTGTATTTCTCTCAAATATCTGGTACGCCACAGAACTATCTCTGGGCGATCTATTAGACCACTTTTTCTGTTTCTCTTTATATATTTGAATTTTAAATGGCGCAACACACGTCGCAGGGAAGTTTTGCTCAAGTTTGGCAACTGGTCATCTTGATTTATACTGAGCAAAATTTTGTCTAAAGTCGGTAATTCTCCTGCAAGAAAGAACTGATGCACTTTCGCTCTTATAGCCGATTTATCAAAATCGTCCAACTTGTCAATTACAGACTTTTTTCTTTTATTAATTATTCCCTTTTCTGGTATTTTATGGGAATCTCTATACACGCTTAATACGCGATATATAGTGCTCTTGCTGACTCCTGAGATCTCCGAAACCTTTTCTACCATATTAACGTTTGAAGGATACACGTCTTCGGGCCAGGTGTTTTTGACATATTTGTATACATTAATGATAATCTCTTGTTCCCCGACCGACAAAGTGGTAGGTTTTCTCTTTTTTACTGGTGACGTTAAAGGTGCTCCAGAAGATGGGCCTGTAAATAAATGACAAAAATATACTACCATAGTACTACATCACATAAATACATATTGTTTTAGAAAATAAATACCACATGGTCACATAAAAAGAGCGCTTTAAGAAATAGAAAGGCTACGTCGTCGCATTTGTACCTATTTGTACGTACCTGCTACGTTTATTATGGGTCGGCGACGTCTCTTTCCACTTGATGTTGAAGGACCGGGTCCTTCACCAAATTCTCCTGAACTCATGTCGATTTAGTAACGACCGTCACAGTAAAACTAATATAACAGATTCAAAAAACAAAAACTTAACGATATAACAAATTTAACAGTAAAAACTCAACTAAAACAATGCAATGAATGCTATGAATTACCCGAGACGTACACACGCAAGCGCTATCCGAACACGAATGAAAACAAAATGGCGGACCGGCCCAAAAAAGGTGACGCATCTCTGGCTGCCATTGTCACGTTTCTTTTAGAACGAACTGACGTAACGCGCGTTTTGTTTATTTTAAAGGGATGAATTTGCAAAAGCTCAATATGGTGATTATATTGCTTCAAATATTTTTTTAATATGAAACTGTTATTAAATGAATTGCTGCGTTACTTACCATAAATTGAAATATAAAATATAACACATTTTTCGCGATGTACCGTAAGATTTTACTATGTTTATAGGAACCACAGACAATATTATTTAAGAAACAAAAAAACAAAACATATGTGCTGACCTAGAAGTGGGAATAATATCAATATTTAAATATTGTTATCACATCTAAATTGAGATTTTGTAAGTTACGCCTTTTGACACTCGGCTCATATCTGAGGTCATTGTCCGTTTTTCTCAA
Organism: Parnassius glacialis; assembly: GCA_033319125.1. NCBI lineage: Eukaryota > Metazoa > Arthropoda > Insecta > Lepidoptera > Papilionidae > Parnassius > Parnassius glacialis. The sequence goes on along the minus strand of JAVANC010000026.1, from coordinate 33,437,129 downwards.
TCGATATGGCACATACTATACACGATGCATCCCCATAAATAAAGTATCGTATTGTCATATTTACATTGCTTGTTCAGTCGCTTAGCGATATACATAAGTAGTGGTTAAGGAGCAATGTATTTACTACAAAATAGTACCGTTGCAGTGATATTTGAAAACAAAAATAACGCATTAAGAGCAAAAAATATTTTACGATTTGTTGTTTTTCATGATTTTAAAGATAAAGATAGTAAAATATTTGTTCTTACATTTGGTAAGTGATTCCATGATCTACAAAGATTTTGTTTTGGCTTCGGTTTTTACAAAAAAACACCGAATAACACGGCATTCTGATATTGTTTCACGATTACGGTTGAAAGTATACTAATACGCAAAGACGGCCATTTGAATAGAACCTGAGCATTTTGATCATATCGTGCGGACACAGACACGCCCACTTGCCACTTCTCTTCTTTTTAATATTTCTATGATTGAAGCCGATAGTGCTGTCAAAATGTAAATCCAAGATGGCGGCTGCAACAGGTATCAATTTTTTCGTCATGGGTATCATTTTCATGGTTTTCGAGGGTGTTGAAGCCGATAGTGCTGTCAAAATGTAAATCCAAGATGGCGGCTGCAATAGGTATCAATTTTTTCGTCATGGGTGTCATTTTCATAGGTTTTGAGTATGTTGAAGCCGATAGTGCTGTTGAAATCAAAGTAAGTCCAAGATGACGGCTGCAATAGGTATTAATTTTTTTCGTTATGGGTGTCATTGTCATGGTTTTCGAGGGTGTTAAAACCGATTTTTCGTTGTTGCTTTAAAAGAGAACACATAAACTGCAAATTAGCTGATCTAATTTACTAAAAAATAAACAAACTCGGTTTTATAGTCCCTGTCCTTGTTTTCCAACATATTTTTTAAACACCTGTTCATTCGAATGAAAATTTTATTCACAAGTAAATTCAATAATGAAGTATTCCGAACTTGTCGTAGCAGATAAAAATATTTTTCTGTAAATAATTTGTAATAATGAAGAATGAAGGTACGTTTTCGTCCAACCGCGGCTTTCGTACGCTCCCGCCAAAACTTGTAAAAGGTTACACCGTAATGACAAAGTTAAAGATCTATAGTTCTTCAAGTTGTTGTGTGTTAATATTAAATTGTTTCCGTGTTTAAGCTATCGTCTTTTGCTGAGATTACGCGACGCCATGAGATTACCTATTTAAATTTTATTTGTAAGCTAGTTATTTAAATTCGATTGATTGATAACTACAGAACAAATATTAAAAAAAAAAAACAATATCAAAAACATTTAAAGTTACAACCCTATTGCTTCAATGGAGCGTAGGTTTAGGCTTAATTTCCGTACTGTTCATATTTATACTGTGGTTGAGTCATCAAGTGAATTTTTTAATCTTATCTCAGAAATTGTAATTAAATTTTAATTAATGTGAAATAATGTTGTTTATACTTTATATATATAATAATGTATAAAAACACAATACACAAAAAAAGGAACGTTATCTCACAAATATGAACGTAATACCAGTTTAGTAAATAAAAAAAAATAGTTAACCTGTGTCATCGATAGATGTTGTTGTGCAAATAATGTATTTTAATAAGTACTGCTGATCTTTATATTATCATAGGTGGAATAACTCATACAGCAATTTATACTTTTATTTATATATCTTAAAATATATAAATCGTAAAAATATTGAGATGTTTACGTAGAATGACAATCAAATCAAAGATTTAAATTGTACTTTTTTTTAAATAACGCTGTCAGATGTTCAACTTCAATTAGAACGTCCCTATCAGCCTTTGTACGTCCTACTGCTGAACACAGGCATATTCATGTTTCTGTGAGTATTTGTTTTTTGAACGAGACAAAATTCATCGTGCTGCCCTACTGCATGTTGACGAAATTAAAATTTAGATTTGCTCACAATGTACATATTCTTCAATACCGAGTACGTGTTAAATAAAATTTTATAAATGCTAGTAACAATTTTGTTGGGAACCATTGAGATCGAACTTAAGTTCTTTGCGTGCACCTATTTCTTGAGCTGCTGAGGAACTCCTTTCGTTTTTATCTAATACCTTTTAGAACCTTATTTTTTTTATAAATCGCCCTGTTTCCGAATAAAACACCTGACTGTATTAAACTGAACAACTTCTAAGGATATTTTCATATTGCATATGCATAAATTGCTTTCTATAAAAATTTCCGGCTTTGTTTATTTTGTATAACCAAACAAAGATTTTTATTTATATACTTTTCAAACGTTACTTATTTAAAAGAAATTGTACTTTATTAATGTAATTTGTTATTTTAAAAGAAGACAAAAGCTACATTTGTAACATAAGTCTTATTTTTCTTTAAAAATGTCACGTAAAATAAATGTCATGAAATTTCGTTTAAATGGGACAGACTTAAATCTATAAAAGTATCGATGGTGTGTAGCTAAAATGGAAACACACTGGGAACGTGCTGAAAGGACCCAACTTATTTTAGCCAGCTTGGTTAACTAGCTTCCCACGAGGTGTGCTCACCTTTACCGTGTAGTGGCAGTGTAAGTACTCCATATCGTCCCATGGGTGTCGTAAAAGGCGATAGAGGGAAACAGATATAGAAAATGGGCAGTAGCATCTTCCTATTGTCAACTAGAAAATCTAAAATCTACGGTTGCCAACCCACTCGCCAAGCATGGCAACTATGGAATAAATATTTTATAGGCTGTAATGGAAATTTAGTTAGTTTCGCTGCTTCTTCGCTTGGTTACTTTTAACATTTACCGACAGGTGTAACTATTAAATATAAAATGGCTAAATAAATATATAAATATTAATTTTTTATATTTACTTACATCCATCGACTTCCTGCATGTCTTACCAGGTCGTCACTCCATCTAATGGGGGGAGGCCCTACACTTCATCCGCTGGTAAGAGGCCATCACTCAAGAACTTTTTTTCCCCATCGGTTGTCGGTTCTTCGAGCTGTATAGCCGGCCCACTGCTACTTCAGCCTACTAATCCGTTGGGCTATGTCGGTCACTTTGGTCGATGGATGCAGGTGGCTCAGGACCATGCTTTGTGGCATACCTTGGGGGAGACCTATGTTCAGCAGTGGACTTGTGAAGGGCTGTAATGATGATGATGATGATGATTTACCGACAGATGTCACTATTCAATTTTAATATACAAGTATATCTTCCAAATCTTTTCGATGGTATACGGCTCAAATTTGTTGTTTCTTAAAAAAAAACGTGATTGACACAGATATTGCCATTAGTTATGATGTTGGTGAGGTGTTTTATCCCACGAATTCGCTTAAAACCAAACACCTACAACTTTGATATGACAATTAACTTCGCTATTTGCAGGAATGGATCTAGAGTTTGTAGGGGGTTAGAGACTGAAGACTTTTGTCGCATTACTTTATGACGCAAGAATGTCAAAAGAATTAGGTTCTTTTTTTCTGTCATCATCGGCTCGTAAGAGTCTACTGCAAGATATGGACCTACCTCTGTAGGAGTGGTTTGCTATAATTGTCACGTTCGGCAGACAGATTGACATTCGTCATGCAAGACCAAGTCTCGCATCTTTGCTGTCCGTAGTTAGTCTGGCCCGGCTATTTTATGTCTTGCTCTGACGTAACCGATTTGGTTGTAGCGCAAAATACGAGTATAGTGAGCAATTATATTTTTCTGGCGTTTTCCATAATCACCTATGTCTCCGGTGACGTAGAGGAGTGATGGATACATTTACGCCGCTACTAAACGGCAAACGATTTGTCGTTCCCTCCTTACGTTTTCATATATTCTCTATATGTTTTTATAAATGACAGTAATTGTTAACCACTTCTTCTCTTTTATATTAACTTAGTGCATACCTACTCGTACGTTACTTAGTTTTATCTATACAAATAAATAAAATTGAAGTGTCTGTTTGTAATGTCAAAATTACAGCTTGTTACTAAATGCATATGAAAGTATATAACGGTACTTATAACAAAAATACAATTTATAAAGTTTTTGTCTGTGTGTCTGTATATCTGTCTGTTTGTTCGGGCTAATCTCGGAAACGGCTGGACCGATTTTGACGGGATTTTCACTGGCAGATAGCTGATGTCACAAGGAGTAACTTAGGCCACTTTTATTTTAGAAAAAGAATTAGAATTCCGCGCAATAAAAAATTAAAACCCCAAATAACACGCGGGCGTAGTCGCGGGGAACAGCTAGTTTAAATATAATATTGAACTACTACTAAATTTACTACTAAAATTAATGCGAACTTGTATCAACCTCGTTTTAACACACGAGTGCACATGCTGGGCATAAAAGGCGGTAGATAGGAATGGACATTGCAGTATTCTTATTGAAAATCAATTAACGAATCTCACAAGCGTTAGGCGGTAGTTGCAAAGTGGCGCGAACAGTAACTATAAAAAGATCTACATACAGGTACTATTAGGTACTGTTTAACAGTGGTTGCACAAAATATAAACAATAGTCTCAAGAAATAAAACTTAAAAAGAAATAAGTTACTAACAACATTGAGATAATATGTTACAGTAACATACTACCTCAATGACTAACAAACAATATATGCAAACGAAGGCGCGGGCACAGCTAGTTCTACATAATTTTAGGCTTTGTTTGGAATGTTTTACCGAAAATATTTATTTAATATTAAGGTACGAGAGGGTAATATGGTCACCTTAAGCTTTGCCGCACTATAAAACCAAAACAAGGAGAAGGACAGTGACAACTACTTTATTAAGAAAAAAATAGCAAACAAGCTATGCCAATAAATAAGAACACTTCAAAAAATCAACTTATAAAAACTACACAATACTAAAAATGACTAAAATGTTTACTATATTCTCAACTGTCTAAATTGCGTCGATAAAGCAGTGCCCTTTTGACCCTTTATTAGGTATTTGATTGATTCATAAAGAGCTATCGTATCACAGGGGCATAATATGCAAACAAGGCTATAGTTTTGAGTTATAAGAAATTGACCATATTAGCCGGATGACCATGTTACCCTCACGTACCTTATCATTAAAATTATATTTAAAATTTTTGATTCATAAAATACTTATGTTGTGAAAAACCAGTAAGACCAGTAAGTAACATACAGTGGAATTTTTATAAGTTTTTAACGGTATAATAAATTAAATAGTTATTAAGTGGCGAAGCTTGCGAAAACACTTATTAAGTGGCGAAGCTTGCGAAGACACTTATTGATTTCACGATGTCTGTCCGCCTGTCCGTCTGTCCGTCTGTCCCACGATTATCTCGAGAACGGTTTCGAATTTAATATAATTATTTTACACAGAATTTGTAAGCAACTTTTGCAATCCCAAATGTAAAATAAGTATACATGATATACAATACAAGCCGTGTAGACCTTAAGAGAATCAACTACCGACTATATCACCCTTGAGGTTACGAAAGAGGCGATTAAGGAAAATTGAAAAGGTTGTTAGGCAGCAACATCTTCCTGATAACATTAAGTAATAATTACAATTCAGTAAGAAGAAAAACTGCACTTCTCAACCTGCCGAGCGTGACATCTAAGACAAATAAGGGTGAACAATATACGCCTGAGAGGCAATCTATCCTGAATGACTATCCAGCAGTGGACTAGCTAGATTATATACACTTAGTCATCATTCATAAACTCGTAATTGTTAAATAATACTTCATACAGAAATAAGACTGCCAATGGCAATGATATATAAACATTAATGTTTATTACATAAATTTTTCTCTCGAGTCCAACTACCTAGAACTCAAACTGGCAACCTCTAGGTTAGCAGGCAAGGTCACTACGTCTTTATGATGGTCGTCAGTATTGTTGTTTTCACTCACAGTAATTTTAACGTTTTTTGTTTGGCTAGCTGTGAAGGATCACGTATCATTTATTCGGCACTCGCTGGAAATCGCTTTATTTTTAAATCAAAACGCGATTAAGCATTTAAATTTTAAATACACTTGCAAATGCAAAAAAATATGTATAGCAAACTGAAAAAAAAAACTTTCGGCAGGCAAATTCTGTCGTCGATCTAAGTATTTGGACTTTATAAAAAAAAATCAGAAGTTACCATGTAACCTATCGGAAACTAGAGATTTTCTAACATATCTGTAAATTTATTACGACAAGCACGGAATAAGTCGAAATGTTGACCTTCGCGACTAATCAGCAAATATAAAAATAATTAAATTAATTTCAAAAATTTTATTTAATTTTTATTAATACTTATACTTAAACATTGAAATAAAATTTAAAGTATTTTTCTGTAATATTGAAATGCCATCAAAAACATAACGCATCAAAAAAAGCCAAGTCTCGCAATTTAGTTCTTCTACCGTAAAAAGTTGTGAGATCCCTGTAAAAACAACTCGGTTAATTTATTCAGTCCCTACTTAAGGGTCCTTCTGTCTTAAATTATTACGTAATTAGCTAAACTAACAACATCTGATAGTGACCACATCAATACTAAAAATCTTTTATATTTTAAGTAAATAGATTGACTTGGTCATTGCATGAAAACACAATGTATCTCTCAAAAAATACATATTATATTAAATTACATTTTTTAGTGCGATTGCCAAGTCAATTTATTTATTTAAAACTTAAACGATTTTTGATATTGATATGGTCGCTATTAGACTTTGTTAGGTTAGATAAATACGTAATAATTTAAAACAGAAGGATCTTTAAATAGGGACTGAATATATTAACCGACTTGGTATTACGTGGATCTCACAACTTTTTACGGTAGAAGAACTGAGTTGCGAGACTTGGCTTTTTTACAAGTTATGTTTTGATGGCATCTCATTTATTTTTGTAGTTAGTTTATATCTACGTACCTATCTACACCTATTATTCTATTATATTATGCATTTATAGGTACACTGATTCATTCACTGCAAATGTAACTTTGTAATCCTATATACTTATATGGGATTACAAAGTTATTTATGTAGTTGGTGTATCTCAAAAACTGGACTGAAATCGCAAAATACTTTAATTTTTTCTTAATCTATATACTATACAATAATTGCATTACAAATTTGAAGCTTCTATATCTGCTAGAAATGCCTTAGTTTTGATGATCGGTCAGTCAGTGAGTGACAAAATTAAAAAACTTTGACTAGTTATAATTCTTAAACTACTGGTTTAAATTTAATAAAATTTAAAATATACCGAGTTTATACAATGCCTACTTGGTTACTGAAAATTCAGGCTTCTAGTTTTATCCACAACGAAGTTAAGGGTTCGAAAATGGCCTGAACTGCTTCGAGAAAAGGATGGTACGGCCGTGCCGAGATAACTGCCTTATGAGCTGAGAGCGTTATTTGCAAACTAAACTTTGCAACTAACGACGAATAACGATTTTAAAAAAAATTGTTTTTCTTTCTGTTTTTCTGAGTGTTTGTCTGTCTGTCTGTCCCGGTAAACTTTTGGAATTTTGATCTTGTTAATTTTGTTAAACCAATTAAACTTGGCGAACATATAGCAGCATTGCTAGGAGTGATCTATGCCATATTTTATCCTAAGAACTTTGAAACATTCACATAAACGATAAAAGAAGTCATTAAGAAATAATTCCTACCAACTATTTTATATACAGGACATTTTATTGTCGCACAACAAACGTCTGTGTTGCTCATTTACTTACCTTACCTTGACCTTAACCCTTAACTCAGCATTCACCTTGTTTCTACTAGTTAGCGGTAAAAAAAAATTAAATTTAGAATATATTTCCTTGTATCACTTAATACTTTTGTATAAAAGTATTTTGACAGTACCCTCGTTAAAATAATGCATGATTTGGAATATTAATATAAACATACTCTTTAAAACCATATTACCAATTTATATTTATGTTATAGTCAGAACATATTCCCGGTCAAAACTACTTTTGATCAACGAAAGCGTTTATACAATCAAACCTTTGACGATTTGAAGACTAACTAAACCAAAGCTAGTGTTGCTGTGTTATCGACAGTGTTTTTTCTCTTCAGAAACTTTTAGTAGCAGCTCCAAATCAAGGTGTTTTTTCACCGTCGTAAAACACGTCTATGCTTTAGTTCTAAGCTTGTATTCTCTCCGGTCGAATGAATAGAGGCTCGTATCCTTTGAGACTGGCCGTTGTGATTAAAGTTCGGTCTGGACGTCATTATTATAACATGTAGATTAAATACGAATACAGACTATGATCGAAAATGGGAATTGGCAAAGCAGTTACGTGAATTTTTTTATAGGATAGGGGTGACAAGTGAGCACAGTGTCCACGTAATGGTGAGTGGTTTCTGTGGCCCATAGACATAATCTATCCCCGTTTGCGGATCAAAATGCAGATGCGTTGTCAGCCGTGATGACTAAGATTGAATGCCCCTTTTCCCGTAAAAAGGGTATCCGGTTCTCGAAACTTAACATTCGAAACACAGCAGCATTAAGCTGCTATTTTACGCTGGTATTCTGTGAGAGCGTGGTCCTTCCCCAGTCGAGCCGAACCATTCATGCTACAACTATACAATTAAAATAACTACAGCATGGCTCTACCACGGAAACATGCAAGACATGCAAGACAAGAAATTGAAACTTAGAAGGCTGAGAGATCGTTCTCTGTCAGTCTTCTTAGTTGCTTGTTCTTCTTTAACAACTTCAAACTTATTGAGCCTATCTTATGATTCTGTCAATACAGATACACAAACTAATCATCATACCAATACCTTCATCTGCATGCAGTATATTAACATGCAACACGCGTGGCCTCGCCAGGACCACTTGGCATTGGCTTTCGATTAAGCTAAGTGGGTTCCTCTTTATTCACTGTGGGTGACCAAGCCACGGTTGCTAAGTTCTCTGCCATGATGAGACGAGAACCTGTTTGGGGTGGATATAATGTAAAATTTATTTTACTGCCTCAAATTAACGCACAATCGTGAAACACTCATATTATTTATCTATGACCCATGCACGATGTAATGCTTATGCGATAAGATCGTAGATCCAACAATTAGTTTGTGTTGACTCCTATTCCAACCTAGAATCAGCAAAAAGTCAATCAGAAATATATTTTTGGTATATCAAACTACTGTTGTAAACTTATGAGATGAGTGATATAAAGTGTTTTGGGTGATGATGCAGTTATTATAAATGTTATGTCGTCCATACCGAATTTCGTACACGGCGGCGGCCTCTTAACGAAGACTAGCCATCTGCGCATTACAGTAATAGTCTGAAGGGAGGGCAATCCTACATGTTAGAAAATAGATCAGGTACAGGACCAAGGCACGGGGGTTAAATACACCTACTTTGTGACTCCGGGTTGCTACTGATAATTTCTGGACAAAAAAACCTAATGACTGATTTTTTCGCCCGATTCGGGTTTCATACCCCGGACCTCATGATCAGCACCCAACCACTAGACCAACGAAGCAGTCAGCTGGAATGGGTACGAATCACGTCTTTGCGTCTCTTAATTTTAAGACTCACATTAAAAAGTATTTATGTACTTTTATCTATCCTTACATGCTAAATACACTTAGTTCATTGCATAATACATTACATAATGAACGCAATTATTAGAATACTAAATTTACAAAAAAAAGTGTCAATCTTACGATAGAAATTATCATTAAAATATAAAAATCAGACAACATTAATGAATTACCTACTAAACTATTCTTTACGACCAAGAATAACAAATTCAATATACGATCATAACTATATTTTAGCGAATTCGCAGATATTTTGGCACCAAAAATACAGTTAAATTCCAATTTAAAAACTATTTGCTACTAAAACTGCTGAATACGGAATAAAAAACAATTTTAAAAGGAGAATGCCAGATCGGGCCCCGCCTTGTACAAAAAAGGCAAAAATATGATTTTTTTTTGTGATAGTTCGTTATTTCATAGATACAACTTGCGGTAAAATATTATTTAAAATAAACTGGAATTCAACGATTAATATTTACATTTCCAGTCTTTTATAATAACATCTGCGTTTCTTTGTACGAATAAGTACATACGTACGTATTTCAATTAAAATATATTATGTCTTTGTCATATAAAAATGTTACTTATCAATTTTTATTTTCAATTATTATTATAAGTCGATAATAATGATGATCTAAATTTGATAATTACTGAATAACAATCATTGGTTTTCGTACATTTTGTGAAATGATACACACACATCATTGTGTCAATATCGTAAGTACCTATGTCAAATTAATGTCCGAATATTTTCACACTTTGACTAATTTGTGCTTGTGAAATATATTGATTATGATTATATCACATTTTTGCTTGTGCTGACTCCCGCTTTCTTTACCGTTGCACTTTTTCCTGCTTTTGCTGACGACCTTTGATTTTATTAGTATACGGACTCGATCACGCCTACTTATTGACTTACTGATAATTACTATGGACATTCTGATACTTCCATCCACGATGTGGAGGTGCACTAATTGTCATATTTGCGTCGATAGGATGCAGGGGCATTTTGTGCCTCATTTCGATTTACATTCTTAACTCTTCTTTCAACATGGAGATCTTTGCAACAGATATATTTAGTTTTATAGCTTTTTTATATACTTAGTTGATAATTTATAGACCTGCCGTTGTTGTAAAATTAGTTACTAATCTGTAAACATTTACACCTTTTTCATAAACATGCCATAATATCTTAAAAAATAATTTTGTAAATAATATAACTCGTTTACATGACTAGGACTTCGATTTATGAAAAACAGGTGGTGCTAGTCTTATATTGTGTAAGGACCTTTTAGATGCTATACAAGAGAACCCTTTTTCCAATGTTACTGTACTAACATTATTTTATAATGCTCCTTAAATTCTCATTTATATATATCATTAGCGCCTGACTATTTATATTCTGAAATTACAATGAACTGCAACGAATGCTGTTCTAAAAAGTAAGTTAAATGTTATTATTAAAATCCAGTTTAAAAAATCGCAGGTTCTAGAGACTTCAAATTATATAATTTAGATGAAGTAATAAAGTATAAAAAAATGTTGCATACGGCATTTGTGTACACCACACTTTTAGGTGGGGCAAATTTCTATAGAGAATCTGGCATTCTCCTTTAATGTCAACTGCTATATTACATACCTGCCTATTACTTGCTAATATTTTATTTAGTATTTGAATTAATGTTCGATTTGACAGTTAAAATAAAAGCCCACTCATAACGTTTGACCTTAGAGTAATGGCATATATATTATGTATGTACTGACTGTGACTGGATGTTTTTTCAATCCGAAATGATTCAGCAGTAAGTTTTTAAAGTCAAGGAACCGAAAACGAAATCGATTTTTAGTCGGTTTCGCAAGTAAACCTGTATAATATCTACGACCATAATGTTCAATACCCCGTGTACCCTATTGTTCCATTATTGTTTTCAATTGCATTTTATAAAAAAAGTAATTCAGAAAAAAAATGTAATTTATAAAATGTAGTAAGGTCACATGCAGCTATAAATTTACAATAATTGGTCGGTTTGCCCGGGGAAAATCCAACGAAAAATTTACGAAATCATCATCTCGTATCTTCTTGTTTAATGGCGATATTTTTTCAAAAACAGTAAGGTGTAATTGCCTTATTATAAGGGGTTAGTGATAGTAAATTAATATTTATTAAATAATATACATGAATGTTGTGTTTTGTCCCGTAGTCGTTACTTTATAGTTAACCCGATAACGATAAATCTATAATAAGTAGCTGTGTGCGCGGTCGCGATGCTTTTTGACATAAAGAAAGCATTTCAACCATAGACATAGAGAGAATGGACTGTGCGTTCCGTATTCAGTTGTGCAGTGAATACAGACCGAAAAGTGCGAGAGAGACAAAGCAAATATGCGGCACGTAGTTGTCTCTTTCTATAATTCTGATTGGTCCACATCACTGACTTGCAGGACGTGAACCAATCAGGCTTGCAGGAAAAAAAGACAGGTGTTGGCCGCACAGTCACTTTGTGTTTTTCTAGAGAACGGTCACTTTTGTGAGGCTTACGCTCATTCCATCTCTCTATGTCTATGATTGCAACGCATGCCTGGCACAGCTTAATAACTTTACTATTTACGAATATCACAAGACGAAAAGACTTAATTTGACTAATTGGTATTGACATTATATCGAACCAAATCGCACAACTTGTATGACGCATGTGTTATCGCACCGAACGCCGAACGTCCTCTATGGCCGAGCCGCTCTATTCAAGCGTGGTTTGGGGTAATTTTCTTACTGCTAACAGCAAGACAACCGTCAAATATGAAAATTAAATGTAAATTCTATAAAGTATTTATGAATAGTATGAGATTTTTTAAAAAAAAAATACCTTATAAATACTCGTAAAAAGCCAGTGATGACGTACGGATCTGAGACGTGGTCCTTCACTGCTGGCCGTATGAGGAAGCTCAAGGTAGCTCAACGAGCTATGGAGTGGGCTATGCTCGGGGTTTCTCTGCGTGATAAACTTAGAAATGAGGATATCCGCAGTAGAACCAGAGTAACCAACATAGCCCAACGGATTAGTAAGCTGAAGTGGCAATGGGCCGGCAATATAGCTCGAAGAACTGACAACCGATGCGGAAGAAAGGTTCTCAAGTGGCAACTTCGTACCGGTAGGCGAAGTGTAGGGCGATCCTCCACTAGGTGGAGTGACGACCTGGTAAAACATGCAGGAAGTCGATGGATGCAGGTGGCTCAGGAACGTGCTTTGTGGCATTCCTTGGGGGAGGCCTATGTTCAGCAGTGGACTTATGAAGGGCTGTAATGAAGATGATGATGACTCGTAACCAATAGAACGCAAGCAACCCTTGATTGATGCCCACCGTCAACAATTAAATTTTATTTGCAATTTTAGTGCTGATACCACGTGCTCTACAGCAAAAAGAAAGACCGTGGAGGAACTTGCAGTATATCTAAAAAAAAATTAAAAATATATTTGTAAGACATGTTAAGTCAGCAAAAACTCATTGGGGTATCGCGGTAGACATTTTCTTGCCCTAAAACCTTTACATAAATAAGAGGAGGCATGTACATGCCTTAGTAGAATGTACATTTTATATATTTATATATGCAGTAGTAGAATGTACATTTTATTTCTACTTTTACTAAATTATAGTTACCGCTACCGTTGTAGCCTATTGGAAGTCGATTGCTGAATATATGCCTCCCAATAGTTTGCCTAATAAGGGAGATACTTAAACTTTAATATAATTGATTTCCGCAACGTAACGCCTTATTGTATTAATTATCCTAGTTTGTTTGACTTCGTCGCCTCATACGACGTCCACGGGATGATATGTGGTAGTGCATATTCTTACACCACCACTACACGGTAATTACGGTATAATGAAGATGTATAAGCAGTAATTATTAATAAATTTATGCTTTACATTTACTAGATAAAATGGCATCAGATACAAACAGAAGACAAAATAGTTTCCCACACTTAAGATATCCAATTTATCGAGAAGAAGTCCCGAGAACAGCGTATATGTGGTTAAAAGGAAAGCATATACTTGATGGTGCAGAAGGTCTTTGGAGAATTCACGATTCAATTTATGATTTGACTGATTTCATTTCTTCACATCCCGGTGGACCACAATGGATATCTGTCACAAAGGTAATTATACTAACGTGTTCTTTTTTATTAACAATAAAAGGACAAATGAGTGAGCTATTTCTAAAAAAAGAGGGGCAAACATCCCATCGGCCCACTAAATGGTAAGTAGTTGTATAGGTCAGCAAAAATGGCTTGTGGTAGCCGATTCCACAAAAAAGTTGTTCAAGGAACAAAATCTTTGCGTAAGATTTAGTGATCTACTGGTAAATTTCACAGTGGTGGACCGCCAATCATCAAGATATTATCTCTCTGTCTGAGCACTCTCCGTGGTAGGTACTATAGAATAATTATTATTCACTTCAACCCATTTGCACCTGCAACCAATTGAAAAACCTTAAAGATACTATAATTATACTTGTTCTACAAACCATTAAAATATAAACACAACAGTGAATGCAATGTTGCTAGATATAGGTAAGAATAGAATAAAATATTTTATATTCAACTTCGATTATTACATAATACTTATTGAAAGTCATTTTTTATTTACCACTGGTTCGAAGTATACCTGAGAAGAGACAGCAAGAAACCCAGCGGGACTTTTTTTAAACATATTTCATTTTACAATAATTTTGTCTGTACAAATTTTAAATGACTTTTAATAGAACCAGCATTTTGGCGATCAAATCATTCCTAGTGGTTTTTTTTCCTGTATGTATTCTTTGATATTATAATACCCCTTTTTGCACATTTTTTTAATAAAACATTTAAACTTGTTTATTGACACATTTTGTACATTTTGTTGTAAATGCCCCATAAATTGTCCAATAAATTAAATACTAATTCTGAGGAGGCTAGTAACTGGTATTACAAGCTTATGTTTGTGTATAGTGTTTAAAGTACGAACATCTTTATTCTTATCTTTGTTTTTATGTACATAAGTTACATTTTCATAAATAAATTGCGATGCTAAAGTTAATATGTCTATTTCTTTAAATTTTTCTTTAAGGGACTCATTACAATTTAAGTTATAAATCATCCGTATGGCTCTCTTTTAAAAAACAAATATGGTTTCCATATTAGTCGCACTATCCCATAGCGAAATTCCATAAGACATCACACTATAAAAGTAACTTAAATAAACTAATCGAGCTGTGTCAACATTGGTGAGACTTCTAATATTTCTTACAGCATATGCTGCAGAACTAAGTTTTCCTGCTAATTCAGATATATAAGGGCCCCAATGCAGCTTCGTGTCATTATACTCAACCAAATTTAAGAAATACGTTTTGACAGCTGTCCGACTATTTGGACTAGGCATACCAACCAAACAATCAGTACGTACAATATTCGATTCTTTAGAAAAATCGATATCGATTCTTTAGAGTTAGTAATCATTCACAGTTTTGTATCGATTAATACCAGAATAAATTTGAGACGGACAATTTAAAATACAAGGTTTATCAGTTTCTTATTAATATATTATTACATAAATTATAAATAATAATATAGTATATTATATAATATATTATTATATATAGTATACCACACGAGTGGTTACTAAGAGTACTGGATATTTATAAATGCCCACCTGCTATTAAAAGATTTCTCCAGATGGCCATGCCCAAATGGAATGTTATCATGACAGTCTCTGGCGCGAATGACTTCGTTACTACAAATACTATATACATTCATCGTGGAATATTCCAAGGAGATTCACTGTCACCTATTTTATTCTCAATAGGTATTAATCCCATTTCGGTTTTAGGTATGAATGAAGCGGTTAAAATAGACCATAACGAAGCTAGACAACAAATACAAAAAGGATACTTACGTAGAGTAAAATCTCTTACTAAAATACATCTTAACGCTAGGAATTTACTCAAGATAATAAACTTATTCGAAATACTTCCTCCTCTATTTATTCGGTGTTATAAACTACAAAAATTCCGATTTAAGAAAAATTTATATAAAAACGAGGAAAATTTTAGCAATGAACAAGGCATACCAACCAAAAGCAGAAATTGAAAGACTCTACTTACCGATTGAATATGGGGGGCGGGGGCTAACTAATAATAATAATAATAATATAATAATTTTTATTTCGGATACAAGCTCCATATTTGGTTAGTAATAAATAATATAAATTTAAAATTAATGTTAGTAAATATACAACTAAAAACAACAATACTTATTTTATATTAAACATAACAGCTCTGGACCCCATATGCACAGTGTTTCAGTGCCGCACAACGGGACAATCAAGCCTTCCTAATACAGTACATAGGAGTCCGTTGGCACTGTCACGCACGCGTCGCATCAGGGAGGCCACTCTTTTTCGCACTATTGTATCAAAGCTGTCCGTGTTAGCCTCAACAAACATACTTGATGCGCTGCAATATTGAGACAGCCCCATCAGCATCCTAAAACCATTATTGTACTGAACACGTAGAGCATTTACTGATCGGCGAGCATACTTGACCCACAGGCTGCAGGTGTAAAACGTTTGGCAGTACGCCTTAAAAAGGGTTATCTTGACAGCTTTTGTACACCTTGCAAACCTGCGAGCCAGCATGTTGCACCTCACTGCCAATGCTCTACGTTCTCGTTCGATATCAATGTCATCAGAGAGGTCATCTGTAACCCAGTGGCCCAGGTATTTAAATTTGGTAACTCTATTTAGAGGTACTCCTCCAAGCCTGACCAGAGGGATAGCCTTAGGTTCTTTGTTCCCTGCCTTAAAAACAAGTAGTTCACTCTTTTTGGAGTTATACCTGAGGCCATGAGCTTCTGCATATTTCTCACATAAATTTATTAATACCTCGAGTGCTCTGATCGAAGGGCTCAGCAGCACCATGTCGTCTGCGTAACTGATGCTGTTTACGAAGTTACCATCTATTGAGCATCCGACGCCAGTTCTGCTAAGCTCATCGATCAATCCATTTATATACAGGTTAAACAGCCTCGGTGAAGTTAACCCTCCTTGTCTCACTCCGCACTCCAACCTATATTCACTCGAGTACGAGCATGCCCACCTTATATTATTTGATTGGTTGTGGTACCAATACCTTAATATATCAACTATCTCCCTAGGCGTGCTCGTTTCCCTCCGAAGCTTCTCCCATAATAAGTTGTACGAGACCAGGTCAAATGCCTTCGACAAGTCCAAAAAACAGGCGTAGACAGGCGTTTTTCTCGTAACATAATACTGGACGGTATGCTTGAGTCGTAAGATTGCAGTTTCAGTAGACAGTTCAGGTCTAAACCCAAACTGTGCGTCATGTACCTGTATATGTTTACTTAGTTGACGATCAAGCAAACCATCCAATACTTTTGCTACCACAGTAGCAAGCGAGATTGGTCTATAATTGTTCTTGTCTGCAGTATCCCCAGTCTTATTCTTTAGAACTGGTACCACTATGGTCTTCATAAGTTCCGGAGGTAAGTATTGATGCCCTATACATACATTAAAGAGCATAGTCAATACCCTAGGCAGATGAACTCCCGCGTACTGAAGGTGCTCAATAATATAGAAACTAATATAGAAACGCTTTATAAAACTCAGATTATAAAATATATCAAGTATCTAGAATCAAGAAAAGATTATATTTTAGAAGCAAAAATAAATCATGATAAAAATAGAGATAAATACTTAATATTTAAAGAAGCACTCAAATACTTAAGGGAAATAGGACTAGGAAATGATGAAAGTTGTACAGAAAAGGAAATTAAGAAAGCAATTATTAGAACAAAAATAAGAAATTGGAAAGCTAATAGATCTATTCTCAACCTCGATCGCTGGCATCAAAAAAGTAGTTATCTGCGATTAAGGCTATGTTCTAATGGAAGTTTTTTCATTATTAATTTAAATTAAAATTTTATTAGAGTTAAATTGTACCTATGTACTGTTGTAAAATCAATGTAAAGTCTCTTTTTTATGCATGTGGTGCCCTCCTATAAGTAATGGGACATTTAGTTTTAATAATTGTGATGTCATTCCATATGTATGTAACAGTGTACTCATTGTTGTGAGAGCCAAATAAATAAATAAAGCTAAACCGCTTCATGGTCAGTTTTATAAGGGATAGAAAGAGAAAATATAAATGTGAACTTTTCATTCAGATGGCTTAAAAAACATCAAATATCTCCAGGATTAGAGTCATTTATTTTTGCTGTTCAGGATCAGGCAATAGTAACAAGACAATATGAGAGAGATATACTTCAGAAACCGGTTGATGGTAAGTCCCGACTATGTCTAACGAAAGATGATACAAGTCAACATATTATCTCAGGATGTTAAAAACTAGCTGGCACTTACTACACAAAGAGGCACAATAGTATTGCGCAGTACATGTTCTGGACCCTCGTAAAAAGCACGGATTTAGCCTAAGCAAAATATGGTGGAAAGAATATATGTCGCAACCACTGGTTAGGGAAAATAATACAGCCAATCTAATGTGGGAAATGCCTGTCCAACCAGATATTACAATAACGCACAATAGGCCAGATATAATCTATATAAATAAAATTAAAAATAAAACTTATCTTTTCGATATCATCAATCATCCGATTACAATATAGGAGCGAAGAAAATCGAGAAACTTAGTAAATACCATGCACTAAGAACTGAAATAACCCGGCTTTGGAAAACATCTACTGAAGTCATATCTATAGTGGTTGGTGTCACAGGCATGATCGCTAAAAACCTACAAAAACTGCAACAAATTAGACTCTCATATCAACATAAATGTTATGTAGAAACAAGCAGCAATTCATTCAGTAACAATATTTTCAAAAGTTTTAGGTAATGCTATATTTGTGAGTCAATACTCTGAGCCTTTCAGGGTGCTCGAATAGATGAGGGTCTTATTGATCCTCTCCTGGCAGGTCCTTCAAAATATGAGGGGAGTTCGACAACCATTTGCGCAACTCATAACCTCCGGACTTCAGGATGGCAATTAATTCGTCTCACAAGACAAGAGCCTCCTTGACGGTGGAGGCGCCCGTATAAATGTCGTCCATGTAGACCGAAGTCTCCAAAATAGAAGCCCCCCGAGCGTATCTTAAACGCTCTCTCTCAGCTAGTTCGAGGAGGGTTCGCATGGCGATATACGGGCTGAACCGGTGTCCATAAGTGGTGGTGTTCAACTCAAACACCTGTATCGGATTGTTGGGCTTCTCGCACCACAATATCAGCTGATATCAACGGTCATCACGATGGACCACTGATTGTCGAAACGTCATCCGAATGTCGGCTACAAAATTCACTTGGTGCCGACGGAAGTGGGTCAAAATGTCGGATATGTCCTTGATCAATTTAGGACCAGAGTGGAGACACTGGTTCAGGGATACACCATCTGACGAGGGGACGAAACCGAATCTTACTCTCAGGGGTCCTCAAGACCACATGGTGGGGGAGGAGGTAGTGCTCCTGTGACCGCCAGTCGAAGTTGGATGGTGACATGTGACCCAGCTCTTGATACTCGCGCATGAACTCGACATATTTGTCGCGAAAGGCTGGATCGCGCCGCATGTGGCACTCCATGGAAAGCAACCTCTTCTCGGCCAGTGCACGAGATCGACCCAAAGGGGGACGAGAGTCCAGAAAGGGTAAGCGAGTGACAAAACGTGTTTACGTGGTAGAGCCATGCTGCAGCTATATTAGTTGTATAATTGTAGCACGAATGGGTCGGCTCGACCGAGGAAGGACCACGCTCTCACAAAATACCAGCGTCAAATAGCAGCTTAACACTGCTGTGTTTCGTATGGTTAGTGTAGAGAACCGGAGACCCTTTTTAATGGAAAAGGGGCATTCCATCTTAGTCCTCACGGGTGAAACGCATCTGCATTTTGATTCACAAACGAGGATAGATGTACATCTCTATGGGCCACAGCAACCACTTACTATCAGGTGGACTGTGCTCGTTTGTCACCCTATCCTAAAAAAATATCAGGAAACACAACAGATTCGATGCTAGTATTAAAAATAATAGAAAGATGAGGTGCAATTAAATATATTATGGGCGCAATAACTATAACGCTTATCCGACAAATCTCTACAAATCTTTATCTCTATCTCTATATGAACTATTTTACAATATCTTGTGGTAATATTTATTTAAATCTAAATTCCTTTAAACAGATATTAACATTCTGTTTGAGTAATGAATCTGCAACAGTTGGAGAAGTATTCAATGACTTTGTTGTCAAAATAGGTATATCAGTGTAATATTTCTCAAACACCGCTGCGACTTGTTAATTGGATCTAGTTCATTCATTATTAATATTTAATTGATAAATAATTTGTGTTACGAGGTGTTTCTTTACCGGTCTCGCTATAAAGTATACTCCACGTTATTTTAATTTTATTTTAAGCGGTCTTAATTTTGTTGCTAATATGTAAAGATTTGGCTGTGGATCACACCCTTTTAAACATTTTAAAATAATTTTTGACATATTCTCTAAAAGTATCGGTTATATGATCTTTCATGGTAAAGTTCATATAATCTTCGTCTACTGTTATCAATTCCTACTGTCGCACACTCATTAAGTGCCTTGCGACTGTTACTAGAGAATGTTTAAGAAGTAAATGTTTTATTAAATTCTTTGCTTAAAAGGGTAAATAATACTCCATATAAATAGTCCAAATTGTTCTTGTAATAAAGCCATGGACGGTTTCTACCACATTACTTCTAAATCTCTCCAGGCGTTTTGCATTAATCGGAACAAACACATTTTTCTCAATTTACTGTTTTTGTGCATATATAGTCATAAAAACCAGTTGTCCACAGTGGTCTGAACTTAGTTTTTGAATTATGAATTTCTTGATTGATACAACATCTGTAAAAATATTAACAATACAAGTTCCATTACACCCTGCAAAACGTGTAGCTTCAAATAATAAATCATAAAAATTGAATAATTTGAACTATGAGCAAAATTTAATACTAATGGAAAAAGCTACCAGGAGATTGATATTAAAGTCTCCGCATACTACAAGAGATTTTTTCTGTTTATTAAGCTTAACTAAAACTTTTTCCATAATTTTTTCAAAGGTCATCATATCTTGAACGCGGGGTCTGTAAACACTGACAACAATGAGGTGCTCAAGCTCAACAAATGCCATTTCTACAGTTCGCTCATGAGTGAGGTTCACAATAGCTTTACGTTATTTACATCATATGGATTTATTAGCCAATATTAAGGAGCCACCACGTAATTCAGTATCTCTATTGAAAGAACTGACCACCTGGTGATTACTGAAATTAAAGATGGAGTTGCAATCTTTCAACCAATGTTCAGTAATACTTAAAATATGTATATGGTTACTAAGAGTTAATAATACCCATCTAGACTCAGACGGAGTCCTGAGCAGATGGGAGACATTCCATCAAAAAAATTGTTATGGCTAGCTACTCAAAATTGTTAAGAATATAATTTTGTACCATTATAATTATGCCCAAAATTATTTTGGAAACAATTTTGCATAATTCAATATTGATTCAGTGTGGATGAATTTGATAAAAGATTCTTTAAAATTAAAAATAATTGCAATAATCACCCCACTTACCGGACACATCAGAGGCAGTACTAAGTACAGTAGTAAGTGCCTTACAAAATTTCTGGGCTTTAGTTTTCCAGATCAATATTTTGCACCAATCATCGTAATCACTCGGAAAAAAACTCTTTTTTTCATTTTTTCTCATCAGTTCTTCAATACTTTACTGCTGATATAGGCTTCTTCCTCAAAAATCTTGGTTAAAATTTAACCAATCTGAATTTTGGTATAGCTTATTATCATTACTACCACATACTAATATACTTGGAAAAGTCAGCTATGAGTTATTTATCAAGAGTTTCCGGATCATCAACTCGTAGCTAAGAGAGTTATCTCATATAATTTGAATATAGTTTGTTTAAGGATCAAGTGATAAAATAGTACTTCTTGTTGTTTTATTCGTTTGTTCTTGTTTTAATTTAGAAAAATACTTTTAATAAGAAATAAAAACCAACTTCAAAGACTAAAAAACAAAAATTAATTATAGTACATACATATTATATTATTTTTTATTATATAGTTTATAAAAAAATCACCGATTTCAGAATGCGACATTATTTTATTCTTTATAATTCTGCTTTAACTTTGTATTTAAAGAATTTTTTACCCTTTTGAGTGGACTAAAGAAATTTCTAATCTATTCATCTTCTATTTTGCCATCCTTGGAGGTGAATTTTTTGTATCATTTAAATGGGACCACCACTGAATAAGTAAGCTATTTAATTTAAAAAAATATAAAAATCGATTCGCAATTGACAAGGTTATCGCATTACATGCACAAACTGTACTGTACTGTTTTTAAAGTTGGCTAAAAATTAAAGCAGGTATGTATTCATTTTCAGGGTACAGACATAACGGAGGCATTCGAAACACATCATTTACACGGTGTGGCGGAAACTTTACTACCAAAATACTTCGTAAAGAAAGCAGAATCGCCTAGAAATTCTCCTTTTACTTTTAAAGAAGACGGATTTTACAAGACTCTAAAACATAAAATTCAAAATAAACTTCCGGAAATTCCAAAAAATGTTCAAAGAAAGAGTGACTTGATCACTGACTCACTATTTGTAGCACTTCTTATTACAAGTCCAATATGCTCGTGGTTGTGGACTAAGAACTTAATTTTGGGTGGAATCCTAACAATTTGCGTCAGTTTCATCCTTAGTGGAGTCTCTGTTGCAGCCCATAACTACTTTCACCGTGGAGATAATTGGCGAATGTATCTTTTTAATATGATCGGAATGTCTTACGAGTAAGTTTTAGAAAAACATCTTTTACTAAATAGATGTCTTACTTTGCACGAATTTTTTTATTTCTTTTTTAGATCGTAAAATTCCACTGATAGACGTAAGTCTTTCCTGATCTAGAGAGAATTTGTCATAAGCTTCATTCGTCGCAGACGGATTGAATATCGAAATACAAATAGTTTACGCCTTTGATACTTGCTTACCGTAACCGGTCTGGATATTTTACGCCTGGCATAATGTAGATGGTCATACCACCATCTAATAATCACGACATCCAAGACAGGCTAAACTAAGAATTTATTAACAAATTAACCTGATTTTGCAACTAAAAATTTATTGAGAGCTTAATCTGATTTTGGCTCGATCAAAGATGCCCAGCCATCGCGCTTAGGGTTGTTTGACCAAGAGGCAGTCGCGTATATGACACATTAAAATTACAGCTTACATACGTCTTACTGCTGGGCGCAGACCTCCTCACATTTCTAAAAGGGTTTTAGGGCGCGTTGCAATAATTCATGTTGGCGGACTTTACATGTCTTCGCATTATTTTTTTATTTCTCAGACATGTAGGTTTCCTCACGATGTTTTATTTCGTTGCAAGCATGTGGTACATCAGCACTTTAAATTTTAATTTACAATGTCTTTGATGCCAGCGGCAATCAAACCCTGGTTGCTCGCAAACTGTGAAAACATCGTGCACTTAGCCCCAGAGCTACAACGGCTCTTTATTACACATTAAATTAAATTAACTTTACGGTTTTCGAGTGCATTGGACAGCCCAAGGTAAGGTAAGGTGATTTCATAGTTAACTCGAGCGGTCTTATATTAACATATAATATGTCAATTAATAATACTGTTATATACTATTATACCCATTACCCCATATCTTCCCGTGGGTGTCCTATGAGGCGACAGAGGGAAAATGAAACAGATGGGCAACAGCATCTTCCTAATAATAAATATAATAAAAAATCGGTTGCCAACCCACCTGCCAAGCGTGGTAACTATAGAAATATTTCATCAATGAGGCAATCATCAATCAATGAATCAATAATGGATGAATACGTGTATATTAAATGGTATCTGTACGTGGTAGAGCCATGCTGCATCTATATTAATTGTATAATTGTAGCAAGAGTGGGTCGGCTCGACCAGGGAAGGACCACGCTTTCACAGAAAACCAGCGTAAAATAGCAGATTAATGCTTTTGTATTTCGTATGCTGAGTGTAGAGAACCGGAGATCCTTTTTACTCGAAAAGATGCATTCGATCTAAGTCCTCACGGCTGACAACGCATCTGCATTTTGATTCGCAATCGAAGATAGATGTAGATGTATATGGGCCACAGCAACCACTTACTATCAGGTGGACTGTCTGCTCGCTTGTCACCCTTATTCTATAAAAATGTTTAAAATTACAACAAAGTGAGTTCAACTTAATTATTTATTAATTAAAAGCTAAAGGTTACAGGACATCCAATACTTCACTTCATCCATGCGCAAAGCAAAGACATAGGTATAAAAAAGTAAAGTTGAACGCAATAAAATAAATAGAATTAGTATTAAACTTTGACTCAATTTGTTCAATTCATACTTTTAGTTTAAGTAACATTGATAAATATGATTTCTATCTTTTTACAGAGATTGGAGAATATCACATGCATTGTCCCATCACTTGCATACAAATACAATAAATGATTTAGAGATAAGCATGTTTGAGCCGTTTCTACAATATTTACCATCTAAGGAAAAACCAATTTGGGCTCAAATGGCTATTTTTTATTATCCAATTATTTTTGCAGCATCGCCTCTAGGACTTCTTGTAATGGAGTGAGATTTTTTATTTATTTATTTCATATTTATTGGCTTTTGAAATTCACTATTGGATTTGAATGAAAAAAAAAACGTGTTTGTTGTGGGCAAAACCGCGCTAGTCCATGATGCTATTAATATTATTACTAAATTTTAAATGAAACTAGTTTTTACGGATTTTATCACGTATATTAACTTATTTTATATTCTTGACATTTCGTGCACTTTACAGTACCCATGGTCACGGGGGGGACTGAGGTGCTTGACGTCCCATTGTCACAGTTAACCACGGCTACCTCTAGATTAAAATTATAATTATTGTTTTGATTTACGCAGTATGTACTTGAAAAGAAATCTTGCAGTTGTATGCTTAGGTTGGGATTTAATTTTATTAATTATAGGATCCCAAGCAGATGGTAGCAGCCAGCTATCTTCTGTATTAATTTCAATAGCCTCGCGAATCACTTTGGAAGGAATTGGTGTTCTTTAGCGACGATTCGTGGTCTATCAAAGCAGTTAGCGAAATGATTATTATTACTAACATTACCTTTAACCGCTCCAAGTAAGCTCAAAATGCTTGTGTTAGGAGTAGTTCACGATAATATTCGAAAAGCGCATTCGAATACACGACTTTTAACTTTTTGGTCAGTTCTCAGTTCGTTCACCCTTAAAAAAAACTCATTAAGAAAATATTTTAAAACTCTCTAGCTTTATGGGATATCGAAAAATTTGCAAATAATTTTCACAATAAAAAATATCAACTGAATTAACCCATGCCATGTAGTTGCCTAACAATGTCAACGATTTTTGTCCATGTTGTAATGAAACTTGGGGGACATTTTAATTCAAAGCTTAGTCTTTGCTTCGGCTTGCTTACTCGCAATCTTTTACATGTATTTCTCCCTTTGTTCTTAGGAAACACATATCGATGAAATAATTTTAGCAATGAACAGCTTAAGGGAAAATGTCGCTCACATACCTTTAAATATTTTAATAATATACTCAGCCACTCTGATAACTGTAAGCCATAATATTTATATTAAATCTCAGTTTTAAAAATGCAGTGTTTCTGAATTCTCTCAATACAAGTATCTTCATCATATCTTTATGCTTGGTGACGGGAGTTTAGTTAACAATTATCGCTCCAATGCTATTCTGCCCTATCTAAAGTACTAGAATCTTTAGTGAACAAAAGATGAATCCATTATCTTGAACATTTTAAATACATTTTACCCCAACAGTTTGGATGTGGTAAAAAATAAATTCTGGTGCCGTTCACGAAAAACTACATTTTATTGTCAGTTACTTTAATACTCAACAGTATTATTTAAATATGAGTTCGCTGGAAGATAATCTTCTCAACTTAATACTACTAAAAGAACTTCTCTTATATAAAATCTCACATCACACGTCGGATACGTATAATAAAAATAATAATAATATCTTCCATACCCAATTTCGGTCACGGCGGTAAGCCGCAACTGTGGCCAGCCGACTGCGCAGGACAGGATTATATAGTGGACGAGTATATGCGCAAACGTAGGTGAACACTCTATTCCTTCACTCTCATATTTCGATGGGACGACAATCCGGGACGACCGGAGGGGGGATCAGGCACAGGACCAACGATTTTGCGTGGTTTCCAAGGCACGGTGGCAATTTTTCGACAGAAAACCCAAAAACTTATTTTAGCTCAACCCGAGAACCTAACACCTCACCATCACCAGTTGGATATAACATTCATGCAGCAGGGGGGTGTAATTTAAAAAGGAACAAAGTAAAGTTGACGAAATTAGACATCTCCTAATTATTATTGTGGGCATACTTTATTAGGCTCCACATATTTGTTTTATTTTATTGCTAAAATTAGAAAATTTATTTAAGATTGAGTGAAAACATAAACATATTATATGTACTAAAAACGTACAAAGCGCTATACTAGAGCGTTATCAAATATTGCATTTACCCTGTTTTTGGCACAGCGCTTCTAAAATCCATCTTCATAAACTAGATCGAGTCCAAAGTTAAATAATTAGAGGATTTGAGGCATTCCTTACCACCACCTTAGCCCTCAGCAGTGACAACGCATCTGTAGCCCTTTTTGCTTGGAGTGGGTTGCAGGTGTTCATGTGCTGCAGTAGTTATTTATCATCAGTTGGACTGTTGGTAACTTCAGTTAAGTATACAAAGAAAATGGGTCTAGCCACCCAATTTTGTTAAGGGTATCAAAAAATTGTATAAAAAATTACGAATTCAACGGTATTCTTATTTTTTTTCTACCTTTAAAAATGACTGAAATATTGATGAGTAAAATGGTGTTTTACGGTAAGGGCGACCGCGATGTGACGTCACAAAACGACACGTCGATGCCACCAGTCTTTATTGTTATATTTTTCTTATTCTCTCCATATTTATTACTCCATATTTATATATCCCTCTGGGTGACAGGCGTGAGTGTTTATAGATAGATTTTTCTTGTCCTGTTATTTATTTATCCGTAACCTTTATTTTCTGTTGTTTTTTTTTAATTTCTGTTATATCACGCTCCTTGGGAATAAAATGGTGACATAAGATACAGGTTTTACCTAGTTTAGGCACCAGTTTTTCACCTAACAATAGTATTTTATCAGATGTAAGCACATATTTTTTGTTTTCTGAATGTTTATTGTTGGTGAAAATAAACAAATAAATAAAATAAAATAAAAATGAAAAAAAAATCATATAAAAGCTACATGTTAAATACTTTAGTTTATACATCAAATCAAATAGTTTATTTGTAATTCACACTTTACATAAAGGTCTTATATAAACACAAGTTCAGTCTGTGATCAGCCTCATGGGCATCATCATCATCATCATCATTACAGCCCTTCATAAGTCCACTGCTGAACATAGGCCTCCCCCAAGGAATGCTACAAAGTACGGTCCTGAGCCACCTGCATCCATCGACTTCCTGCATGTCTTACCAGGTCGTCACTCCATCTAGTAGGGGGACGCCCTACACTTCGCCTACCGGTACGGGACTGCCACTCGAGAACCTTTCTTCCCCATCGGTTGTCGGTTCTTCGAGCTATATGGCCGGCCCACTGCCACTTCAGCTTACTAATCCGTTGGGCTATGTCGGTAATTTTGGTTCTACTGCGGATATCCTTATTTCTAAGTTTATCACGCAGAGAAACCCCGAGCATAGCCCTCTCCATAACTCGCTAAGCGACCTTGAGCTTCCTCATACGGCCAGCAGTGAAGGACCACGTCTGAGATCCGTACGTCATCCCTGGCAACACGCACTGGTTGTACAATTTCGTTTTCAGGTTTTGAGGTATGTCTAACGAGAAGATGTGTCGTAGATTCCCGAACGCTGCCCTGCCGAGTTGAATCCTCATGGGCATATAAATGTCAAATATTATTAATAGTTAATTGATTACATTATTCGTAATAATAAATTAGATTATTAGATTAAATTATTCATCATAAATAATATTGATTACATTGGATTAGATTAGATTATTCATAAATTATTAGTTCAAAATTATTATATAGTCGTTGGGTTTATTACGAGATAAGTAATATGTCATCTAATACAATCAACCGGACATTAACTCTGACATTCGATATAATATATAGGTAAACGACCGTATACTTCCGAGCGCGCGGTTAGTACTGAACTTAGCAAGTTCCTACTGCACGTTGGCTCTCTCGGCGACGTCACGTCACGGAGAACGAGCGGGTAAAAATTAAAAAATATTGCGAAATTTCAAAACGTTATAACTTTCGTATTTCTGCACCAATTTGTATGAAACAAAAACTATTCTTATTTCCATAAACATAGCTTTAAAGCTATATTTGATTGTCAAATTAGAACATGTTGGTGTGACCCATTGTCCCTTGATTGTATAATCTGAACAAAATTCTATAGTCCACATATTTTAACGTATATCATTGTAATAAATAAATCCACTAAGTTACTTTTATACTGCGATTTTTTTTTAATTCTAGATTGTTTATTGCTATAAGGAATAAGCACAGTAAAAAGTTAAAATGGGCAAATCTCATACCATTTTTTTTGCCGGCGTGGATGTGGATTCTTGGCGGTCTGTCAATGCCGTGGACAATACTCTTATGGATTGTCATTCTTCTCATTGCCAGCTACATCTTCTTGATGTTTGGATTGACAGCCGGGCACCACTCACATCAAAATTTCTTCGATGGAGACATACCAAGGTAAATTAATGGTAATGGAGTAAATAGCAATATAGAACTTTAATACAGTTCTTCATGTACAATTTATGTATTTATGTAAAATACTACCACAAAACAGTTCTTACTGTAGAGGCATACAATATAACACTAAGAAGAAGCTGTGCCTTTCTTATTTTTTTTTTAAAAACATTACCACCACACTAGGATTTTCTCCTGTATGGCAGTTTACAAACATAAATTGCACGAGGACAAACATACAGACCCGGAACAATTATTTGTAGGCCTTACAATTACTTGTTCCGGGCGGGATTCGAACCCACGGCCCCTAGCGCAACAACTCATTGCTAAACCACAGCGCCACGGAACCATCATTTTACCCGCGTATATCACGCGTCTGAGCCGCGCGATGTAATACCTCGCTTATACAAGCGTCCACTGCTGGTTTTCCGCGGTTCTCATCGGGCCGCTACGATTTATGCGTCTTTCGCGCAGCGAGCCGAGTATTAAATTATTGTAAAATTTTCATTACCTCTTAAACTATGCTTCCAAATAACATGCTATAAAGAGCAAAGTTTGTCTTCATGAAATTGACTTGATATATGAAGTAACGTTCGTTCGTAAGGATTAATATGGCATGCCTAATAATAACGCTCGTAAATCACTTTTTCATTTTTAATATTTTTTCTTATTGTGGCTTATGTATAAGAAATATGCATATAGTATCGCGGATTTTTTTTCAGATGTAGTAAATATCTATATTTTTGTGGAACACTGTATTTACGTTTCACTAACCTTTACGCTAGCGCAAGCGGATAAATCGTTTTGGGAGCGCATTTTCTTCTGACTTGCTTAACAACAATATTTAAGGCTAACTAAGAGGTGCAACCTTACGCTAAATAGCCTTTACTATTATTTCCCATAAGTTTGGCTATATTACACATTTTTTTTAAATTGAACTGGTAATTCCAGAGATAAGCGTGTTTAAACAAACAAACAAATTGAAATAAACTCTTCCGCTTTATTATATTAGTATAGATAACATTCAAAAGAATATTAAACTTTTCAATGCGTAATCGACACTTTTACTATTACAATCGACGATATCACTAAATATGAATATAACCTAACATTATAGCAAAATGTACACGTATTAACCCAAAACCGTTCTTATAATTCACGTCAGCAAATCAAAAATGACTGAATGAATTATTATTACTTTACTATTTATAAACAAAGGGTTAATAAATAAAAAGTTGTATGCTTAATGCCGTCTGGTGACAGCGTAAGTCCATTGCTATATTTCATCCCTTGGGTGTTGCAAGATTCAAGTATGGTAAATCTCAGAATGATATCATGGCTTCATAGAGATGTAGCTAAAAACCATCTTATGTACGCCACGCGTAGAATAGCGATTTAACAATCTTTCAAAAAAACAAGCTGCCGCGTGGATATACCCCCCAATGATGAGAGAGGTTTCCGTCGAGGTTAAAAGGCAAGGCGTATTGAAGAGTGCATCTTTTGTTTTTAATGATTTATAAATTTATGATTGTAGCACACTTGTCATTCAAATCATCGTGGTGGGAGCTAGGGCGGCATGGTAAAGAGCCGATTTTTCAAACATACCTTGAAAGTCTTAGTACACCCATTATCGTATGGATACTTATTATTTTTATTCATTTCAAAAGTAGACGTGGTCAATTAACCTTTCTTCCACATCTGTGTAAAATTAACATTTAATGCGGTATGATAAATTTAGTACAAATTCGAATCAGATTTGTATGGTGGTCTGTTTTAATTATTGAACACGTAATACTAAAAAATATTTAATGATATATCAACACCCACATCACGAAGTTTATCACGCAGGCCAAACTCCGAGCTGGAATTTCCTCCTCGCTGAGCAATCGTGATCTTAGCTCATACGACCAGAAGTGAAAAACCACGTCTCAAATTCATATGTCATCACTGGAAACACGCACTTGTTGTACATTCTTGTTTTGTTTTGTTGTAACGTTACTAGAAGCTTTGTCGTTATCTTCCGAACGCTTCCCAGCTGAGTTGGATCCATCGAATGACTTAGATAATTTGTCCGAAATAAACATACTCATCAACAACTTCGACCGCAGTCCTACCAACAATAACGGCATGGATGTGACAAATGGTTTGGTTTTAAACGTGATGGAGCCATGCTGCAGCTATATTAATTATATAGTTGTAGCACGAGTAGGTCAGCTCGACCTGGGAAGGACCACGCTCTCACATACCAGCGTCAAATAGCAGCTTAATGCTGTTGTGTTTTTTATGGTGAGTGTAGAGAACCGGAAATCTTTTTTACTGGAAAAGAGGTATTCCATCTTAGTCCTCATGGCTGATAACGCATCTAAATTTTAATTCGCAAACGAGGATAGATGTAGATGTCTATAGGCCACGGCAACCACTTACCATCAGGTGGACTGTGTGCTCGCGTGTCACCCATATCCTATAAAAAATGTCCATGTCCATGTACAACTTAAAGCCTATACGTTGTTAATAGACATAGGTTATTGAGCATTATGCTAAGGTCCTCCAGCAATTCTGCCTTAATAATTGTATCGTTGGCAAATCGAAGGTGAGTGATCTACTCGCCATTGATATTAATAATTATATATATATATATATATATATATATATATATATATATATATATATTGATACCTTTTCCTTTCTAGTCCAGTGCAAAGCAGCGCAAAGTGCGTAAAACAGCTCTCTGCAGTTGAAAAGGTTTCTTACTATAGTTTCGTTTAGGTCGACTTGGCCCCGCTAAATGGACTGTAACAGCGCCCAAATTTCGACGGAGTCTAAGGCTTTCTCATAGCTTTAATAATAATATGATTACTTAAATTCTTATTCGTGATATATTTGCTCATGAATTTACTGTAGTATGCGTAAATATTGTTTTAATCAAAATATTGTATTTTTACAGAGACATGTATTATGACTGGGGTCTTCATCAATTGGACACTATAGTTGAGAGAGTTGAATACGATGACAACCATTTTAAATCACTTACGCGGTTCGGATATCACACACTTCATCATTTATTTCCAACTTTGGATCATGCAGAATTGAAATATCTTTATCCTACCCTTCTTGAGCACTGCGAAAAATTTGAAGTTGAATTTCGAACATCTACGTATTTCAAGTCGTTTATCAGTCATAGTAAGCAATTAGTAAGGAAACGCCGTAACAATTTTAAAGAAAGAAAAACTATGTATGTTAAATAAAGACGCCAAAACATGACGTTTAAAAATACTTCAGACCATACTTAATAATAAACAAATTTGGATGTTATTTTTCGGTGAATAATAATTTATTAGGATTTTAAATTATATACTCCTTATAAGGAAAAACATTATTTTTAAAATATTTATGTTATGTTTATGAACTAAATTACGTTTCTTCAAAAGAAAGAGTTTAAAATTACTTATAAATGGTATTAAGTTATGACCGGGAGGTCTATTGGTAGCTTTTAAGTTTGTGAATTAAGAATATAAATCAGTAAAACAAAATAAATTAAAAATCTATGGGAAGAAAGATTCTCGAGTAACAGCCTGGTAAGCTAAGTGTGGGGTTGGGGTGCCCCCCCCCCCCCACTATTAGGACTTGTTGAAACATACATGGATTCAATAGATGCGGGTGACTCGTTTATCAGTGGACTTGTAAAGAGCTGCAATACTAAAAGCTGCAAGACGATGACAGACAATATATAATTCATTGTTTAATTCAAGGCCTGGCTCATAAATGTATTGTTTATGTCATGTTAAATACATTAACAAGATTTTGTGTAATGGCTGTGTTTATGAAAAAATAATATTGATGTGCTTGATTTGTTTCATTTCTTAATAGCCGTTTTATGTCTAAACTAACGATTGTCATTAAATACAATCAAAAAAAATTAACTATATTAAATAAGGTGTAATTAATGTTTATCCACAATTAAGAGATAAATTATTCTAAACACCTCATAGAGCAAGTCTTAGATATTAATATGTAACATGATCTGAGTACATAAACAGTGTTTTTGTAACGTTACTGAAATCCTCTTCTATGCAACGTTTTGTTTAATTACTTTGATAATTGTCATGTGGACTCACACACAGTTTACCTGACTGTAATAGTTTGCTGTGTCTAATCGACACCCACATCTATCCTCTATTAACAATCAAAAGACAGATGTGTTGTCAACCCTTAGGACTAAGATGGAATGCCTCATTTCCAGTGAAAAATGTATCCGATTCTCTTCACTCATCATACATACCAAGTAGCATCAAGCTACTATTTCATACTGGTATTATGTGAGAGCCTGATTCTACCCCGATCAAGCTGCAACCATAATGTAACTGCAGCATGGCTTTATAACGTATATTTAACATATAACTTTTTGGCTTTTAGATTTAGTATTTAGTAATAAAACTTGTCAAGTGTCATCTTGCAAACTTCCACTTGTTACAGAGGATCCTCATCATAAGGCATTAGAAATTGATTTTAAACTAAGTTTTGCTCCTACACTCAACCCATGCAGAGGTACAAAAAACTGTATCACAAAGCTGACTTCTTATCTATAAAAAAGGCCTTAAAATCTATTAACTGGGAAGAAAAATTTTGTTATATGGCCGATGTTGAATGCATGACAAACTACTTTTATAATTCTTTAAATGATATTTTGAATAAATATGTTCCCGTTTGTAATTTTAATTGTAATTTAAAATATCCAGTGTGGTATACTAAGCCCCTTGTTAAATTATCGAAAGAAAAATATAAATACCATAAAAAATGGAAGGTATACGGCAACATGAGTGACTATCAAACATTTTCATTATTAAGAAGCAGATTTAAAAAAATGCTGCGTGACTGTTATAAAAACTTTATTGAATTTTCCGAAAATAAAATAAAAACACATCCTAAATTTTTATGGTCTTTTATAAAATCGAAAAATACCACTAGCGATTTTCCTGAAAAGATGTTGTACAAAGGTAAAGTTATTTCTGGTGGTATAGATATTTGTAATGCCTTCAATGAATACTTCCATTCCGTATTTACATCCGTAAGCAATGGTAGTCACCAAGATTACCCGATTAGTCAAAGTTCACTTACTACTTTAGATATAAATTTAACTGATATAGGCAGTGACTTAGTTCTTAAAGAAATACAAAAAGTTTATATCAATAAAGGCGCGGGTTCAGATTTTATTCATCCTCTTCTTATTTCGAAATGTGCAAATGAACTCGCAGTTCCGGTAACATTAATTTTCCGCACATCTGTCAAAAGTGGAGTGTTCCCCAACATATGGAAATACTCTTTAATAACGCCTATTCCAAAAAATCATAACAAAGATATAGTAACCGAGTATAGACCTATCTCGAAATTATGTGTGTTGGGGAAGGTCCTTGAGAAAATTATTACTACTTACTTATCGTTCTCTGTTCGTCAATATATATCTCAACAACAACATGGATTTTTCAAGGGCAGAAGTGTTGATACGAATATGATAACTTTCACAGAATATTTGCGAAGAGCTATGGATGACAATCTACAAGTGGATGTCGTGTACACTGATTTCTCGAAAGCTTTTGACAAAATTAACCACAGTTTACTAATAGCAAAGCTCGCAAAGGCAGGTGTACATGGCAACCTACTTAGATGGATTGAATCGTACATAAAAAATAGAAGTCAAGCTGTTTGTGTTAAGGGATTCACCTCAAAATTTCTACCTGTTCCTTCAGGTGTTCCTTAAGGATCTCATCTTGGCCCGCTCCTATTTTCCTTATTTATTAATGATATTAGACAAACTTTAAATGAGAGTCAACATCTTGTTTACGCTGATGATGCCAAAATATATAAAATTGTTAAGTCAAGAGACGACTGTCTCAAACTGCAACAAGATTTGCTTGCTTTAGAAAAATATTGTGTTACTAATCAATTATATCTTAATACTGACAAATGTCATGTGTTATCTTTTTCACGTAAAGTCAACCAAATAAATCTTGAATATTGTCTGAATGGCATCATTCTAAAAAAAGTTACTACAACAAGAGATCTTGGCTTAATAGTAGACTCAAAATTATCTTTTAATTCTCATATAGACCATATTATAAGTAAAGCTTTTCGAATGCAGCACGGTATGGAGCCCCTCTTATCAAATACATATTGAGAGGATTGAAAAAGTACAAAAAAAGTTTTTGAAATCCCTTAAATATCGTTATGGTATTGAGAACGAATCATATAATGAAGCTTTGTGCAGACACAAAATGCTAAGTCTTTTTAACAGACGTAAAATATTTGACATTATTCTTCTACATAAAATTATAAACTCATTAATAGATTCACCGACTCTTTTGTCTATGATTTCATTTCCAGCAAGTGTTCGTTTTCCAGTGCGCTCCTCACGTTCGTTGCCACTATTCATTCCTCCTCGGTTTCATAAAAACTATACACGTAACTCTTTTATATGTCGTTCCACCAACATGTATAACAAACATTTTTCAGAAATAGATCTTTTTACCACTAGTTCTAATCTTCTTAAAATAAATTTAAAAAAGTTTTTGCGGTAAAATTGCGAAAACGATTATTCTTAATAACTTGCCCGACTATGTTATCTCACAATGTAAATAATATGGTTTGTTAATGTAGATTTATTGGCACTATTTGGTCTTTTTGTAACGTATAAATGTAAAATGTAAACTATAAATTAAGAAATATGACTGTTTGTTGCCAAAATAAATGAAAAAAATATATAACATAGATGTCTATAGACTACATATCCTCATTAGATACTACCAGTTAAACTGTGAACTCTTTCCTAAATTATCAACGTAGTCATTATCATACTCATCATCATAATCATCATTACAGTCCATCGTAAGTCTACCGCTGAACATAAGGTTGCCAATTAATGGCACAAAGCACGGTTTGGAAGTTACGTGCATTCATCAACTTCCTTTATCCCTTACGGTCGTCACTCCATCCTGTGGAGAGCTGTCCTACAATTGGATTTTCGGTACGAGCCTGCCTTTCTAGAATCTTTCTTCGGCATCGGTGGTCGGTTCTTCGAGCTATATGGCCGACTCATAGCCATCTGAATTTTGTCAACATTACTTAAATATTTTTTAATAATACACCTGTGACAAATGACTTTTTGGTATTGTACACCGAAGAAAACTTTGTATTTTCATAATAAAAAAGTTACATTTTGTCAAATTTTCTCCATTACAAAGTTATAAACACTTCGGATAACTCACCGGAACAAAGTTTGCAGCTTCACAGTGAACTATTTCGAAGATCTCCTTTGAAACCAACTTAGTTAGATTAAGGTTTGACGTTGAATTTTCAACAAGAACGACAGAATCTTCTCATCCTAATTAGATAGAAAGTTTTTATTGACAGGCGACTTAAGGTAAATTTATTCATTATGTATTAAAAACAAGCGAGTTAAGTAAAAAAAAAACAGTGTGCATATTTTTGTGTTTATTAAATAGTTTCACTAATTGTTCCTTACAAACATTATGACAGTTAAAAAGTTGAAGAACTTAAATATGTTTGAATTAAATCTTTAGTGAATTAACTCAAAGGCTATTCTGTTCGAGATTGGCGTGGTACGGGGATAACGGTGTGCTTAACAATTATAAAAAAAATAATTATAAAAGCGTTCTTGAGTAACAGTATCTAGAGTGACATCTAAATGATAAGGATCAGAGAGGTAGCTCAAACTGTGTTCCGAAAACGCCGGTACACCACAAGCTCCACCAAACGCTTTTCATTCTTCTTACATAAAGTTCCATACGCCTCCAACGACTACAACGCTCATTAGTAAGGCGACCAACGAAAGTCTCACATTGATGGTATATTTTATATTCAATAATGGATTGCAGTTAAGAACGATAATATTACTTAATGTGAAATGTAAGTTGCGGGTAATATTAACTATAAATGAAATGTTTTATTCTGTTCACGTTTATTATGTCAATGTTACGTTACGAAACATTGCACAGAACATTTATAAATAAAACTTATTAGCAACTAGCCACTCGCACGGGTGATTTCTTTATCTCAACAACAGCGCTACCTGCAGAATATAATTGAGAATTTAGACGATACAGAGAACTATGGAAACAGACACAAAAACTTTCATCCAAATCTGTCAAGCTATTTTCAAGTTTTTGCGAAACAAACGCACATCAACTGATTTTTTTTATTCGTATATATAAGATAAAAGGTGGTTATGCGTATGTCGCAAGATTTTCTTTTAAACAATTTTCTGAATCAAAATATCGAACTATAACTGCTATGCGTGGCTGTTCCACAGAAATTGGGACGATTGGGCGCCTTACTCCTTATTGCTGTTTGATGTTTGATTTTATAAAGCTGTATGTTATAATATTTTTATAATGTACCAGCAACTTCTTGAGTAAAATTTCTTGTATTTGGCAAAGCCACGTTGCAGTTATATAACGGTTGTAGCAAAAATGGGTCTGCTCGACCGAGGGAGGACTGGCCGGCAACGCATCTGCAATTCCCCTGGTTACCCTGGTGTTGCAGTTGTTCATGGGTAGCGGTAGTCACTTACCATCAGGCGAGCCGCATGCTCGTTTGCCCCCTCTTCTATTAAAAAAAACCCAGCGTGAAATAGCAGCTTAACGCTTCTGCATTATGCAAGTGTGGAGAACCGAAGATCCTTTTTACTGAAAACGAGATATTCCATCTTAGACCTTAGGGGTGACAATACATCTGAATTTTGATTCTTAATCGAGGACAGATGTAGATGTAGATGATAAGTAACAGCAACCACTTACCATCAGGTGGGCGGCGTGCGCGCTTGTCACCCTTATTCTATGTAAAAAAAGTTACAATTAAGATATTTCATTCGGCGAGCAGCATCTTCCTACAACCTTATAAAATATTACGGTTACCAACCCATCTGCCTTATGAGGCAATTTATGGTTAAATTCATAGGGCAGACCTATGTTCTAACCTATGAACTTTTGATAGCCTCGTCTTCCTCCGCAACATCAAACTCGACGTGACAAAGACAATTTTTTTTTGTAAAATTTAAATGACTAACGAGCTTACAAGCCACTGACTTAGTCCACTTACAGGCTACTGTAGTCCATAGTCTAAGACTACAGATGCGTTGTCAACTGTTTGGACTAGGATGGAATGTCTCACAATCTTAAATTACATTGGATTTCTATATCTTTAAATCCAGGAATAGAAATACATAAGATTATGTTATCTAGACGAACACCCACAAGATGAAATGGTTAATGTTCTCACAAATTTCTGTGAATTTTCTCACACTGCGCCTTACATGGCATATTCGTATTATTAAGTAAAATAAATGAAAATATTAATTACCACTCACATATTTCGGCCGCCAAACAGCAGGAAAATGCATTACCGGGCAATCCCCCAATAATTTAAGTGACAAATATGTCGTTAATATTAAAATATCATGCATGAGTTAATGTGTAAACATGAGAATTCATTCCTATCACTAAGGCGTTCCACATTCCTTCCCTCAAAACCAATAAAGGACTTAATTCTCCCTTGCTACGAATGTGTAGAACAAACAACAATGCTGTGTTTCTTATGGTGAGTGCTAAGAAGAATAGACCCTTTTTACTGGAAACGAGGCAGTCCATCTTAGTTTTCACGCGTGACAACGCAGCTGCATTTAAATTCGTAATTGAGGATAGATGTAGATGTCTATGGGCTACAGTAACCGCTTACCATCAGGTGGACCGTGTGCTCGTTTGTTATCCTTGTCCTATCTTTTTATATACTATATATAAAAATAAAACTCTTGTTATCCGTTCCCGTTCTCATACGTCCCTTTTTATATAGGATAGGGTTACAAACGAGCACACAGTCCACCTGATGGTAAGTGGTTGCTGTGGCCCATAGACATCTACATCTATCCTCGTTTGCGAATCATAATACAGATGCGTTGTCATCCGTGAGGACTAAGATGGAATGCCTCTTTTCCAGTAAAAATGGTCTCCGGTTCTCTACACTCACCATATAAAACACAAAAACTTATATAGCTGCAGCATGGCTCTACCACGTATAAAATTATTAACATACTTATTAACATATAACTTATTTATAAAATACAATTTGGTTTGTTTTCGATTTGATTTAATTTGATTGAATTTATAAATTGTATTTTTTTTTTATATGATAAGGGTGACAAACGAGCACACAGTCCACCTGATGGTAAGTGGTTGCTGCGGCCCATAGACATCTACATCTATCCTCTATTACAAATCAAAATGTAGATGCGTTGTCACCCGGGAGGACTAAGATGGAATGCCTCATTTCCAGTAAAAAGGGCCTCCGGCCACCTGCACTCACCAAGCGAAACGCAGAGGTAAACCTCTACTTCACGCTGGTTTTCTGTGAGGTCGTGGTACCACCCCGGTTCGAGCCGGCCCATCCGTGCGACAGCAAAAGTTGCCGCGTGGCTCTACCACTGTTAAAATAAGAATACAATGCGTGGAATAAAGCATCCATTAAAATTATTGACTGTCTGGTCCTTAGCTTAGCTTAATCTTAGCACGATACATCTATAAAATCAGAATTAAATATTATGTTAAGCGTATACGCAGCTAAGTTTTTCATGAGGAAAATCTGAGCAGCTGTCCTTAGTTAATTAGCTACCTAACCCATCAGCTTAGCTAATTTAACGGGTTTAACTAAACAAGCTCAGCTAATTAGCAAACGGGTAACCAGCAATTTTTCTATTTAATGATTTTTTATTCACGGACAGGTTCAAAAAATTATATTAATGTTTTTTTATAACAAACAAAACGTCATTAGAGTAATTAAATATGTTAATCAAAATGGTTTATAAAATAATTGTTGATTTTTATTCTGTTATATCTCTATTTCGGTAAAGGAAAATTAATAAATTTTCATTTTCGGGAAGTGAGCAGTTCCGTTTAGAGCTTATAATATTTCTGGCTGTAGTAAAAACTCTTTCAGAGGGTGTACTTGATGCTGGAACGGCTAAAATCTTCTTGCCAGTCTAGCCATTAGAGGAAACTTATGGAATATTTGGCTCCTTTTTGAAGCTATTGTTTTCTCTCTCGTGTATGTCACTGATGATTTCGATTATCAGTTTCAAAGTTCGCCATTCTCTCAAAACTTTGAGATAAGGCTATCTCACAATTAAAAAAATAATCCAAATCCTTCTCTCTTTTGTTTTTATTGGCAACTACTGATGCCCCTTCAAATTTTTCCTTGACCATAATCTCTAAAAAAATTTTTGAACAGACTCTCGATACTCTTGAGTTTCATGGGCCATATTCTTGTATCTGAAATATATTATATAAAAGGAAAATGAATTCAAGATAATTGAATATTTTTAAGTGTTTTTTTTTTGGTTCAAGATTATTTTTAATCGAGCTATTTTTTTCAAGTGTATGAATGTATCGAATAATTATTTTTAATCGAGCTATTTTGTCAAGTGTATGAATGTATCGAATAATAATTATACCTATGATACAAAAAGCAGGCAAATGCACACACGGAACTGCAGTTTTCGTTCAAAAATCGAGCATCCAATTCTTCTTGAACTACTATTTTAAGTAATCGAATTTCGATTGAAAATCAAAAAATGAAAAATTGTCCTTATCATCATATTTTAAAAATGTATCTATCATCTAATAAATAGCTGGCCGCACCGTTCCAATATTTGACTAAGATATACTGGATATTACTGTTGTTGCTACTTCAAATGGTTTTAAAATTCTGACTATAGCTTTCAAATTGTACCATTTTAAATTTCTTAAAAGCATTTTTTAGATTTTGCCGTATTTGTAAAATTTAGATCCAGCAATATACTTTCAACAGCTTGGCGTTGTTCTTATAACCGTTCGATCATGACGTAAGCTGAATTCCATTACGTTACGCTATATATAATTAAACAATGTTCAGGCAAATTATGTAATTTCCCAGCATCTTTGAGAGCGTTTGTTTCTTTATATGAATTTTTAAAGTAGCCAACAATTGCGGAAACTTTTTGAAAATGTTTTTTAAAATTTTCTTCGTTGAAAGCTTTTCAACAACAATCTGCAACGAATGACAAAAACAACGAACACTTTGACCAATATTGATATCAGCAGTGAAACTTTCTTGCATTGCGGCGACCATATTTGGGGCATTATCATGAACCACAGCAACTGTTTTTTTATCAATATCCCTTTCTGATAAAGCATTGCATGAATGGTTATAAATATTTTATGCCGAGTGACGTTCAGTCATTTCTAATGTGTCCAAAAATACACTACATGAATTCCTTAACTCATCTATGGCATTTAGTGTAATATTAAAGAACGAGTTTGCTTTTTTTTTTCTGCAATTTGCAAATTGCTTCTGCATTACGATTCTAAAAGAACAGAAAAATTAAAAAATTATATTAACTATATAATCGATGGAAACAATTTCATCTATTTATAAGTAAAATAAATTTCCAATTTTTTAAATATATATAGCGGGAAGTTAAAAAAATAATTAAATACTTTGTAACACGAACATTTTCGTGTACATTATTTTAGCATATCCATCCGCCATCTAACGTCATTAGTCCGAAGTAACTAGAAACGTATATTGACGAATCGAGCTAGCTAATTGCATGCAATTGACCTTTCGTGTTAGTTCGAAATCCTACCACGGATCGACGGTGGCGCGTAGCCCAAGGGAGGCCTAGTCTTTTTGAGCAAGCCGTTGTAATGATCGGACACGCACATATATAATTTTTGAATCGAAACGCCGGAACATGAATTTAAAGTGACGAGTACTTGGGCGTACGGCCCCTTAAACACAATGTCTACAGGCAGTTTACTGTGTTGAAACACATCATCCCATAAATTGTAAGTACTTAATGTTTTTGTCTTCTTAAAAGCACATGCGCTCTAATTAACGGTACATGGTATTTCATAGATTCTTTTGTATTGTCATAGGGGTCCTTAGTCCTTACTTTGAGTATGGTCCATTTTCAAGTTTTACTATGTGAACGAGGCGAGGCAGCTTCAACTGGTGGCTATATTGGGACTGGGCAGTCTAGAGACCGCGACCGGAGTACACCTGGAGGACATCTGTTACCTCACTGCTTCGCGGGATTGACCATAAACAGTGTAATATTGTGTAATCCACCAGGTTAGTCAAAACCTCAGTTCCCAGTGTATTTTAAAGTGACAACTTGATATTTGGGGCTATCCGTATGAACTTTAGAAGGAAATAAACTACTTTTTGTCTGTATATGTAACTTTGAATTTTCATTTACTAATCATCCAACACCAGGCGCCCTGGGATACTTTTATTTTGATACTCGAGTATCTTAACTCTCCGATGACCGTAGCCGGTGAGTAACGCCCTAAAAAGTGTTATAACTTACGTACTTTACGGTTGTGATATTCTTTAGTTAAACGTCGTTTCTTTTGTATTTCTGGTGTATCTCAGCTTGATTCATCATTCAAGCTAAACATTAATAATAATAAGAAAATTTATTAGGTATATTAACTAAAATTTAAAAAAAAATATGTTTTTATTTAAAAAAAATATTAAATTCGATCAAATGAAATAATTCCAGACAAAAGAAAGTACCTAATAAAAGTTACTGTGAATCAGATTCTGTTCCTTCGTTTAATGTCACTGATTGCACTTTGTTATTATGCTCATTTTTTAAATGATGTTTCAGTGATGCTATTGTCTTTTTTATATTGTAATCAATTGGACAATATTTACATTTAGCAATACCACTTATAACTCGTGTAAAGTGATTCCATAGTGATGACATTTTTAAATATTCAATTGAATTTTTGAATTGTAGTTTTAAAATGTATGAGAAATTTTTTTTATAGAATAGGGGGCAAACGAGCATGCGGCTCACCTGATGGTAAGTGCCTACCGCCGTCCATGAACAACCGTAACACCAGGGGAATTGCAGGTGCGTTGCCGACCTTTTAGAAAGGTTTACACCTTTTCTTGAAGGTTCCTAAGTCGTATCGGTCCGGAAAATTCGCTGGTGGTAATTGATTCCACAAGAAAGTCGTGCGAGGGAGAAAACTTCTTCTAAATCGCACAGTGGTTTTTTTTATAGAATTAGGGTGACAAACGAGCACACAGTCCACCTGATGGCAAGCGGCTGCTGCGGTCCATAGACATCTACATCTATCCTCTATTATAAATCAAAATGTCGATGCGTTGTCACCCGTGAGGACTAAGATGGAATGCATCATTTCCAGTAAAAAGGGCCTCTGGCCACCTGCACTCACCAAGCGAAACGCAGAGGTAAACCTCTACTTCACGCTGATAAGATAAAGATAAGATATTAGATGCGATAAAATACGCAAAGAGATGCAACATCTCTACGCAGTGCCAGTGTATTGAGCCGATCAGAAAGAATTCGGTCGTCGACGATTCGAACCGCTCTGCGCTGGATGCGGTCAAGTGGAAGGAGCTGGCACTGGGGTGCCCCGGCCCAGAGATGAGAACAGTATTCCATGTGGGACCGAACTTGCGCTTTGTAATGTTGCAAGCGATGTGCCGGCATGAAATACTGTCTCGCTCTGCTGAGCACGCCAAGCTTTTTAGAGGCCAATTTGGCCTTCCCTTCCAAGTGACCACGAAACTGCACACTATTGGATATGTCGACGCCAAGGATTCCGATACTGGCTGAGGCAGCAAAGGGAGTGCCTTGAAACTGAGGAGATACGACAAAGGGGTTCTTTTTAGCGGTAAACGCGCAAACTTGTGTCTTCTGGGAATTGAACTGGACTAGATTTAGTCGGCCCCAATCCGAGACTTTGTTAAGCAAAGACTCGACTTCAGACACAAGTTTGTCCCGGTACTCGGCGACGTTTTCCCGAGAAATATTGGCACGGCCGGTATATAAGGCATCACCAGTGCTGTCATCTGCATAGCAATGAATGCTACCAGCAACATATCATTGATATTCAGGAGAAACAGCGTTGGTGATAGCAATTAGAATTAAAAAAAATATATAAAT
Organism: Parnassius glacialis; assembly: GCA_033319125.1. Taxonomy (NCBI): domain Eukaryota; kingdom Metazoa; phylum Arthropoda; class Insecta; order Lepidoptera; family Papilionidae; genus Parnassius; species Parnassius glacialis. The sequence continues at coordinate 33,393,663 of JAVANC010000026.1, read as the reverse complement.
TTATTAAATTATATAATTATTAAAGAATTATAAAACTTATGTAAAATATGAAAATTTAAATTCTACAATAAAAATACCACAGCGCATAAAAAGTATACAGGCAACAAAACTACCTAATTGACGAATAAACATCGACATTGGAATTACGCGCATTAAATTACGCGTCCTTTTTAATCATGAATTAAAACCGCATTTTCATTAACAATTTATTGATTATTTAGAAGAAATTATTATTTACATTTATATTACTTTTCAATTACTATTATTTTTATATTATAATATACTATTATATAATAACCATTATTACCGCCGTTTTTATAATAAATAATAATATTATTTTTTGAACCTGTCCGTGAATAAAACAAATCATTAAATAGTTTGAAAAAACTTACTTGGTTAGCCGTTAGCTAATTAGCTGTGCTAAGCCAGATTAAAAGGTTAAGCCGCCATTTAAATAGCTAAGATAATTTAGTTAACTGGTTAAATTAGCGAAGCCGATCGGCTAATTAGCTAAATAACTTAGCTAGCTTTTTAGCCGGCATAACCGGCTAAATTGTACAGTCTAATTTGTGCTTAATGTTGGTATGTTTTACAAATAAATAAATAAATGAGAACTGTGATTTTTAGCGGTCTAAAACAGAGCTTGACTACTATCCAACCTGATGGTAAATACGTATATTTGCTGTGTGGAAATCTAAGGGAAAGATCTACAAAACGCAGCAGGAGGGACTGATGTTGATGATAATCAATTATAACGATATTAAAACCGTGTAGTGCCGGTGTAAGTATATTCACTACTCCATACCGTCCCGTGAGTATTGCAAAAAGGAAATATACCAGGAGATGGGAAGTCATCCCAATAACAACTATTAAAAATGTTTGCGGTTGCCAATGGTTAAGCATGAGCTTAATAGGATATAATGGTACATTGAATAACGAACAAATTTGTTTAGAAAAATATTAGAAAAGAACAGTGGCCAAAGAACTATTTTACTGTAACAAATTTTTGTAATGGAAAATTTATGTGTTATTTACAAAGCCTTGCGGTTACTAGCCGTGTACGAGTAGCTCCAACATTGCAGTCCTTTGACAAATTTTCTGTAATTTATAAGGCAAAGCGACGAACAAAATTTCTACTTTAACTTTTAATTATTTTAACTTGTGTTCAAATAATAATCTGTGCAGTTTATTTCAGTTTGTAAAATTAATAATATAATAAAAAAATATAAAAATAATTTCAAATGCATATAAATTCTTCTTAATTCATCCTCCTCATTGTAAGATTGATCAGTCTTCTGATAGAAATAACTCTTGTCTTACTTCCAAATTAAAAGCACTTGTCTATAAATATAAATTAGGAAATGAGATAGTCAATAAAAAAAATGTACCTTGAAACTTAACACCTTTGCTATTTTTGGAAGGTCTTAAAAGTTTAGGACCGATTTTCAAACAAAAAGTGTACTGACTGACTGGGCTGTTAAATTTTATTTTTTTCAAATTTGAAATTTCAATTTTGAAATTCATCAAAAATTTGATATTTATTAGTGGTTTAAACAAATACTAATATAAAATAGACAAAATACTCAATAATAGAAAATGGCAAAGTTAACCTCACTTTTTGGCAACTTTCCCATCTGGGTTTATATAATGAAAATAATTGGATTTGACTTCTAATTTGAAGGTAAGTTTACCTCATAATATAATACATAACACTCAGAGATATAACTTGCTCCTTTAATTATGTTGCAAATAGCAAAGTTTACGCTTGTGGCAAAGTTGCACTCCCATTTTTCAATTTTTCATACAAAATTGAAAATATTTGTCAGGGTTGTCAAAAAAGCTTCATTACGTAATTTACTTAATTTTTTTATATAATCTTGTCACAATAATTTCTTAAGCAAAAATCTAAAATATATCAAACAAAAATACTCTCGTCTAAAATTAAAAATCAAATTGGTGCAATAATAAGCTTAAATCAATTGTAGTATACATAAAAAAGCTTGACACAATAATTCTTAACAATTATTCATTTTTTTGTTAATCATCATCATCACCATCATCATTTTATTACGGGCGTTATCGGGCGGGCGTCCACCTGACGGTAAGTGGTTGCTGGGATCCATACAAGTAGATGTACCTATATGTTGTGTATTACATTTATCCTCGATCACGAATCAAAATATAGATTATTTTACGCTGATATTCTATGTGAGTGTGGTCCTTTCTCGGTCGAGCCGATCCATTCGTACTACAACTATACTACTAATATAGGCGCAGCGTGGCTTTACCACGAAAATATATCTTTAATTATAAAAATTGTTCACAATGTGTGCAGTTTGGTCCAACTTGAGAGATAGGATAGTTTTTATCCCGATAAGTGACCCTCAATATTTCTTATTACGAATTTAATAATTTTGATTGGACACAGGATCATCGGAGAGGCCAGAACAACATCTGCCTGGTCAGTTATATATATATATTGTTTTCCCACAATAACAAAACATTCATAATCATTAAATATTACACTGGATTTTGGGTGCAAATTAATGTCAATACACTAAGTTGAAATTATGAAAAATACCCGACAACACAGTGAAAATAAGAAAGATTTCTTTTTTCTTTTCCTACACGCTTGATAAAGATGAACTGATTGACGACTCATTTGGTAAAATCAGTCTAATGGGCTGCTACGGTGAAACATGCAAACGTGGTAGAGGTGACTGTGTGCTCGTTTGTCACCCACACTCTATATAAAAAAACATCGATACAAACATACATACATAGCACATCAAGTACAGAACCATTTCTTTAAATAGTCGTAATCGGTTAAAATATAGGTTGGAAGTGACAACCCTCGGTTGTAGCAAAACATGACAATGTAACCGTCACATCGTGTCATCACTTGTATGGTAAATTTGCCAAGTTAATTTTATAAATAAATGTTAAGACCAACATGTTAAAAACGATACATTACATTAGATAACCATTAATATGACGTTACTACAAAGATATAGATACCAGTAATCATTATTAAAAACAAAATCAACAAAAGTTCTGGAGCACTAAACAATGAGGTTATTTAACCGGCACAATTCGGCATTAAAATAAAATGCCAAAATTAACTCTACAGTATTGATTTCGATATGGCAACAATATCGAAAGCAATACTGTCAAATAGTTATTGTATTTTCATCCCAAATATGTCATATCTCGAAAAACGTAACGTTATCCGTGTTAATCGTAATTTTGTACCAGTACAACCCTGATAGCAAACTTCCGTTGGTAAAGTTGCCAGACTTGACTGTAGAATAAAACTTTTTTTACGGATTTAATCGCGTTTAATTTTACTTAACGATACTCAGAGAGTGGATGCGGTACGCGTGTTATGTTGGTAGATGTCAAGTCTAGTGATCGTTTGAATGTAACGGGATGACAGCATGCTTTTAAGAGTTACCCTTTCTTTCATTGTAGCGAAAGTGAGATGCAAAGAGTATAGTAATATATAAGGAAAGTGAGATGAGCCGTTGTCGCGGTGTTTGAAAATATTGTCATATTGCTTATTTCTGGCAAGATGAGCCGTGGATGCAGCGGCATGTTGTATTACCCTCGTTTACGTAGTCGCGTAAACGGTGTGAGTCGTTGTAACGACGGCATTTCTTTACGAGTAGCCTTTTCTATCGTTGTAGCGTAAGAGAGATGATTCGTGGTTGCGGTGTTTGAAAATGTTGTTTCGCCCTATGTGTATGGAATAAACTTTATTTTATAAGCCTGCGCTTTATGACTAAGTTTGATTAATTTGTAGAGATTCTGAGCCTTCTGATCTGAATGAAAAGAGAGTAAAGACTTTGTTTTAGTTTTAATGTACGAATATGGTCACTGGTTTTAGTTGTGTTCCCAGAATGGCCGAACGGAATAGCTGTGTCGATACAGATGTTACACACGAGGACGCGTAAGTCGTCAGAGATGACCGTACTGGATAATCAGTGGCGCCATCTATAATCACGAAGTGGCAACACTGGTTATCGCTCGATAAATTAATAACAAACGAACGCCAGCGTTACTTACGTCTTACCGAGTATTGCTTGGATACGGCCGTGGGAGCAAGGGCATTGGGCGCTTTCCATTCGGCACGCACCGGCATGGACTCCAAAAAATCTTTCAATTACTTCCGCATGGACGAGGAAATATTTCATCATTTTATAAGTCAGTTTTGAGTCCCAATCTCAAAGCGTCTTTTCTACTTCTTCTAGCGCACACGCACACGCACACGCACACGGCTATAATACGTACACAATACACATTCAGGCCGACACCGAGCGAGAAGCCGGTAAGTGGAAATAGATGCCTGCACATGCCAAACATTTAATACATTTTTGCTTCCCCGGCAGCCCGTGCCGGCGTTTTTTTTGCGTTTACACTGCAGCTAATGTCAAATATCATAAATGTCTGTAGTTAAACCTTAGAGCAATATCATGATATCTGCGTTTTATATATTAATTTTCCTGAATAAAGAAATTATTATTATTATTATTGGGGTATCAATATAGTTTTCTCATCTGGTTGGGCTGTATAAATATATAATTGTAAATGAAAATGATAAACATACATAAATATCAACAAAATAAAATAAATACATAAAAAATACATAAATAAATAAAACCCAACCAGATGGAAGCCCTCGGCAGGGGAGACCAAACGGCCGAGGGTTAGGGGGAAAGGGAAAGAAACCGGCGGACTATGCGGGCGGTATCGAGGAGCACCGCCTTCTGCATTTGAGCTTGGAGCGGTCCGTCACGGAGTCCCAGTCGCCTCAGATGACCCGAGAGGCTGACTGGGATTAACCCGTTCGCAGAAACGACCACAGGAATAATTTCGGCCGGCAGACCACCCCACATGTCGGTCACCTCGTGAGCCAGGTCCAGATATTTTGTCAGCTTATCTGTTTCGGCTTTCACGAGGTTCTCGTCATAAGGAATGGTAATGACGACCAAAAATATCCCTGACTGTGCCCGGTCCATCAGCACAATATCAGGCTTATTCGCAAGAATAGTCCTGTTTGTGATGATGGCCCGGTCCCAGTAGAGCCTGGCGCGGTCATTTTCGAGCACGGCTTCCGGCAAGTACTTATAATACGGCAGTTTCCGATCCACGAGACCGTATTTCAGAGCGAGCTCCTGGTGTAGAATCCTGGCTACTAAGTTGTGCCTGTGCAAATACTCAGAGTTAGAAAGCGCCGAACAACACCGGGAACACCGGGATGGCGACAAGCTCGACAGACGTCAACGGTGCCATCCTTTAGGATGTATCTCCGATAATTGTTGGTCTTAATAACCTGATCTTGTATCGCACAGACAAAACCCTCAGTTTCCCCAAAGAGGTCACCGAAACGTAGCCAGTGGAGGGAGGCGACTGTGTTATTGTATTATTATTATTATTATTATAATGTACAGTTCAAAGTGAACTACGAACTTACCTAAAAAAAAACTTAAAAATTTAATCCCATTTCCAAGGTTCAATTTCGACCACTGGATGACCACTACTAACACAGCCCGTTCGTTTTGTACATGGTGGAGCTATGCGGCAGCTTTATTATGGTTGTAGCACGAATGAGTCGGCTCGGCTGGGGTAAAACCACGCTCTCACCTATACCAGCATAAAATAGCAGCTTATTTCTATTGTGTTTCGTATGATATAAGTAGAGAATTGGAGACCCTTTTCACAGTCATTCTATCTTAGTCCTCAGGGGTGACAACACATCTGCATTTTGATTTGTAAGAACGAAGTACAAGAGTACTTAATCGATTAATAATGTAGATAATGTAGGCTACAGCATCCACTTACCATCAGGTGGACTGTGTGCAATTTTGCCACCCTTACTCTATAAAAAAAATCTCGAAGTGTCTGCATCAAATACCACTGACCCCCCGCAACCATGAATTCTGTAAAGCACTTCAAACGTTAGAAATTAAAAGTAAGTCTTTTTTTATAGGATAGGGTGACAAACAAGCACACAGTCCACCTGATGGTAAGTGGTTTCTGTGACCAATAGACATCCACATCTATCCTCAATAAAGAATCAAAATGTAGATGCGTTGCCTACCGTGAGGACTAAGATAGAACGCCTCCTTTCCAGTAAAAAGGGTCTCCAGTTCTCTACCCTCACCATACGAAACACAGCAGCATTAAGCTGCTATTTTACGCTGGTATTCTGTGATAGCGTGGTCCTTCCCCAGTCGAGCCGACCCATTTGTGCTACAACTATACTACAAATATAGCTGCAGCATGGCTCTACCATGTATAACTAAGTGAAATATATAAATACATTACATACGTTATATTTCGAAGTGACATAATTTGACATTTGAACAGTGGTAGAGCCACGTGGCAGCTTTTATAGAAAAAAACCTTTCAGATTTATAATATTAGTTATGATGTTAATAAATAAAGTAAATTATTCCTTTGACATAAGAAGTTAAAATTTCGTTGTTCAAACATTATTTCTTCAAATTCCGTTTCGACCGGAGATCTGACCTCTTTGACCAGACAAAGAACGTCGGCAGAAACTCTGCATGTATCATCTTTTTTTAACCCGCTTTAATTAGCTTGGTATGTCCCTACGTAACGGAATTTTTGAATGTGATTTATAGCACCTTCACATACCAAGGACCAATGACAATGCAATAATTTTAATAGTTTGTCCCATTATTCTTGGCAGGGTCCTCAGCATTTGCGAATAATTCATAAAACAAATACGATTTCTGGGGTAACACGGGTAAAATAACTACGTTGCAAAAACAGGCTTTTGTAGTTAGCCGCACTAAAAAATAGTAAATAAATGAAAAATTTAAAAAACTGAAAAACGCGCTGTTGTAAATAACTAAACTAAAAACTAGAAAATAAATTCCCAAATTAAGCACCCAAAGCTTTTTTACAATAAAATTAATTTTATTATAAAAAAGCTTGGGGTGCTCGATGTCTTTTGTTGTAAATATTTTTGTGAATATTTGTAAAATTATCATCATCATAAAAATATCTACAAAAGAACCATATGCTTTTTTGCAATAAAATTATTTATTTTCGTCAATCATTTTTTTCTTACTTTAAACTTATTTTCTACTTTTTAGTTCAGTTATCTACAAAAGCTTTTTATTTAAGTTTTTTTGAAAGTATTTTTTTTTAAATTTAAGTATTTTAGAAAAGCAAAAAAAATACACCCATGGCGCGTTGGCAGTGACAACGTTGCACAAAGACATGATGATATCCGCAGTGAAACCATAGCTATAGCTCTGGTTTCACTGCGATATCTTTAAAAATTAAAGATGTTTCTTTAAAAATTAAATAGATCTACTTTTAATAGTTTCTTATTTAGCCAGTCCTTATAACTTCACTATGGTAAATAACCTCGTGATCATCTGTTGTATGTAGAACGGGTTGACGATCGCAGCACCAGACATCTGGCGCTTACATAATGATTTAACATGATCTGTCGAAAACCAAAAGATAAGAATAAGAATATGCCAGTAAATTCTGGCATATTGCATTCGTAACACACGGGACCAAATTTGGTGATGGATTCTATGACGCTGCAACCTATCATACCAACAACGGCACTGTTATCGAAGAAAGAAAGAAAGAAAGAGATATTTATTTGGCTATTTCTTAACAAATAGACAGTGGAAACTCAACAAATCACGTTACGTATAGATAAGCTTAATATATACACTAACAAAAAAAAATATCGTTTTGACAAAAAATAAAGCAGATTGGTACAAAATAAAAAAGCGAATAGCTAGCCTTAAAAACTTATTTTATGGGAATTGGCCCAAATAGGACTGCCACTGAATAATTATGCTAAAATGTGTCACCCCAGCCCCGATTTTCAGTGGCAAGGTTATGTTAATAAAGTTGAGACATAAACACATTATATTTACGCATGCACCCACGAATACACGCAAGCACGCACGCACGCACGCACACACAGACGCACGCAATTAAATTAAGAGAACAAAATTAAAGAGTTTCTGAAGAACTTCGAGTACCGGTTTTTCACCCGCTTTCAGATGCTCCGCTGTAATTCCATCCTCACCTAGGGCATTGCCGATTTTAAGGTGCTGGAGAGCCATTCTACTCTTGCTCAGACTGACGTCCAGGATATCATCTGAATAGTTTCGGATAAGACTCACTCTTGGATCGTTACTCACATTTGCGTGTGGCTCCAACGTTAACGAGTACAACCCATAGAACCTCTCAATCTCACTCAAAATCTCAGGTGTCCCGGAAACTTTGCCGCCACACTAGGTCTTCAGCTTTGCTTGCTTGTTGGCTCTTTCTGGCAGACAGATCTCTGGCAAAGCCTTTGGAGCCCTTGTTTCGCTCGATCGCTTCTTCAATACAAACTATATTGAAGTTATGTAAGAATTGAGTTGAGTAATGAATGTGCTCGAGTCCAATCAGCTACGTATTCTTATTCGTGAAGGGAATATTATTTCAGTAAGACATAAATGTAAAGAATAATTGCAACATGCATTTATTTCCAAAGTGTTTTCCAAAGTTTTAATTCATGCTCATATTATTTTTGGTATACTTAGAGTTGTAACATTTTAAAACTGCATCGGCTAGAAATCAAATTTTAATTAAACAAGTTGAGGAGAGCGAGCATAAACGTTAAATTTACGAAGCGCCGCGGTAGTCAGTTTTCATATGCTAAAACCCTTTGCCACATTTTCTGCATGGCTTAAATGGCTATGAAATCTTTTTACAGCTGATTATCTGGAAACATTTTAAATCTTCTCATAACCGTTACCAAGTTCCTTGAAAAAGTTGCACCATAAAAATCCAAGTTACACAATAGACTAATGAAATCAAACTATAGATGATAATTATATAAAAATACATTCCCTACGTGCAATTGCCAAACATTAGGTGCAGTGGAAACATCTGGATAATAGGAGACCTCCAGTTTTATTTACCCTTGCCGCAGTGAACGCAGGGCTCTGCTGCGGTCGACTCTGAAGTCCTTAGCTACTCTTGGGAATAATATGATTACTAGATTAAAAACAAAAAAAACATGCTAAAACTAACCTGACTCAGATAGATGACGAAACATAAATGTTTTTATTGACAGATAGATTTGACAAATGTTCAAGATAAGATAAACAAATATTTTCCGTTGGACCCTAGGATCTAGTTGGAACTAAGATAATCCTGTATTTTGGGGTCTGGGAGCGCAAGTTATGTAAAGAATTGTACACAATCTAACGAAAAAGAATAACATACACACTTTTCCTACTATAAATATAATAGTGTAGTGTAATTTTACTTAAACGTGTGTGTGCGTGTGTTTGTGTGTCCTTTTCGAATGGCGTTTGACTAGATCTTCAGTTTCCTCATATGTTAACGTCATTACCCAATTTCTAATATAGTGACAGACCAGTGAGGTGTTAAGGTTTCTGATGTTATGGTATCGAGATATTTTGTAATAAGTGTGTGGATGTAGAACACGTAGGTGACTAGCAAAAGACGTTTTAATGTTAGGGACGGGGAATTTCTATACCCCTTTTTTAAAGATGTTAGTTAGAAAGATTTGGAGCGTCTTTATGACATATCCTTATTACTTTTAGGATGAAAAATTGGCAAACAGATAGCACAACAGAACACAGACAAAAAACCTCTCTGGTGGGGACTCGCACTGGTTTTTTAAGCATGACCTCGTTACGATTTTTTATTTTTAACAAGTGAGTTTTTGCAGCACCTCCCCATGGCGTAAAGTATTGCACAATGGACTGGCATATTGGAAGGTATAACACTTTGATAATATTTATGTTAGCACTGTTACATATTAGTTTGAAAACATAAATTAGTTGTCAAACCCGGACTTCATGGAGAAAGAGGGACTCTTTATGATGAACTCTTTCTTCAAGAAGCGGCCCCACAGGAAGTGAGTCGAGCCCCGACGGTTCGACAAAAATGAGATTGACTTCATTATGACGACCAGACGACAACTGTTCAGTGATGTCTCAGTGATCGCGAGGGTGAAAACCGGCAGCGATCACCGAATGGTTAGAGGCACACTGAACCTAAATGTTAAGTTGGAGAGGTCTCGTCTGATGAAGTCAACGCTCCGTCCCCCTCGTGCTCTAATCCAAAGTCCCGAAACCTTTCAGCTCGAGTTACAAAACCGTTTTCAGTGCCTAGAAGACTGCAATGAAGTGGACGATATGAATGTCAAGCTCGTGGAAACTGTCCATGCGGTCGGAGCTAAGTTCTGCAAGACCTACTGCAGAAGAACACAAAAACTCTCCGATCACACTCTTAATCTCATGGCTGTTAGAAGGGAGATGAGGCTACATTCTTCAACAGATTTGACAACATACAGGCAACTGAACAGACAGATCTCCAAATGCATGGCGGCGAGACTTACGCAACTTCAATGCAGCTCATATTGAAGAAGCGATCGAGCGGAACCAAGGCTCCAAAGTCTTTGCCAGAGATCTGTCTGCCAGAAAGAGCCAACTGTCAGAGCTGAAGACCGAATGTGGCAGCATCGTTTCCGGGGCACCTGAGATTTTGAGTGAGATTGAGAGATTCTATGGGCAGCTGTACACGTCATTGTTGGAGCCACACGCAAGTGTGAGTAACGATCCAAGAGCGAGTCTTATTCGACACTATTCCGAAGATATCCCGGACGTCAGTCTGAGCGAGATTAGAATGGCTCTCCAGCACCTTAAAAACGGCAAGGCCCCAGGCGAGGATGGAATTACAGCGGAGCTTTGGAAAGCGGGTGGAAGACCGGTACTTGAAGTCCTTCAGAAGCTCTTTAATTCCGTCCTCCATGGTGGCATTACACCGGAGGCGTGGAGCAGAAGTGCGGTGGTCTTGTTCTTCAAGAAAGGTGACAACGCTCTCTTGAAGAACTACAGACCGATTTCCCTTCTGAGCCGCGTCTACCTGCTGTTTTCGAGAGTCATTACGAATCGTCTCGCGCGCAGACTTGACGACTTCCAGCCTCCCGAACAAGCCAGTTTCCGAAAGGGCTTTAGCACCATAGACCACATACATACCCTACGGCAAATTGTACAGAAGTCCGAAGAGTACAATTTGCCACTATGTCTGGCGTATGTGTACTATGAGAAAGCCTTTGATTCCGTCGAAATTTGGGCGGTGCTGCAGTCCCTTCAGCGGTGCCAAGTTGACTGTCGGTATATCGAAGTTCTGAAGTGTTTGTACAGTAGAGCTACGATGGCTATCCGAGTACAGAACCAGAGTACGAAACCTATCCAATTGCAGAGAGGTGTAAGACAGGGTGACGTCATATCCCCGAAACTCTTCACCGCTGCATTGGAAGACGTTTTCAAGCTTCTGGACTGGAAAGGATACGGTATTAACATCAATGGCGAGTACATCACTCACCTTCGATTTGCCGACGATATAGTCCTCATGGCAGAATCGCTGAAGGAACTAAGCACTATACTCAATGACCTCAATAGTGTCTCCCAACGGTTAGGTCTTAAGATGAACATGGACAAAACAAAGATTATGTTTAATGTCCTTGTCACACCTATGCCGGTAGTTGTTGGGAGCACTAAGCTCAAAGTTGTTGACGAGTATGTTTACCTGGGACAAACAGTCCGACTAGGTAAGTCCAATTTCGACCGAGAGGTCAATCGACGGATTCAACTCGGCTGGGCAGCGTTCGGGAAGCTACGACACATCTTCTCGTCAGAAATACCTCAAAACCTTAAAACAAAATTGTACAACCAGTGCGTGTTGCCAGTGATGACTTACGGAGATTAAACATGGTCCTTCACTGTTGGCCGTATGAGGAAGCTCAAGGTCGCTCAGCGAGCTATGGAGAGGGCTATGCTCGGAGTTTCTCTGCGTGATAAACTTAGGAATGAGGATATCCGCAGTAGAACCAGAGTAACCGACATAGCCCAACGGATTAGTAAGCTGAAGTGGCAGTGGGCCGGCCATATAGCTCGAAGAACCGACAACCGATGGGGAAGAAAGGTTCTCGAGTGGCAGCCTCGTACCGGTAGGCGAAGTGTAGGGCGTCCCCCAACAAGATGGAGTGACAACCTGGTAAGACATGCAGGAAGTCGATGGATGCTGGTGGCTCGGGACCGTGCTTTGTGGCATTCCTTGGGGGAGGCCTATGTTCAGCAGTGGACTTGTGAAGGGCTGTAATGATGATGATGATGATGAAATCTATCAATAAATATGGTCATCATTAACAGTCATTTAATAGGTTTGAAATTAATAATGAGGCTATACAGATAATATTAAACGGTATATATACAAAGCGCCTCACTTGATTAGAGTAGGGTAAGGCATTGAGAAACCCTTGACCCCGATTCTACGTAAATCGCACCGTGCCTGCTCTAATTAGAACACTTCATTTTGCTCTTGTATTGTTGTATTCTGCTATCATTATACTTTAGTAACATAAAAGAAATACATAATTCTATTGTAAGTGTTTTTTTTAGTATATTTTTAAAAGGAAAAATATTAAAACAGAAGTACAAAATAATATTTAAATAAAACTAATTTTAATCAATAGATGAATTGATATTATCTGGTTTTTCAATACAAAAATTGTCTACACAGGCTATTTCTGATAAGTTTGCGAGTGAGTTGAAAGATGCCGTTAAGAAAATAATCCTTAGTTGCAATACAAATTTATTAAAATATAGTTCATATACAAAGCCTGCCCAAGTTAGTATGAGCTAAAAAGAAGCCACCCCTAAAACATTTTTCACTTAATTAACCTTAATGCAAGGAAAGCTCCAGGTTTGAATGGGATTAATGTATTAGATATCAAAAATATAGGTGACAAATTATGCACTGCCATCGCTAACCTTATAAACGCAAGCTAAGAAGCCGGAAGGCTTAAAGACTGGTTGTGTGCGGCCTATCTTTAAAATGGGTTCTAAAGGAGTTGTATCAAATTACCGGCCCCTGACTTTGTTACCCGCTATCGACAAAATAGTGGAGAAATAAATTTGTGAACAGATGCATAACTTTTACAAACTAAATATTATACTTAGTGCGAACCAATATGGGTTTCAAACCGGTAATAGCACCACAACGTTGCTGCGAATATTTACGGATGAGATCAATAGTTATTTAAATGAAAAAGTTCACGTCCTATTTATTGATTTTTCCCGCGCTTTTGATACGCTTGATCATAAAAAACTAACAACTAAGCTAGAAAATAGTGGAATCCGAGGTGTAATACTAAACTGGTGCCAAGACTATCTGAAAGATAGAACTTATAGAGTAAAAATAGATGAATGCCAAAGTAAGCCCGTATCGGTCACGACAGGTACGTCCCAGGGGTTGGTAATCGGTCCACTGCACTTTCTCACTTATGTCAACGACATGACTAATGTTCTTAAATACTGTACCTCTTATTAATTTGCAGATGACTCGTGTTTCATATCTACTGCAAAAGATCCACAAGTAGCATTAAACAATTTGCAATACGACTTCAACAACTTAAATAAATGGTGTCATGACTCAGGCCTAGTGTTGAATGCAGCAAAAACTAAGATGCTATACATAAGATCTCCTTATATTAGGTAGAAAAGTACATCGAACAATCTTATAGCTCATGATCACAGTTGCCTTCATAATTCAAATTACATTCACTGTAGGTGTCCACCAATTAAAACAGTAGATTCTCACGTGTACCTTGGATTAGTAATTGATAGAACATTTAACTGAGGCGCCCAAGTTGAGCGAGTATGTGAAAAATTACGAGCGTTCCTCGCAAATTTACGAATCATAAAAAACAATTGACTTTGAGGATGCGAATAGCATTATATAACGCGTTTGCTAACTCTATAGTTAGCTATGGCCTTTCCAGTTATGGGTGAACTTTTAAGTTATATCTGGATAAGATAAATAACCTTCAAACAAGAATATTAAAACAAGTGGTCTCACCTAACATAAAACAACAGTTTTGTCAAATGAAATACAATTATTTAAATATTGCAACGTACTACCCGTGCACGACCAGTTCATATTCCAACTTCTTAAGAAATAATTTTTTAATAATTCTATTAAAATAAAAGTGGAACATAATAAGGGTACTCGGGCGATCACTCGCGGCAAGTTGGTCTCGACAGCCGCGCGGAACACTTACGGCAGACGCACTATATACTTGATTCCTAGAATCATAAATAAATTGGATGCTGAGTTTAGGAACTCTATTAATGAAAAAAATATAAAAAACAAACTGAAGATTTTTCTAGTGAGATCTTTGGACAGCAAAGATCGAATAGTTACATGAAAAGGAATAGTAACCTTGTTTCTTCTTTTTTTTAAGCATAGCGAACGCAAGCACAGAAACTAAACCTCAGTGGTTTGCGGCTGTGTTCAATATAAATTAATAATTGTACAATTACAATTTATGGGTAATAAATGAAAAAAAAAACCAACCGTCATATGTACCAGACACAATTACACATTAGTGTAACGTGAAGGACATAATTACATGATAACACCAAAGTATGCAAAGCAACAGCTACACCACTCCTCTCGATGTAACACAGGGCAGCCTCTCAGCAACACGATCTTCCTTGCTTACACTAGAAGAACTACTACACGAATAGAACCACATCACTTGTCTTATTTGGGCAGAATTTCAGTGAAGAAGTAATGTTTTAGTCCATTTTTTTTTTTTTTTTTTGCGGATGGAAAATCATCAAATGACGCCTTTCGCTCTGGGTGGAGCGGAAGGGAGTGTCAGACTTTTACTGACTAAAAACCATCCGTGTTCCTTTAGTGCCCTTACGTTCCGGAGCCGCGGTATCTCTTTCGAACAGCCCGCAGCCCCGGCAGGCGTCGGCCCTTGCGGGCCCCTTCACGCTGCTGACAGCTCTTTGAGGCGCGCGTGGAACAAAACGCGCCGTCGACACGGCCTGTCGTCGTTAGACGGACGGACGGCGAGCTACCCATTGCTCGCCGTCCACAGGCCCGCGCCTACGGTGGCCGGGGGCCACGACGTAGCCCCCGACGCCCGGGGCGTCTCCCGCGGCGGCCGGGAAGGAAAGCTGTTGCTCTTTCCTTCTCCCGCTCCGCCACCTCCTTCGCTAGCATCACTGCTTCGCAGAAGGTGGTGACGGCATCCCATTCCGTCTCGCTCCGGACCATGGCTTCGACCAGGGCCGGACGCGAGAGGTCGCCGCCGCCTATCGCCGCTACGAGGACACGGCGGTGCTCCGCCCAAGCAGGGCACACCTCCACGGTGTGCTCCACCGTGTCCTCCGGTCGATCCTCGCAGTGGGAGCACCCGGGCGTTTCCTCCCGCCCGATTCGGTGCAGGAACCTCCCGAACACACCGTGTCCGGTGAGGACCTGCGTCAGGCGGAAGGTGAGGACGCCGTGGCGTCTCTCAAGCCACTCCTCAAAGAGGGGTCTTATCGCCGCTATAGTGGCGTGCCCAAATGTTTTAGTCCAACGGGCATAATAACGATATGAGACTCGTAGAATTACAGACTGTTCCCACGTAGTGGCCTGTGTGATTTTTATACTGCTAAAACAAGAGGGAGATCACCATTCTACCTTAATTTGTTCGTATTTACTTTTATTTTTTTTACCCTCATTCCCAACACGGCCTCTCCTGATAGGAGTCCGTCGTCGGGCTCCCTTTAACTTTAAATATCAGTCTCCATTAACGGCATGGGGGATGCAGGCATAGCGTCATTCACTGTCGACGCGCTTGGCAATAGCTGTACGTTTGCATAACATGTCGTCAGAGTAAGTCATAGACACTACGTTCGCATAACTGAACACAAATGGTAAAATTAAAAATTTTGTTAAAATTGAACTATTAATAAATACGCATTATTAAGAATAATTATACAAACTGATGGCCAGATCTTGATCAAACTTATATGAGACCACATGGTATGCACCAGCTCAGATACCATCAAAATCGGTCACCTAGAAAAAAGTTCTGAGGAACACACATAAAAAACACAGTAGAATTGAGAACCTCCTCCTTTTTGAAGTCGGTTAAAATAACTGTTTAAGTCATAGGCACTGCGTTCGCACAACTCAACAGAATAACTGATTAAATCACATGCGTGACGCGACGTAAGCACAGATAACTTAAAAAATAATAACTCGATGTTTTCAAGTCATAGGCACGACGTAAGCATAACATAATAAAATGATAACCGATTAATTCATAGGCACTCCGTTAGCATAACTTAACATCTACTTAAGTCATAGGCACGACGTTAGCTTATCTTAAGCTAGACGCGACAGAGGCAGAACGTTAGCTTGTCCGCCTTCTACTTTTGAGAAAGAGGCACAACGTTAGCGTATCTCAATATTACTCTCTCAGGAAGAAAGCACTAAGTTACTTATTTCTGACACATGTGTAACTACTGACCCTCAAAGAAAGCATGGGTCAAGCACACACCTCGTGTGTAGGCTAAAGTAACGATAATGGCTTAATTATTAATGTAATTTTCCCGTCTCGACCCTATCTGCCCATAAAACGATCGAAACGACGATTTTCAAATCTTTACCACCGTTACTCAACAGCAGACAACGAGTGAGCTCTTGAATACATTACATAAAGACTAAACTTTTTCAGAATTGAAAACATCGTCCAAAAGGATAGGGTGACAAACGAGCACACAGTCCACCTGATGGTAAGTGGTTACTGTGGCCCATAGACATCTACATTTACCCTCGTTTGCGAACCACAATGCAGATGCGTTGTCACCCGTAAGGACTAAGATGGAATGCCTCTTTTTCAGTAAAAAGGGTCTCCGGTTCTCTACACTCACCATACGAAACACAGCAGCAACGTTCCCTACGCACGTCTTAGATAACACATTTTTTTTCTGAGGAACACTGCGCATACGACACAGACCGTACTATACACTGAGGACACAGGCCAATCAGCTAAACACACTCCAGCGAACTGTCTCGGCGCACCAGTTCTAGCGAGCTGTCTCGGCGCACCAGCACCAGCGAGCTGTCTCGGCGCACCAGCGCCAGCGAGCTGTCTCGGCGCACCAGCGGTAGCGTGCTGTCACGGCGCACCAGCGGTAGCGTGCTGTCACGGCGCACCAGCGCCAGTGAGCTGTCTCGGTGTACTCGGGCCAGCCAGCTGTGGCGCCGCACCAGTGTATTGTCAGCGGACGTTGGTTCTTGTGAAATGTATGTATGTACGCTGCTCCCACGATACATGAGAAATTCCGAGTGTGGAGGTAACGTTTAAAATTTAAATAAAAGTCCGTAAAATATGTTTTTGGTAGAATCTGCTAGCATTGCATTTTAAGAAGATTATCCTAATTGTTTACACTGGGAGAGAGTCACGTTGAGCTGGTTTTGTTTATGAAATTTATGAGTATTATCGTTGCTTTAATACCTTGGAAACGCACCGATGCTTGTTATAAAGCCGACTATTTAGATCATTCCTGTTAACTGCCTCTTATAGGATATATTCGCCATAGATGACACGCTTAGATGAGGGCTTGGCAACCGCACTTTATTATTTTTTATTATAAGGAAGACGCTGCTATTCATTTCCTCTTCTGTAGCCTTTAACGGCACCCAAAGGATGATTTTTTGTGATGGGTTTCCCATTTATTAAAAAGGAAATATCTCCAAAAAACCTCATCAAAATAGGATTATTTAATAGTATGTATTAGATTTAAAGGCTAAGATTAATACAACACACACTTTATGTTATAATTGTAAAGGCGTGGGACATCGGTTTACAAATTATCCATAATGAAAAGCATTGTAGCCGAAATCTCTCTTCAAGTAATAATGAAAAGGATAATTTTAATTTTCCTATTTCTTTATTACCTCGAATTATTTATAAAAATATTGAAACTAGTTTCCGATAATTAAGTCAGTATACTTGGTGTAGACAGTTAGGTTTTGCTAATGCTGATTATGATAACGATAATAGATTTATAACTTTTATGTTGTCACATTAATATGAAGAATATAATAGATATCTTGTGCTAACTGTTTAAAGTCGGTTTTTTTTATTGTATTTTTACAGTCTAATTTTTTACTAACTTTTTTGGGATATTCTTTGTAAAATTACCAAAATAACTTTTTACTCTATAGCATGTACTATCATACCTAAATATTTAGCACGATATTTAAGTATACAGAAGATCAAAACTTTTAAAAGTTTATTTTTATTTCGACAATAAACTAGCGACTAATCAAACGAAACAGGAAAACATCCACAACAAATACTAATCCCAATCCTAACAATATTACGCGCTTGTACATAATTTTGGATTAACATACTTTAGCCTTTTGTTTACAATGTTACATATTCAATAATTTGTCTTAAAATTGCTGCTGTATATGATACTCGTAATTTACTATCTGAATTTTTCTAAACGCGTATTAACAAGGTTATTATCAAAATCTTCATTAAAGACTGCCATGAAGACGGGTCCCGAGTAACCTGCATATATCGACTTCCCGAGTCTTACTATAGTCAGTTGGAATGATACCTTGTTGTGACTGTGCGCAATAACGGTAATTTATTGGAACAAACACATCTTTCTCATTTTAGTTTTTGTGTATCTAAGACAGTGAAACCAACTGTCCATAGTGATCTGAACTTAAATTTTGAATGATTGATTTATGTAAGGGCTTTACATCTGTAAAATGTTATCTATACAGGTCGCACTAGGCCCAGCAAAACGTGTCAGTTCTAAGAGTAAATTAACAAGATTATACGATTTAAGTAATGAGCTAAACTTAATACCAATGGAAGAAGTTTCAAGGAGATTGATGTTTAAGTCCACATATTACAACAGACTTCTTCCGGTTACTAAGTTTAAGCAAAACTTCTTCCAAAATCCTTTCAAAATATTCGTAAGTAGAAGATGGGGGTTTGTAAATTTTGTTTGAGCAATCGATTACTGATCATCCAGGCATCTGAACCTCCTATTTTGAAACTGATTGCTAAAAAAAAGCTGATTGCTTCGCCACTTTGCTATGCTGTTAGCTTGCTAGGTTTATTATCATTACAATTATAAGTCAAATTTAAATTATTATTACATATTAAATTTTTCATTTTTCCTGTGGCGTGTGTGTGAATTTCCTTTTATTTCCTGTATATAAGGCAGTAATTTTATTATTGATATTGATAAAAACTAAGACGGAGTGAAATGGAAGAATTTCTTCTCTAAATGCCTATATACAATTCTGTAGTGACACCCATTCTCTCAATCTCCGTTCTTCACACAGTTTAATCCTGTCTACTCCTCTCCATCATTCTGGGTCTATGTCAAATTCTTTCACAGTTACTTCTATTACCCTCTGGAACAAATTGCCTGTTGACCTGCGAACAATACCTGTCAAAAATGTTTTTAAAAGAAAACTATATCAGCATATCCGTAGCCTACAAAGTTAAATCAACTTTCTTTATATGTTTATAGTTATTTATATATACATTTCTTGATATATATATATATATATATATATATATATATATATATGTGTGTGTGTGTGTGTGTGTGTGTATTTTATGTATGTGTTGCATGTACATATTTTTGAACTAAATAATATCATTACAACTTAACTGCCCAAACTTACTTTCTGTTCTACCCAAGGTTAGCTGGTAGAGAATGCCATATAGCATTAAGCTCGCCTTTTGTACAAATATTTGGTGCAAAAAAGAATAAATAAATAAATAAAATACATATTAGATACCATCTGTATGATTTACATACATCATGACTTAAAAACAAAATCAAATTAAATTAAAAGTATTAATAAATTTTACAGCTAGTTTGCAACTACAACTTTTATTTAAAATAGAAACGATTGAAAGCGCTTGTCCACTAGATTAATGTTAATATAATTTCTATCTCTACTTTTATTGGCGTTACGTGGAATTCAGTTAAAGGATAAAGCATATGTAATCTGCTGTTCACCACAAAATTAAAACTAGGACCTACTTTGAAACATAAAAGATATATAATAAGTTAAATAAACATAAAATAAGCATCCCACTTCAGAGTACACGAGCTAATTCTCATTGATAAAAGAGTAATGAAGCAAAATAGTTCTATTTTTTATAGTATAAGGGTGACAAACGAGCACACAGTACACCTGATGGTAAGTGGTTGCTGTGGCCCATAGACTTTTACATCTATCTTCGATTCTTACAAATTTCGATTGAAATTAGATTCGTTCTTACAAAGCAAAATGCAGATGCGTTGTCACCAGTGAGCACTAAGATAGAATGTCTCGTTTTCAGTAAAAAGGGTCGCCAGTTCTCTACACTCACCATACGAAACACAGCGGCGTTCAGCTGCTATTTTACGCTGGTATTCTGTGAGAGCGTGGCCCTTCCCCAGTCGAGCCGACCAATTCGTGCTACAACTATACAATTAATATAGCTGCAGCATGGCTCTACCACGTAAAAACCGCGAAATCATCTAAATATAAGTATTATAATTGAATGCCTTTTTATTTATTATAGTTATAATAATCTATTAAAAGAAAATGCTAAAGATACGCCTACTCCGCCGATTTTCTTATAGAGGGGATATTTTTCATAGTTGCCACTTTAAGATTCGGCTTGGCAACCGCAGTTTTCTTTATTATTTGTGTGTTTTTATCAGGAAGATGGCGCTGCCTATCTCCCTATTTCGCATCTTACGACACCCATGGTATGACAAAATTTTATTTTACTCCCTTAATATGGCTCGTTTAAATATATAGTTTAAATTATTACTTTATACAGTTAACCAAAACATGAAAAATGACTATTGCGTTAAAGTGAAACTTTGGCCTTCATTTCTACTTCCACAAATATTACAGTTATTTATTACAGTTACCATAAAGAGACACACATTTTTTCATTATTTAAATAATTATGTTCTACAATTTTAATAGGACGATTGCATCATTTTCTATTTAATGTACCTATGTACATATCACTGTATAAAGTAAGATACATTCTTCTTCAGCACCAAAAATCAAGTTTAAACTTATTTGAACGAATTAACATATAAAATACTAAAATATAACTGTCAAACGGTTTTAAACACAAGTGGACAAAGGCTGTTTGTAAAACCCCACAAATCTTTTAATATTACAATACAATATACCGCATGTCTTTGGTATGTACTTTAATATATAAACCCCGAGTTTTCATTGTTTTCCGCATAATGTATAAAATATTCAGTTCACGGTTTCAGTACCAAAACGTCCCCTCGATTAAAAATGGTAGGTAATTTGTTTCGTTTTCAGCGTTACGTGCCCAAATTAAGTAAAACAACCTGGCGCATACGTGCAATTGTCAAATCGATCAAAACGTTTGAGTGCTTATGATGATTTGACGACCATTATCTATTTGGTCATTGGTTATTCAGTTAACCTAGTCGCAATGGATTTTCTAGTTTTCTTTATCGGTCGGTCGTTATGCAGTACTCGATTGTATATAATAATTTCATTCTCATTTCGTGATAAATAAGGAAGTACTTGCTCGTGCTTTGCTTTATTTTATGATAATCAAAATAGCACAACGGTACGACCACAATGGAAGCCATATTTTAAACAATGTGAAACAAAAAATTTTAATTTTTGAACTAAAACTTCTATATTCGCAAATTGGGATGTGTAACTTATAACTTTTTGATTGTAAGAAATATTCACTAAAATTTAAATGTTTCCACATTTATAAAGTCAGCGACTGTAAAGTATTTTGTAATTATATTATTATTTGTTATTTACACACATTACATGGTCATTTATTATACTTGAAATTATTTCTACTCGAAATTCGAAACCACAATTAAAAACGTGCAATTTCGTACAGCTTAAAAATAAAAATGAATATGTAGCGGACAGTAAATCCTTGAAAAGCAAAAAAAACGCCCAATGCCATCCCCACACGCTTGTGATAAATTGTGCTAAATAATGAAAGAGGCTACAGCAACCACATGGCGGTTGTGTTACAAACGAAACAACGAAAATTAAATGAATGTAAAGTAAAATCTGCGTGTGTACCACATAAGATTAGAAAATATTAAACTGTAATTGTTGGACGTTAACAATTTATAAGATTACAAAGATACTACTTATAGTAATTACCGCGTACTTTGTGTACTGTATCTTATAACTTCTGTTAGATAGCGGTATCATCCATCCATTCATTACAGCTTATAAAAATCCACTGCTGAACATAGGCCTCCCTTATGGATTGGCTAATGTGGGGGATATTGCCATAGTTGCCACATTTGTCAGGCGTATTTTGAGTTGTTATCAGTAAAATGCTGTTGCCCATCAACTGTTTCAATTACCGTCTGTCGCCTCTTCCGACACCCACGCGACATTAAGGGGCAGTTGATATTCTTACACCGCCCCTATATATATGTAGCCATCTCATTTACGTCAGGCATAAAATACACCTGCGACGGGCGGCAGCATCAAACGATAAAATGATGTCTTTTTTTTATAGGATAAGGGTGACAAACGAGCACACAGTCCACCTGATGGTAAGTGGTTGCTGCGGCCCATAGGCATCTACATCTATCCTCGTTTGCGAATCAAAATGCAGATGCGTTATCACCCGTGAGGACTAAGATGGAATGCCTCATTTCCAGTAAAAAGGGCCTCCGGCCACCTGCACTCACCAAGCGAAACGCAGAGGTAAACCTCTACTTCACGCTGGTATTCTGTGAGGTCGTGGTACTACCCCGGTTTGAGCCGGCCCATCCATGTGACTTCAAAAGCTGCCGCGTGGCTCTACCGCTGATATATGTCTGATTCTGCAATCGTCAATCTGCCGGCGAAGTGTGACAATTAAGGCAAATATTCCCTACAAAAGATATCTCCATGTTGCGGAAATATTTTACGCTGCTGTTCTCTGAGAGTGTGATCCATTTAGCCGATCTATTCGTGCTAAAACTGCAGCGTGACTATATCACGTATCACTTTACCACGGGGAGTGCTCTGAGGAATTGTTAGAATCATTTCATGAACTAAATTTCATGAACACACATCTCCACAAAACGGGCGATACCATCCAAACCATTTAGATGCTTGGTGGTCTACCACTGTGCATTTTACTAGGACTTTTCTTCCTCATACGACCACTCTTTGGAATATTTTACCACTGGTGATTTTTCCGGACCGATACGATTTAGGGACATTCAAGTAAAAAGTTTACTCTTTTCTAAAAGACCGAGAACGCACCTGCAAATCCAATTATGTTGCAGTTGGTCACGGTCGGCGGTAGTCACTTACTATCAATTGTGCCCCATGCTCGTTAGTCTTCTCTTCTATAAAAAAAAGAAAAAGAAACAAAGTATGTATCTGCAACAATGCAGTCATAAAAATCATATTTTACTTAATACCACATTTTAAGTTAAAAAATAATATTAATTTTAAAATGTGTCACCAGAATATGTAATATATTAACAACAATATGTCATTCTTATAAAATACGCTTCCATTTTTCAACAAAGCTTAAATAATTATATTAGTGAGGTTTTATTCTAAAGCTGGGTTTACTATAAATCATTTCACATTTTTAAATGTGTTTGTTTGCTGTTTCCTATTTTGTATATGAAAAACACAATTTAATGCTATGCAGTCACTGTTTATGCAAAATACGTGTGATTTTTGGATTTTTATATTATAGCGATTTGGTATATTCTAACTTATCATTACTCTAAACTACCACACTATCATATTTTCTGCTCTTAATGTTGTGAACTCCAAGCATAAATTTCTTCTATGTTCTGTGGTTATGGTTGTGTGCATGAGTAATCAATTTCTATTAACTGATCTCAAAACTTACTTTTGTTTCATAATTTTTCAAAAATTATAAAGAGTTGTACTTTTCTCATACAATATAATAAACAAAACATCGTTTCACTTCCAGACTTAAAATGGGTGATTTCATTCCAATGCTCATTAAAATCCGTAATCATGATATCCGCATTAGAACCAGAATAACCGACATAGCTCAACTGATCAGTAAGCTCAAGTGGTAATGGGCCGGCCACATTCTTTGTTTTTATCCTAATATTACTTTTCTAAATTTTGACGCTCCTAGGCCCTAGGTTTAAATTCCCTAAATTACACTAAGCAAGTATTATTTGTCCTACTAATAATAATAAGGGATTATTCCGAGTCTGTATGTTTGTATACATGTGCAATTTAGGTATATTACACGTCTTCACGATCCAAAAGTAAATTCAAGTTTGAGTGTAACAAAATAAAATAAAATATTACGTATTGTCAAACTTTATAAAAGCATATCAATGAAAACACCAGCACCCACTCACTATCAGGTGGACTGTGTGCTAGTTTGTCACTCTCCAATGAAAAATAACACTTTTATTAATAAGCCTTTAACCAGTTTAACTAAACATTTTAGTTCTGTGCAAAAATAATAAACGATATATAATGATAGCGATTAGCAAGGCCTTTGGCAGGTTAACACTTAACAAAAAAAAAAACCGACTTTCCGCTTCGTGTTCAAGGTGTGCAATAAATAAAACATATAATTTATACTTGAGATATTAGGGGCTGCGCAAACGTGGACACTTTTTGTTATCGACACGGCACACCATCACAGGCAACCATAGTTGTTGTGTCCGGTACCGGTAATAAGACAGAGTCTACAGTTGCTACTTCTAGACAATGGTAACAATTCGTTGCTTGTTTTTCGTCATTTTCAACTTGGATGTCGGTGAAGTAACATTAACTTTGCTTGTTGTAGTGATTTCATGTTGACGTAGAAGTCGTCGCCGTCAATCACCATCATTACAGCCCTTCATAAGTCCACCGCTGAACATAGGCCTCCCCCAAGGAATGTCACAAAGCACGGTCCTGAGCCACCTGCATCCATCGACTTCCTGCATGTCTTACCAGGTCGTTACTCAATCTATTGGAGGGTCATCCTACACTTCGCCTACCGGTACGAGGCTGCCACTCGATAACCATTCTTCCCTATCGGTTGTCGGTTCTTCGAGCTATATGGCCGGCCCATTGCCACGTTCTACTGCAGATATCCTCATTTCTAAGTTCATCATGCAGAGAAAATCCGAGCATAGCCTTCTCCATAGCTCGCTGAGCAACCTTGAGCATCCTCATATTGCCAGCAATGAAGGACCACGTCTCGGATCCATAAGTCATCACTGGCAACACTTACTGGTTTTACTGTCTCGTTTTCAGGTTTTGAGGTATACCTGACAAGAAGATGTGTCGTAGTTTCCCGAACGCTGCCTAGCCGAGTTGAATCCATCTATTGAACTCTCGGTCGAAATTGGACTTATTGCCTAGTCGGACTATTTGTCCCAGGTAAACATACCGATCAGTAACTTCAAGCTTAGTGCTCCCAATAACTACTGACATACGACTACATGGACAATAAACATGATCTTTGTTTTATCCATGTTCATTTTAATACCTATCACACTCTTGAGGTCATTAAGCATAGTGATTAGGTATTTCAGCGATTAGGCCATAAGGACTATATCGTCGGCAAATTGAAGGCGAGTGATGTAATCGCCATTGATGTAAATACTGTATGTTTTCCAGTCCAATAGCTTGAGAACGTCTTCCAATGCAGCGGTGAAGAGTGTCGAGGATATACCGTCACCCTGTCTTACACTTCTCTGCATTTGGATAGGTTTCGTACTCTGTAATCGGATAGCAATTTTAGCCCTGTTGTGCAAACACTTCCGCACTTCAATATACCGGCAGTCAATTTGGCACCGCTGAAGGGACTGCAGCACCGCCGAAATTTCAACGGAGTCAAAGGCTTTCTCATAATGCAGATATGCAAGGCAAAGTGGCAGATTGTACTCTTTTGTCTTCTGAACAACTTTCCAAAGGGTGTGTATGTGGTCGATGGTACTAAAGCCTTTTCGGAAACCGGCTTATGCGGGAGGCTGGAAGTCGTTGAGTCTGCGTGCGTGATGATTTGTAATGACTCCTAAAAACAGCATGAAGACGCGGCTCATAAGGGAAATCAGTCTGTAGTTCTTCAAGAGAGTGTTGCCGCCTTTCTTAAAGAACAAAACTACCGCACTTCTGTTCCACGCCACCGGAGTAGTGCCATCATGGAGCATGAACTAAAAAGTTTCTTAAGGACTTCAAGTACTGGTACTCCACCCGCTTTCAGAAACTCCGCCGTAATTCTATGCTCACCAGGGGCCTTGCCGTTTATAAAGTGCTGGAGAGCCATTCTAATCTCGGTCAGACTAATGTCCAGGATATCTTCGGAATAGTGTCGGATAAGACTCGCTCTTTGATCGTTACTCACACTTGCGTGTGGCTCCACCGATGACGTGTACAGCTACCCATAGAACCTATCAATCTCACTCAAAATATCAGGTGTCCCGGAAACGATGCTGCCACACTCAGTCTTCAGCTTTGACAGTTGGCTCTTTCTGGCAGACAAATCTATAGCAAAGACTTTGGAGCCTTGGTTCCGTTCGATCGAAAACAAGCTTTATTGATGTTGCGTAAGTCCCACCGCATGCATTTGGGGATATGTCTGTTCAGTTGCCTGTATGCTGTCAAATCTGTTGGAGACTTTCATTTCATTTGCCGTCTAACAATCATGAGATAAAGAGTTTGAGATTGGACATTTTTTGAGTTCTTCTGTGGCAAGTCTTGCAAAACTTAGCTCTGACAGCATGGACAGTTTCCACGAGCTTATCATTTATATCGTCCACTTCAACGCAGTCTTCTAGGCACTGAAAACGGTTTTCCACCATTCGGTGATCGCTACCAGTTTTTAGCCTCACGATCACTTAGATATCACTAAACAGTTGTCGTTTGGTCGTCATAATGAAGTCAATCTCATTATTTGTCGAACCGTCGAAGCTCGACAAGGTCCACTTCCTGTTAAGCCGCTTCTGGAAGAAAGAGTTCATCATAAAGAGTCCCTCTTTTTTCATGAAGTCGGGCAGCTACTGGCCACTTGCATTCCGTTGCCCTATTCCAAATTTCCTTACTTTCAGCACACTGTTCTCTTTTGTGCCTAGTTTTGCATTGAAGTCTCCCATTAACACCGTATAGTGGTTTTTGCAAGATTGCATGGCTTTAGAGTTATGCTCATACATATCGTCCGCCTCCTTATCAGTATGTGCCGAGGTTTGTGCATAAAACTGTAAGACCTTCAGCGAATACGGTTTGGTTATTGTGAGTATATGGTACGCAACCCTCGTTGATACACACTTAATCTTTACAAAGTTGTTAAAGAGAGACTTGTAGACGATAAATCCGATTCCTCCTTGGGACAGATGGGCGCCCTACCGGTGATAGAACAAGTTGCCGTATTTGAGGATTACCGTGTCCTCCCCATCTCCCAGGACCTTGGATAATCTTATAATATGCCATTTTAACTTGTATATCTCTCCTTCCAGCTCCAAGATCTTCTTATCAGTCCTCAGGAAGCGTGAGTTATATATTGCCAGGTCGAAACGTCAGGAAAAGCGGGGCTGCTGAGGACTGGGGGCCGTCTCTTCGTAACTTTCATCATGGGGGACATTTGTCATAGTTGCCACGCCTGGCGAGCGCGTTGGCAACCACAGTAATTTAATTGTAATTTTGATGTTATCAAGAAGATGCCGCTGCCCATCTCCTGCCTGTTTCCCACTGTTGTCTCTTACGACACCTAAGGGTAGATATGGAGTAGTGGATATTCTTAAGCGCCATTAAACCACAAATCTCCGTCAATATTTACAAAACAATATTTACTAATCCGTTGGGCTATGTCGGTCACTCGGGTTTTACTGCGGATATCCTCATTTCTAAGTTAATCACGCAGAGAAATTCCGAGCATAGCCCTCTCCATAGCTCGCTGAGTGAACTTGAGCTTCCTCATCCGGCCAGCAGTAAAGGACCACTTCTCAGTTACCTAAGTCATCACTAGCAACACGCATTGGTTGTACAGTCTCGTTTTTACGTTTTGGGGTATAACTGACAAGAAGATGTGCCGTAATTTCCCTAACGCTGCCCAACCGAGTTGAATCCGTCGATTGATCTATCGGTCGAAGTTGCACTTACCTATAGTATGTGCCATATCGATTGAGAAAAACGGACAATGACCTCAGATATGAGCCGAGTGTCAAAAGGCGTAACTTACAAAATCTCAATTTAGATGTGATAACAATATTTAAATATTGATATTATTCCCACTTCTAGGTCAGCACATATGTTTTGTTTTTTTGTTTCTTAAATAATATTGTCTGTGGTTCCTATAAACATAGTAAAATCTTACGGTACATCGCGAAAAATGTGTTATATTTTATATTTCAATTTATGGTAAGTAACGCAGCAATTCATTTAATAACAGTTTCATATTAAAAAAATATTTGAAGCAATATAATCACCATATTGAGCTTTTGCAAATTCATCCCTTTAAAATAAACAAAACGCGCGTTACGTCAGTTCGTTCTAAAAGAAACGTGACAATGGCAGCCAGAGATGCGTCACCTTTTTTGGGCCGGTCCGCCATTTTGTTTTCATTCGTGTTCGGATAGCGCTTGCGTGTGTACGTCTCGGGTAATTCATAGCATTCATTGCATTGTTTTAGTTGAGTTTTTACTGTTAAATTTGTTATATCGTTAAGTTTTTGTTTTTTGAATCTGTTATATTAGTTTTACTGTGACGGTCGTTACTAAATCGACATGAGTTCAGGAGAATTTGGTGAAGGACCCGGTCCTTCAACATCAAGTGGAAAGAGACGTCGCCGACCCATAATAAACGTAGCAGGTACGTACAAATAGGTACAAATGCGACGACGTAGCCTTTCTATTTCTTAAAGCGCTCTTTTTATGTGACCATGTGGTATTTATTTTCTAAAACAATATGTATTTATGTGATGTAGTACTATGGTAGTATATTTTTGTCATTTATTTACAGGCCCATCTTCTGGAGCACCTTTAACGTCACCAGTAAAAAAGAGAAAACCTACCACTTTGTCGGTCGGGGAACAAGAGATTATCATTAATGTATACAAATATGTCAAAAACACCTGGCCCGAAGACGTGTATCCTTCAAACGTTAATATGGTAGAAAAGGTTTCGGAGATCTCAGGAGTCAGCAAGAGCACTATATATCGCGTATTAAGCGTGTATAGAGATTCCCATAAAATACCAGAAAAGGGAATAATTAATAAAAGAAAAAAGTCTGTAATTGACAAGTTGGACGATTTTGATAAATCGGCTATAAGAGCGAAAGTGCATCAGTTCTTTCTTGCAGGAGAATTACCGACTTTAGACAAAATTTTGCTCAGTATAAATCAAGATGACCAGTTGCCAAACTTGAGCAAAACTTCCCTGCGACGTGTGTTGCGCCATTTAAAATTCAAATATATAAAGAGAAACAGAAAAAGTGGTCTAATAGATCGCCCAGAGATAGTTCTGTGGCGTACCAGATATTTGAGAGAAATACAAATATTAAGAAACGAGGGACGTAACATTTTTTACCTTGACGAAACATGGATTAACGCAGGTCATACTATGGGAAAGGTATGGGAAGACACCACAATTGAATCTTCTCGTCAATCACGGTTAGAAGGCTACTCTACTGGCGCGAAAGCCCCTTCGGGTAAAGGAAAGCGATTAATAGTTGTACACGTTGGCAATGAAAATGGCTTTTTGGAGGGATGTGATTGGGTATTTGAATCATCATCTACTGGTGACTACCATGAGAGTATGGACGCTCTCCATTTCGAGGACTGGTTTAGAAAAGTAATAGAAAAACTGCAAAGCGGCGATGTCATAGTTATGGATAACGCTAGTTACCACTCCAGACGTTTAGAAAAAACCCCAACAATGTCTTGGCGGAAACAAAATATGCAGGAATGGCTAGAATCTAAACAGATCGCATACGTGCCCTCGGACACAAAGACCCACTTAATGGAAAAAATAAAGGCAGTTAAAGATAACTATCGAAGTTACGTCACCGACGAGATGGCAAAAGAAAAAAGCATCACAGTGGTAAGGTTACCTCCTTATCACTGTGAGCTTAACCCCATTGAACTTGTGTGGGCAGATGTGAAAGGGTACGTTGCACGAAAAAATACAACTTTCAAGTTAAAAGATGTTAAAAATTTACTTAAAGATGGTTTAACTCAAATCACGCCAGATAAATGGAAAAACTGTGTTCAGCATGTCCTTAAGGTTGAACAAAAAATGCGTGGCATGGATGATAGAATTGACCAAACTGCAGATCGCTTTATAATTAATGTTACAGATAGTTCATCAAGTGAAGATACGAGTGATGATTGCACCGAATAAAAATAAAGTTCTTATATAATATTAAAAATAAAGTTTTATCTTTTGCATAAGTACGTACTTATTCGGTGTCGTTATCACTCGAATCTTTATATGTGTTATAAATTAATGTTTTTTGTTGTTAAATGAATAAAGTACTTTATAACAATAGATGATTTTTCTTCTACAGCGATCTTTCACATAACTTTTTAATAATAGTTAATAAATATATATTATATCAATCATTATAAAAAAATCATTATAAATAAAGAAAGTACTACATATAAAATGTGCCTATATATTGAAGGTTTGTAACCCCTGGTTAAACGACCGAAAGGTCATTGTCCGTTTTTCTCAATCGATTTGGCACATACTATAGTCGGACTATTTGTCCCAGGTTGGCATACTCGTCAAAAACTTCGAGCTTAGTGCTCCCAACTATCGGCATAGGTGTGACATGGACATTAAACATGATCTTTGTTTTATCCATGTTCATCTTAAGACCTATCCGTTTGGAGACACTATTAAGGTCATTGAGCATAGTGCTTAGGTCCTTTAGCGATTCTGCCATAAGGACTATATCGTCTGCAAATCGAAGTTGAGTGATGTACTCGCCATTGATGTTAATACCGTATCCTTTCCAGTCCAGAAGCTTGAAAACATCTTCCAATGTAGCGGTGAAGAGTTTCAGCGATATAACGTCACCCTGTCTTACACCTCTCTGCAATTGGATAGGATTCGTACTCTGGTTCTGTACTCGAAAAGCCATCGTAGCACTACTCTACAAGCACTTCAGTACTTCGATATACCGACAGTTAACTTGGCAACGCTGAAGGGACTGCAGCACCGCCCAAATTTTAACGGAATCAAAGGCTTTCTCATAATCTACATACGCCAGACATAGTTGAAAATTGTACTCTTCGGACTTCTGTACAATTTGTTTAAGGGTATGTATGTGGTCTATGGTGCTAAAGACCTTTTGGAAACCGACTTGTTCGGAAGGCTGGAAGTCGTGAAGTCTGCGCGCGAGACGATTCGTAATGATTCTCGAAAACAGCACGTAGACGCAGCTCAGAAGGAAAATCTGTCTCTAGTTCTTCAAGAGAGCGTTGTCACCTTTCTTGAAGAACAAGATCACCGCACTTTTGCTCCACGCCTCCGGTATGATGCCACCATGGTGGACGGAATTAAAGAGCTTCTGAAGGACTTCAAGAACTGGTTTTTCACCCGCTTTCAGAAGCTCCGCTGTAATTCCATCCTCGCCTGGGTACTTGCCGTTTTTAAGGTGCTGGAGATCCATTCTAATCTCGCTCAGACTGACGTCTGCGATATCGTCGGAATAGTGTCGGATAAGACTCTCTCTTGGATCGTTACTCACACTTGCGTGTGGCTCCAACGATGGTGTGTACAGCTGCCCATAGAACTTCTCAATCTCACTCAAAATCTCGGGTGTCTCGAAAACGGCGCTGCCACACTCAGTCTTCAGCTTTAACAGTTGGCTCTTTCCAGCAGATAGATCACTAGCAAAGACTTTGAAGCCCTTGTTCCACTCGATTGATTCTTAAATACGAGCAGTATTAAAGTTGCGTAAGTCCCGCCTCATGCATTTGGAGATCTGTCTTTTCAGTTGCCTGTATGCTGTCAAATCTACTGAAGACTGCAGCTTCATATCCCGTCTATCAGCAATGAGATTAATGTTGTGATCGGAGAGTTTTTGTGTTCTTCTGCGGCGGGTCTTGCTAAACTTAGCTCCGACCGCATGGACAGTTTCCACGAGCTTGTCATTCATATTGTCAACTGTATTGCAATCTTCTAGGCACTGAAAAGGGTATCGTAGCTCGAGCTGAAAGATTTCGGGTCTTCGGATTAGAGCATGAGGGGGACGGAACGTTGACTTCATTAGACGTGACCTCTCCAACTTAACGTTAAGGTTCAGTGTACCTCTCACCATTCGGTGATCGCCGCCGGTTTTCACCCTCGCGATCACGGAGACATCACTGAACAGTTGTCGTCTGGTCGTCATAATGAAGTCAATCTCATTTTTTATCGAACCGTCGGGGCCGTCGACCAGGTCTACTTCCTGTGGGCCCGTATCTGGAAAAAAGAGTTCATCATAAAGAGTCCCTCTTTCTCCATGAAGTCGGCCAGCTGCTGGCTCCTTCTGTTCCGTTTTCCTATTCGGAATTTCCCTGCTTTCAGCTCACCATTCTCTCTTGTGCCTAGTTTTTTGTTGAAGTCTCCCATTAACACCGTATTGTGGGTTTTGGAGGAATGCATGGCTCTAGGCATATCCTCATACATTTCCTCCACCTCCTCATCGGGGTGAGCCGAGGTTGGGCGTAAACCTGTATGACCTTCGGCAAATACCGTTTGGTGATTCTGAGTATAAGGTACGCAACCCTCGTCGACACACTCCTAATCTTTACAACGTTGTTAACGAGAGACTTGTGGATGATAAATCCGACACCTCCTTGGGACAGATGGTCTCCCTCCCGGTGATAGAACAAGTTGCCGCATTCGAGAATTGCCTTGTCCTGCCCCTCTCTTCGGACCTCGGATAGTCCTATAATTTTCCGGCGCAACATGTCTATCTTTTCTTCCAGCTCCAGGATCCGTTCGTCAGTCCTCAGGGTGCGTGCGTTATAAGTTGCCAGGTTAAGTCATCGTAGGTGGCAACCGAACCTCAACCGGAGATTCTTAGCACCCTCTGCCCCACCGTTACCATGGTCGGCTTCGTAGCTAGGAATAGCGGGGCCGCCGGGGACTGGGGGCCGTCTCTTAGTAACTTTATCCATTTGGGGGGTAACAAAAAAATCACTGCAATAACGTAATCCCCGATTTGCACCTAAATTTCTCTAGTTTATGTTGTATAATTGCAGTTTCAAAAACATGTTCAGTCACTAAGTTTTAATATAATTAAAATATAGCCTACCTTATAAAATGAATGAGCAAAATACGAATGAATATAGTTGCTTCGTTTAATGTAGGTAGGCCAGTTTTAATTAGAGCAGGTGCTTTGCGGTTTACTCAAAATTAATGACGTAGGAGCGCATTAGATCATGCCCTGTTACAACAAGATGGAATTCCTCGTTTACTGTACATCTCTTGCATTTCTCTTAGTTATATAAATGTACATAATTAAACAATAATGATTTTTTTATAGAATAGGGTGACAAACGAGCACACAGTCCAACTGATGGTAAGTGGTTGCCTTGGCCCATATACATCTACATCTCGTTTACGTATCAAAATGCAGATGTGTTTTCACCCGTGAGGACTAATATGAAATGCCTCTTTTCCAGTAAAAAGGGACTCCGGTTCTCTACACTTACCATATGAAACACAGCAGTGTTAAGCTGCTATTTTACGCTGGTATTCTGTTAATGCGTGGTCCTTCCCGTTCGAGCCGACCCATTTATGCTACAACTATACCAGTAATATAGCCGCAGCATGGCTCTACCACGTATGATTTGGTTTTTTTTAAATTATTATTAACATAATATGAATAAACAAAAAACTAATCATATATATATATATATATATATATATATATATATATATATATATATCTCTTTATATATAAAAACGTTGTTTGTCCGCGATGAACTCCTAAACTACTGAACTGATTTCAATGAAATGTTTCACAATGTGTGCAGTTTGGTCCAACTTGAGAGATAGTTTTTATCCCTATAAGAGACCCTCATTTTTTTATTGTGAATTTAAGCATTTTTTAGGACACATGGTCGTCGGAAAGGGCAGAACAACGTCTGCCTGGTCAGCTTGTATATATATATTAATTAAAATGTGTATTGAAATAACCCGAGTACAGGGCTATATTCAGCATATATTATATCTGCTTACTGACGATGTGAAATCAATATATGAAGTTTTAACGTTTTGTTCAAAATGTTACAACAGTGATGATTGATGATGATTTGATGGATACTGGTAGCTCACATCCTGTCATCGAATTAGAGCGAATGGCGGAGTTTGCCCCTAAGCACAATGCCGAACTTGTGGTGGGATGTGATGCTAATGCTCACCACACAGCATGGGGAAGCACTAACATCAACAAAAGAGGTGAGTTGACTTTCTCATATCCACTCGCCTGGTAAGCCTAAACTTAGGGTGTACACCTACCTTTGTAACGCGTGCTAGTTAGGAAGTTTTAGATGTAACCTTTGCTTCCAACAACATATCCAGACGGATTACTGACTGGCATTTTAGTAGTAAAAAATCGATGTCTGATCACATACACATTAAGTTTTTAATTAGAGCATCACCAACTTATGAAACTGTTGCTTTTAGGGATCCAAAAATTACCTCCTGGAATGTCTACACAGATAGCCTAAGGAAGAATTTGGAAACGTTTTGAAGATCTGGAGTTAGCGGCGGAGACGGTAACCATAGGTATCCGTGAAGCCTTCAAGGACAGTTGTCCCGTCAAAATCAAGACCTTAATACAAAATTTTCAAAAATTTTCCCAACAGTGGTAGAGCCACACGGCAGCTTTTGCTGTCGCACGGATGGGCCGGCTCAAACCGGGATGGTACCACGACCTCACAGAAAACCAGCGTGAAGTAGAGGTTTACCTCTGCGTTTCGCTTGGTGAGTGCAGGCGGCCGGAGGCCCTTTTAACTGGAAATGAGGCATTCCATCTTAGTCCTCACGGGTGACAACGCATCTACATTTTGATTTGTAAAAGAGGATAGATGCAGATGTATATGGGCCGCAGTAACCACTTACCATCAGGTGGACTGTGTGCTCGTTTGTCACCCTCATCCTATAAAAAAATTTTTTTTTCTTTGTAGAACACCAAGCTAAAGGAGCTTAGAGAAAAACCAGGAAACTATTATATATATATATGGGGCTAGAAAAAACAAAAAATGGGATATTTATAGTGCAGCCCTAACTATAATAACGAAATTACGAAAGCTGAGAGAGCATCGTGGAGGAAGCTATGCGAGGAAGTTGAGTCTTTGCCTCGCAGTGCAAAACTACACAAAATGCTATCAATAGCTAAACCTAATCAGATTGGGCTTCTTAAAAGCCCGATGGTAACTTCACTTATAGTAAAACGGAAACACTGGAGCTCCTAGCGTCAACCCATTTTCCAGGGTCACATAAGACTCTAGTCTCGGACTATTTCAGAGCCCTACCAAGACCTTGTAATGTGGACTGGTGTATGGCTACAAAAATAATAAAGCAGATCCTGGTGCAGCGGCTGTTGATTTTTTTAAACCATATAAGACAAGTGGGGACGATATAAGAATCTGGTGAAAATCTTCAGAGCAAGTTTTGCATGGGTATGTATTCCAAAACGATGGACAATTGTCAAAGTTCTAGTTATACCTAAGGCTTGTGGATACGGATACGCTCTACAAAAGTCCTTTAGACTTATAAGCCTTTCTTTCTTTGTTCTTAAGACATTGGAAAAGGTTATACATAGATATTATTAATAGTCAGTATTATTGACAGGGTTGAAAAAGCTCTGGAGGATAAAAAAATTGCTCTTTGTACCCTCCTAAACATTGAGGGCGGCTTCGACAATAGCTCTACATCACTGCTGGTTAAGGGCCTATGGTTGACATCTAAAAATGTTGAGAGTAGAGTAGAGTAGAGTAGACTAGAGTAGAATAGAGTAGAAAAGAGTAGAATAGAATAGATTAGAGCAGAATTAAGTAAATAGAGTTGAATAGAGTAAAATAGAGTAGAATGGAGTAGATTAGACTAGAATAGAGTAGAATAGTGTAGAATATAATATAATAGAATAGAATATAATAGAATATAATATAATAGAATAGAATAGAATAAAATAGAATAGAAAAGAAAACAATAGACTAGAAAAGAATAGAAAGGTATGGAATAGAATGGAATGGAATACAAGAGAATAGAATAGAATAGAACTAAAGTGAAGTGGAGAGCAGTGGAGTAGAGTAGAGAAGAGTGGAGTGGAGTGGAGTAGAGTAGAGTAGAGTAGAGTGCAGTAGAGTAGAGTAGAGTTGAGTTGAGTAGGGTAGGGTAGGCTAGGCTATCGTAGCGTAACGTAGGGTAGCGTAGGGTAGAGTAGGGTAGCATAGGGTAGGGTAGGGTAGAGTAGGGTAGGGTAGGTTTTTGTTTTCTATTTCTTACAACTACTTTTCTGCTACTGCTTACTTAGGATGTCTTACTCTTAGATTACTTCATAGACTCTTAGATTCTTACTTAAGTAAATTATTCTAGAATATCCTTAAGTACAATTTTTTCCTTTTGTTTATTATTATTCTCTTTTTTTCCTTTTTTATTTATTTTTTTATTTTATTAATATTTTTTTCGTATTATTTTTAATATGCTCTTTTTTGTACATATTACATATACTAACAAAGTCCATATTTTTTTAAATCTTTACATTACTTAAGGTTTCTTATTCTAACATTTCTACTCTCTTTAAACTTATTATTTGCATTTATAGATTTTTGCTTAAAGTACATGTTAAATGCTATAGGCTTAGTGTTTTTTTTTCAATTCATTACATGTACTATTGCTTACTCTACCATTGTACTTCTTAAAGAGCAAATGTCATAAAGATAGGTCGGCAAGTGCTATCCTCAATTATAACCCTTGAATTATCTTTTGCGATAGTCATTTCCATGCTGCACTAAGCTTCAAATCTTCTTTTACTGAATCGCGGGCAGTTAATTATAATGTGCTCTATAGTTTGGTTTACATTTTCATCGCAAGTGCAGCATGGGGATGATGCTAATTTATATTTAAATAAGTAAGCACTGTTATCTCCATGACCAGTAAACAGACGTGTAATTAAATTATTCATCTTTATATTTTTAGTACCTTCTAAGCTATTTGTCGCTGGTTGTTGATTTTTCATATTTTCTTTGTCAAATTTGTAAAGTGGTTTTTGTGGTGAGGTTAGGTCGGCAACTGTTGTCTGCGATCCTACAATTTGATTCACTATCAATCCTACTCTCCTCTCTGAGGACATAGTTGGTGTAGAATTAGAACTAGGTAACTTAAAAGTAGGTGTAATTAGCATGTATCTACATGAAAAGGAAGAGCTCGACGGAGACCTACATGTGACCAGGAGATACAAAAAAAAACATGGCAACCAATGACATCATAATAGAAGGGGATGCCAATGCAAAGAGCATCTGGTGGGGATGCAAAGGTGGTGACAGCAGAGGAAAAATCATCATGGAAACATTCGCGGAACTGAATCTAAACATCATTAATGTAGGCACCACGCCTACGTTTTCTGCTTATAGAATGGATAAATTATTTTTTTTATATATTTTTTTTTATATTATAAGGGTGACAAACGAGCACACAGTCCACCTGATGGTAAGTGGTTGCTGCGGCCCATAGACATCTACATCTATCCTCTATTACAAATCAAAATGTAGATGCGTTGTCACCCGTGAGGACTAAGATGGAATGCTTCATTTCCAGTAAAAAGAGCCTCCGGCCACCTGCACTCACCAAGCGAAACGCAGAGGTAAACCTCTACTTCACGCTGGTTTTCTGTGAGGTCGTGGTACCACCCCGGTTCGAGCCGGCCCATCCGTGCGACAGCAAAAGCTGCCGCGTGGCTCTACCACTGTTAAAAATTTAAAATTATGTACTAGTATAATCGATATCACCGCTTACTCGTCATCATTACTCCATCGAATAAAAGACTGGCAAGTAAATGAATCACTCTGCACAATTTCAAG
The DNA here is from genome assembly GCA_033319125.1 of Parnassius glacialis. NCBI lineage: Eukaryota > Metazoa > Arthropoda > Insecta > Lepidoptera > Papilionidae > Parnassius > Parnassius glacialis. The sequence goes on along the minus strand of JAVANC010000026.1, from coordinate 33,355,703 downwards.
CCACAAATCAGTCTCATTCAATCTCATATATATAATACTCACGGCACAAGAATTTATAATACTAAAAAGGCAAACCGGGGTGTTCTGAGAAACGAATTGAATATAGAATTTTGCAGACATATGACTAGCGAGACAATAGAAAAAATCAGAACACCGCAAGAGCTAGAAGAAACAAAAAGTAAATACACACAATATATATAGACAGCCTGTAACAACAATATACCTATAAAAAACTATAAGTAAAAAGTAAAAAATCCTATTTATTAGAACAAGGAAATGAATGAGAAAACCAGATATGATTTGGAAAAGAAGAAGAATAAGGCATGCAAATTCTCGAAAAAGAAAGTATGTATTAGACCAATATATAGTGGCAAGACAAGAATATGTTAACGCAATAGAAAAGGCTACAAATAAAAGCTGGTTAAACCTCTGTAATAGGAAAGAAAATGAAACTCTTTGGCAAAGAACACCAGATTTTAAAAGCTTGTTCAAATAGAGAACATGACAGGCTACTCCGTGACTTAAGTTGCAGAAATCTTTGAAAACTCGAATCAGCAAATCATCTAGCCGATACATTTAATCCATTGGACGATCTTGAAACTGATAATGTAGAACAGACTAAAATAAGAACAGAAATACTACAAATAATAAACAAACTTAAAAGCAAAGATATATCAACAACCAAGTCATTTACAAAGGAGAACGGCAGGCTTTTTTTAATTAGTATCTATAAAATTGTCTCCAAAGCAGCAAAAGCCCACTGAGGCATAAATTCAGAAATTATTAAAACCGTCTATTTACAGCTATACAAAACTAAACTCAAACCAACGATACTCTATGCTGCTAGTTATTGGGCGAAGACAACTGAAAAAAGATACATCGAACAAATGCTTAATAGAATGACGTAGATTTTTGGCATACGTATTTGCAAAGGGCCTAGAACCAACTCCCTGATCTCTAGCACAATTCTGTCCCAAATAATACCTTTAGCACTAAGGGCTAAGAAGAACGCAAACAAATATGAAATCAAGAAAGGAAAGCCCGTCGAGCTCGTACCCGGAAGACAACTAGAAAAGCGAAAAGCCCCTACGATCTGCTCCATCCATGCGAAAGGTTGCAGCGCAATTTGGAAGGACATTGACGACTTAAGTAACGACTGGATCAAAATCTTCACTGATGGGAGTAAAATCGACACAAAGGTGGGCGCAGCAGAAACGATCTGGCAAAATGAAGTTGAGGTAAAGACAATAACCTTTAAACCAGAAATTTACTGTAGCGTCTTCCAAGCAGAGATGATCACAATTTTAAAAGCAGTGAAGTACGTAGCCGACAGAAATTACCAAGGGTAGGGTAGGGTAGGGTAAGGTAGGGTAGAGTAAAGTGGAGTAGCATAAAGTAACATAAAGTAGCATAAAGTAACTCTAGTAGAGTAGATTAGATTAGAGTAGAGTAGAATTGAGTAGAACAGAATATATAATATATGTGTATATATATAAAGTAGTGGTCATATAATTAGAAACACTACCAACGGTCCTTGACATTATGTAAGATACTTCACTGCAATCATTTTTATTTTGAAATTAAACAATAACCACTCAACCGCCCGCCCCGTGCGTGTGATTCTCGACTGACCTACCCGCGAATTAAAGTCACTATTTTTACGGCCGCGCGAGACAGTCTTAACAAAAACGATTACTTCTGAAAAACTACTATAGCTAAATTCAAATAAAAAATATTCTCAAAAACTCAAAGAATTCAAAATGTTATTTTGTTAAAAGAAAATTAGTCAAATTAAAAATAAAGCTTAAAATGTGAATATCAAAAAAAATCGTATTTATTTTTTATTTCGAGTTTTACAAGAAAAAAGTAATACTTACTGGACACAATTATTTTATATTATAATAGTACATGATATCCCCTTTAAAATGACACCAATATCAATAACATCTTATATACTCAATATACATAAGTACATTATATTTACCCAATATAAATTTGAATAAATAGGTAAATAAATGAAAAAAAAAATATGTTTTAATAATTTCTAGACACATCTCAACAGATATTTCGTTTATAAATTGCTATCAACGTGTTAATAGTGAATTATTTCATATTTTTTATAATTTTATATTATTTTCTTAGCTTTTTTTGTGAAAATAATATTTATTATATTATTTTCACAAAAAAACTGACTAGAATACATTTTAAACAACATATAATCAATAAATTTATTTCTCGATATAGATATAATCTTTCGATTCGCACTCTCAGGTTTTTTAAGGAAAAGAGTGACCAACGAGCACGCAGGCCACCAGATCCTATGGCACGTCTTTTGTATGGTGAGTATAGAAATCTGAAGACCCTTTTTACTGTATTTGTTTATGTTTAATATATTTCTCTATGGGCCACATCATCTACTTCACATCACCTGGACTGTGTGCTCGTTTGTCACCATTATTTTATATAAAATGTGACATAGATTGCCGCAACTTTTTATTACTTTGAAGGAAAATGATTTTTTTAGCCCTCAAAGGGACCGTAGTTGATAGTAATTTTAATATTTATAAATTCAATTTCAGCTGATATATCTACCCGTTCCTGTGAAAAATACAAACGGACAGATGGACAAACGAGCAACAATGTGATTCTTCCTGGGTCTTGTCGTTTCGGTTTACGTACGGAACGCTGAAAAATAAACTTTCCTATCGTATGATTATGTTTTGCTTTCAGGGATTAGATCAAAGTTAATATAAAACTTCAACAGATGAATGAGTGATTCATAATTTACAATAAATATAGGTGTAGCCGCCAAAAATCTATGAGAAGTACATGCATAATACCTATATAACGTACCTACATAAGATAAGCAATACATGCCTAACTTTCTCAACATATCTGCTCCATGTCAGAGAATAATACAAGGTTAATACTAAGTCCTTAACATGAGTGCTGCACGGAATTACCTCGCCAATATAAACCAGTGGATCTAATGATCTGTGACTAAGTTTACTTAATTGTCGTACGCTGCCTAAGACTATAGCTTGGCATTTGCTAGGATGAACAGGAACCCCGTACCTTCTTGACCAATTAAAAATTCAATTTCAACTAAGATCGGAGTTAATCACGGCTATAGCATTATTCATGTTAGTAACATCGGCATGAGCACGCAGTTGCAAATATGGAGAAAAGTAATGGAGAGAGAATACCATCGACACGGAACGACTGCTGGCGTACACGAAGATAGAATACCCAATTCCGTGCTGATAAGGAAAAACAATGGTATAAAAGATATTAGAAAAATCGATTAAAGCGAATACCGTCAACTTTTGAAACTCACTGCTATCAAACACATCCTCTGTTATTTTTAAAAGCACCGTTGTGGTGGTATGTTTGGATCGAAATCCTCATTAGTGTTGATTTAAGAAGTTGCTTTTAGTTAAGTAAGTTTGTATTTGTTTATGCGCTACAGCTTCTAAAACTTTTGTAAAAAATAGCAAACTGATATAGACCGGAAATGGTTGAAAGTACTGAGCATCGATATCTTTGGAAGAGGGAGAACAAAGGCCTTCTACCAGCATAAAGAAAACTTCCAGTAAGCAATGAGCGGTTAATAATGGAGGTTAAACTTGGTACAATATGTTCTGAAACATAATATGATATCATGGCGAGCCGCATATTGTCATGACCTACTGTTTTTTATTTATATCCCATTTTATTTATTTTAGTAATTTATATTTATTGTTAATATTTAATATACATAGGCCTTCCCCAAGGAATGCCAATGCCTATGTTCAGCAGTGGACTTGTGAAGGGCTGTAATAATTGTGATGATGTTGATGATTTAATATACAATATGTTATTTCACTATATAAACCTAGACGACTCATTTTTTTCACATTCATCCTCTGATGGATTCAATAGTATTAATAGTTTCTACAGTCTTCTTACTCTGAATCAAACGTTAGATTCGAACTTCGCAGATTTTTCAAAAACTTCCAACGTTATCCATATTAATGCCCAGAGTATTCCAGCGCATTATCCAGACATGCTCTCCTCATTTGATAACCAAAACTTACATGCTATTTTGATATCCGAATCTTGACTTAACCCTTGTTTGTCCTCCATATCATATGCTCTTCCAGGCTTTCAACTAATAAGGAATGATCATATTACTCGGGTTGGTGGAGATGTTGCGATCTACCTTCGCTCACACTTACCACTTACAAATATAAGTATATCCAACTGACACTAGAGGAGCTGAACATTCAATAATTGAAGTTTTTTTTCTGGTTCCAAGCTACTACTTGGCGTGTTTTACAATCCTAGTCTTATAGTTGACTACTTTTCTACGTTTGACAACCTCTTAGACAAATATATTCCATTTTATCAGCACTATCATCATGGGTGATTTTAACACGTACTTTCTAAAAAGTGACTCGCGCTCCTTTTGATTGAAATCTATAGCTCAAGCAGCTAACTTCCATATTCTCCCTCTTTCTGCTACTCACTATTTTACAAATTGTTTCTCATCTCTTATGGACCTTATTCTTGATTCCTCAACTCATCATGTTGCTAAACATGGTCAGTGTCCGGCTGATACGTTTTCGTATCACGACTTGATTTAGATGTCATACAAATTACGACCACCTAAACCTAAATCGAGAATCCTTCTGCTGCATTATTTTTGATGTGTATGGATTTATATCATCTGAGACATGATGCTGCAATGATCGACTGGAATGTTGTTCTTACTGGAGCTAACATTGACGAAAGGATTGATAACTTTAATTCTCTTTTAACACAAATCTACGACGTTAATGTTACAATTCGGCCGGTCCAAGTTAAGCAATTGCCTGGTTCCTGGCTTACTCAGGAGATTAAAAATTTGCAGCGTAGGAAAATGTTGCTAAAACTAGGTATTAATTTGATAACACTGATACCATGAGAGATAAATAAAAAATAATTCGGAATCACTGCAACAGGTTGTGTAGAGATAAACAATGACGCTATGATGATTAAGATAATTCCGGCAGAGTATGGAAATTTCCTAAGTATATTGGAGTTGGAAAAGCAAGTCAAAATAGTAGCTTTTTTTAAAGGATAAGGGTGACAAACGAGCACACAGTCCACCTGATGGTAAGTAGTTGCTGCGGCCCATAGACATGTTTTTTTATAGAATAGGGTGACAAACGAGCACACAATCCACCTGATGGTAAGTGGTTGCTGTGGCCCATAGACATCTACATTTATCCTCGTTTGCGAATCAAAATGCAGATGCGCTGCCACCCGTGTGGACTAAGATGGAATGCCTCTTTTCCAGTAAAAAGGGTCTCCGGTTCACTACACTCACCATACGAAACACAGCAGTGTTAAGCTGCTATTTTACGCTGGTATTCTGTGAGAGCGTGGTCCTTCCCCGATCGAGCCGACCTATTCGTGCTACAACTATACTACTAATATAGCTGCAGCATGGCTCTATCACATAAATAGCTTCAAAAATATTGACTTAAACCAGCTAAATGAGAATTTCTCTTCTTCTTTTGCCATAGATGATGTCACAAAAATACAAGCTAAAACTCAAATATCAGCTTTACCCAAATCTGACAATATTGCTTTTATTTTTAGTCAAATCAATGATAGTCGTGTTAATTAAAGCAATGTTCAGGTCAATTCTGATGCCATTGGTACAGACTGCATTATTCGTAAAATGATTATTCCTGTTATCGATGTCTAGACTCCTGTTATAAAATCCATTTTTAATTATTCCATTTCGTCCGGAAATTTTCCCTCTTCCTGGCAAGAAGCCCAAATTAGTTTCTCTGCTACCACCGCTTATCAATAATTCCATTCCTTTCAAAAGTTTTTGACCGTATATCGACAATTGAGCTTCTACTTATCTAGGTGAAGTCTTTTCAATTCTCTCCGATCCGGTTTCCATGCTGGTCATAGTACGACTTCTGCCTTAGTCAAGATTACAGAAGATATTATTTTAAGTGTGGATAAAATTCACGTAAAAATGGTCATAATCATATAAAGAATGAATATCAATATGTCCAAATTACTTAAAATTTACAACATGCTTCATTTTAATATTTAAATACACACCTAGAACGAAATCTGACCTGGTTTTATATTTGAATACCACAGACATAATTAAATCTATGTCTATTTTGAATACCATAGACACTGAATACAGTACCGGCGGTGTCAAAATAACTACTACCCTCCATATCATCCCGTGGGTGTCGTAAGAGGCAACAGAGGGAACAAATCAGGAGATGGGTAGCAGCGTCTTGCTAATAACGACTAAAAGTAAAAAAATTGCGGTTGCCTGCCCGCCTAGTGTGGCAACTATGGCAAATTTTGCCTATGAGGCAGTCGGTGTGGTAACGGTAATATATATGGCAATGATAACGGTATGGACACTGATTTAAAATTAGTAAACTAAGATTGTAGTTATTTTTTGCTAATGAATCTTACTTCCTACGTTTTTATACATTGTTTCATTATTTCATTATTTTATATTATTGCATACATTTAAATGTTACTAATTAAGTATTGCGTCATGCATGAGTAAAACTCAAAGTCAAATTTTTTATTGTTAGGAACGTCAAAATCTACACCGGTTCGCAAAAACAAAACCTGTTGTTGACCTTACTTGACTTTATCAATGCATTTAACAATGTGGATTTTGATCTATATTGTAAGCTACTTCAGCTTTTCTTAACATATCTCCTGAAGTGATTGACTGGTTTCATAGTTACTTGTTCGGTCGCCGGCAACGGACTCGTTCTCCAACTGGTGTACGATTAATACCGGTGTACCACAAGGTGGCTTGTCTTCTATTGTCTTCTATTCTATCTTCATTAATTCGATCACGCTCCAATTATCTTCTCGCTACCACTTGTATGCAGATGACCCTCAAGTATATGTGCATGCCAAATTGATGAATTTAACCAATACTATAGATTTATTAAACAAAGATCTTGACTTTATTGTGGATTGGAGTAAGTCATACAGTCTTAAAGTAAATCCATCAAAAATAAAAGCAATAATTATAGGCTGTCAAAAATTGGTTAATCTTCTCTTTTTCTTCCCTACCTGGTATTGTTTTCGATAGGACACCTGTACCATATAGTGAAACCGTTTAAAATCTAGGTGTTACTTTTGACAAACTTTTATCTTGGGCTCCGCAGATAAGCGAGATGATTAGGAAGATGTTTGCGTCCGTCAAATCTCTCCGGAGATTAAGCAATTTTCTACCGATACCTACCAAAATTGCGCTTGCACAATCACTTCTTTTACCGATTCTCAATTATGCTGATACCTGTTATCTCAATTTAAATGAGGAGTTGCTTAATAAACTAAAATCTGCATGCGCTCATGCAGAATCTTTGCATACGGTTCATATTTGAACTTCTAAAAATCATGTCTCCGAATATCGCGAAACACTCAAGTGACTTCCGATACGTTTTCGCAGGAATTCTTTATCTTTTATACTGTATTCTATTCAATCCCACTTCCCCTACTTACCTTAAAGAGCGGTTTAAGATTCTTGGTGACACTCACTGTGGCTCTCTTCGCTCTGATAAAAACCTCACCCTAAAAATTCCACTTCATAATACTTCCTTCTATTCTAAATCCTTTTCTATTGATGCTGTTAGGCTCTGGAACTCCCCCTTGCACATTAGAAATGCGCAGTCTATTGAAAAGCTTAAAATACTTTTCAAAGCACACTTCATTCCTCCATAAATAGTCATTCCTCTAAAAGAAATTACTACCTACTCATTTTCCATTACGTTAAGATTTTGACTTCACTTACTTGTTTAATCCTTTCTGCTCTCGTATATGTATGAATATGTTGTTGTATTTAAATTGTATTTATTTATTATAGTATGTATGTATTTATCGATTATATAATTATATGTATGTAGTGTGTTTTTTCCAACAACCTACATACACCCTTTCTTACAGGTCACTTTATCCTCTGCAATGGTTGCCTGATAGAGATCGCTACTAAGCGATAAGGCCACCAATTGTACCTTTAAATAATTTATGCTTTTTTCTCTCTCATAAGTATTTCTAGTGTACAATAAAGTATATTTCATTCATTCATTCATTCATTGCATTCATTCAAAACCATTTCATAAATTAAATCAATACTTAACGCCGGAGACCAATCAATGCCGGACACATAATTAACTAGGCTATCCCTATTTAATCGAGCATAGCTGCATAACTTTTATGTATGAGGGATATGTTTAGTTGGTCTCAATTTATCTCATATGAGAGAAAAATAATTACTGACCATGACTCACAACATTATCTGACATTATCAGATGCAATATTTAAATCAATCTACGAATCAACGGTAAACAAATTTGAGTGAGTAACTTTAAGGAGAAGAATGTACAGGTTGACCGAGTTTATCATAAACCGTAACTTTTGAGAATTAGATGAGTTTTTTAAGATCCGTGTGGGTGGTTTCACCCATAATGACTTGATGTGCAAACTCAGAGCAGATATTATCTAGGATAGATTCCAAAGTGGAGAAATAATTAATAGTGGGAGGAGAGTAAACGACTCCGAGAATAAATTTGGTCCCCTTCAATTTAATTTCAAGAAATAGATACTCCATGTCATTAGCCTGTTGATCAATAAAGGATATTACTTTGAAGATTATATCACTACGTAGGTAAATAGGGGCTCCATCCCTAAGCCGTAAAATTCGGTCATGTTGTACAAACAAAGCCTGATTGACTATATAATGTAGAACTTGTAATAGATTTAAACCAGGTCTCAAACACTAGTATAGCTCTTTTCCAAATCGAAAAAACACTTAGAATGTTGTATTGTTTTATAATAAAACCTTCAACAATGACGTTACTAATAGGTTTTTAAATAAAATTGAAGTGATAAATGAACTAAAAGTCCATACTGATATTAAGTAGCCTGCAACCAACCTCAAATACTACAGATGCATTGTAATATCTGAAAACTAAGATAGAATCACCTGTAACCTCACAGCCTATAAGTATATTGTCTCTCTATACCGTTCAGACCGAAAACACAGCACTGCAAACAATACTGCTGATCGGCAAAAATATATAACAGCTATGATATCCACCTAATAAAACATGTGGGTCCGTTACAATTGTGATTAAGGGTATTGTATTATTAACTTTTCAAAAATTACAAAAACAGCAGCCAGTACACGACGGCGAGAGAATCCACAAAAACACATAAAGCCGTAGGCCCTATGTCTCATCTTTCTCTGGTCGTGTCGGTTACCGCAACATAGGACTATGAGAATGAAGAAATAGAGAGTGCGCTTGCTCATACTCTTGGGTACTATAATACTGTCCTGAGTAAATGGCTAGTCTCCGTTGAGGTGGGCCACTGTGACCGAAATTCGGTCTGAAGTAAGGCTACGTGTCAATACGCTGAAGTGGACATGGGCTGGCTATATACCACAAAGAACCGACAAACGATGAGGAAAAAGTTCTCGGTTGACAACCTTGTACTAGCAAGAGTATTGCAGGGCGACCTTCAGTACAACCTTCACTTTACAACTATTTTCTTATTGATATTTCTATACAAATCCGATTGCTATATTTTTAAATATATAATTCAAATAATGTTAAATCATGTTACGTAACAAGTGACGCAGAGCGACATTATATTGAATATTCAAATTACAAAAACAGGGAATCGCTTTTAGTGACTTACAAAGCCTGCAAATTTTGACCCTGAAATAAAAAAATAGAGACATGTAAGATTTAGAGTCAAGTCTGGCAACTTTACCAATGGAAGTTAACTTTTCTATCAGGGTTGTATTGGTACAAAATTACTATTAACACGGAAAACGTAACGTTTTTCGAGATATGCCATTTTTAGGATGAAAATACAATAACTAATTGATATCATTGCTTTCGATATGGCAACATGAGAGTTAATCTTGGCATTTTATTTTAGCACTGAATTGTGCCGGCGAAATAACCTCTTTGTTCAGTGCTCCAGAAATTTAGTTTCTTTTGTTTGAAATACTAAATGTAGGTATCTATGTAGATATCGTAATTTTGTACCAGTACGGTATGAAATTACGATTAATACGAAAAACGTAACGTTTTTCGAGATATGCCATTTTTAGGATGAAAATACAATAAGTAATTGACAGCATTGCTTTCGATATGGCAACATGGGTGTCAATTTTTGGCATTTTAGATATTAGCACCATAGAATTATTACCCAGTAGAAGCAGTCTAGTACAAAATACGAGCGTTAAAGTGACGCAAGGTCATTATGTTAGTGGGCGCGAGTCGAATGTGCCTACGCTCGTCACACGCATACATACACGCCCTTCAGTGATACTAGTTTTTGAAGTTTGCAATCAAATTGTGCAAATCACTATTTTATTGATTAATTTTAAATAATCGATATAATAAATATTACGTATTACGTTCGAAGACGTATTTTATGAGAATATAAAATGGAATAAAATAAACCGATAATGATGGTAATAATATAACTTTATTATACATATTTTAATGGTATAAAAATGCAGAAATAATAAAATTTAAGAGTATTATTAAACACAATTAATTTTCTCGAATACAATAAGCATATCGTGTAATGTTTAATTTTAAACGACTTCAAAAAAGGAGGAGGTTCTCAATTCAGTGTATTTTTTTTACCTCAGTATTCTATAAATTCTAAACCGGCAGATTTACAATCGAGAAAAACAAAAATCGAATGCGATCTCAGACCAGTAACAATATCTCGCAAGTAGGTCGGGCGTGCAGGCTAGCTTATGCCGTATTACTATAATAAAGTGTGAAAAAAAATAATTCGCTGGACGTAACGCAGTATTACGTCTATCGCAAGCGTTACCGCGCGCTGCATACACAGTGAAGGGCCACTAATAAATGTTCAGAGCTTGAACTCACAAGCGTAGTGATACAACATAAACTAGTCTGGACGCCCGACTAAGTCGTGAGGTATTACTATTGTAAATCTGACCTTTTTAATTGTAATATTTTTTATTTTAATAAATTGACCATACTGGTCAAATTTATTAAAATCTTAATAATAAAATGTAATAATATCATTGATTAACCAATAATTATAATTAAAATTTAAGGTATAGTGTAATAAAGAAAAAAATAATTTTAATTTTATAATGGATCTGTGTTGTCTGTATCAAATAAATTATTATTATTATTATGGGGTATTTGTATAGTTTTCTCATCTGGTTGGGTTGTATAAATATATAATTGAAAATGAAAATGATAGACTTACATAAATATCAATAAAATAAAATAAGTACATAAAAATTACATAAATATATAAAAACCCAACCAGATGGAAGCCCTCGGCAGGGGAGACCAAACGGCCGAGGGTTAGGGGGAAAGGGAAAGAAACCGGCGGACGATGCGGGCGGTATCGAGGAGCACCGCCTTCTGCATTTGAGCTTGGAGCGGTCCGTCATGGAGTCCCAGTCGCCTCAGATGACCCGAAAGGCTAACTGGGATTAACCCGTTCGCAGAAACGACCACAGGAATAATTTCGGCCGGCAGACCACCCCACATGTCGGTCACCTCGTGAGCCAGGTCCAGATATTTTGTCAGCTTATCTGTTTCGGCTTTCACGAGGTTCTCGTCATAAGAAATGGTAATGTCGACCAAAAATATCCTTGACTGTGCCCGGTCCATCAGCACAATATCAGGCTTATTCGCAAGAATAGTCCTATCTGTGATGATGGCCCGGTCCCAGTAGAGCCTGGCGCGGTCATTTTCGAGCACGGCTTCCGGCAAGTACTTATAATACGGCAGTTTCCGATCCACGAGACCGTATTTCAGAGCGAGCTCCTGGTGTAGAATCCTGGCTACTAGGTTGTGTCTGTGCAAATACTCAGAGTTAGAAAGCGCCGAACAACCAGAGATGACATGCCTAAGTGACTCACCGGGATGGCGACAAGCTCGACAGATGTCGACGGTGTCATCCTTTAGGATGTATCTCCGATAATTGTTGGTCTTAATAACCTGATCCTGTATTGCACAGACAAAGCCCTCAGTTTTCCCAAAGAGGTCACCGAAACGTAGCCAGTGGAGGGAGGCGACTGTGTCTACGAAAGGCTCATGTAGGGCCTTGTAGAACCTCCCGTGGAGCTCTTTCTCCTTCCATACGGTCTCCCGGTCGGAAATGCTCTGTACTGCCGGGTCTTGCCATTGCTCGTTGGCTAAGGATAGAGGGGTAAGTCCTTTATCACAAGAAATAACGTCCCTATAGTATGGATCATCCGCTCTCGTTAGAAAGTAGTTATTACGGAGGCTGCACACTTCGCGATTATGCATGGTAAGCGCGCTTAAAAAGCCGCGCCCACCATGCTTCCGCGGCAAGTACAGCCTCATTACTGACGATCTCGGATGATGCATCCTGTGGGACGTCATTATAGTGCGGACTTTTCTGTCCAGAGCGTTCAGTTCGGTCTGAGTCCACCTGAGTATGCCAAAGGTATACATGACAACAGGCATGATCCAACCGTTATATGCGTGCGTCTTATTCACACCGGACAAAAGGCTATTAAGCACTTTGGTCAAGCGTGCATAAAACACATCGCAAACTGACCGTTTCATACCCGCCTCATCTACACCGATGTTCTGTGACATACCCAGGTATCGGTATGTTTCAGCCTCGGAAAAGATTCTTATGCTGATGGGCATAGATAAGTCTATGCCCTCAGAATTAGCAACCCTTCCCCTTTCGACATGGAGGATCGCACACTTATCCGTCCCCAGCTCCATTCCAATAGAATTGCTAAAATCACACGTAATGTTTAGCAATTCCATAAGATGGGAGCGACTGGAGGCGAATAACTTGAGATCATCCACGTAAAAAAGGTGGGTCACTTTTGTACCTCCTCTCCGAAGCTGAAATTATTATTATTATTATTATACTATCAAGATTGTGTGGCGGCGCTGTCATCGCGCCACAAGCGAAACACATCGAAGCCTAAATCACGCTTACAAAGTTCCGAAGTTAAAGCAGCATATATAGAATAGCTCCGAACTACCAGTCGGAGCGTTGGCCGCTCCCCGGGCAGAACACCTTACCCGGCGGGAGATCTCCCCTTTTCCTTCCACACCATCACAGTGGTGAACAACCCACGTGATATGAACACGCAACCAACAACCTCAGAAAACTACAACTTCAAGCTTTCAACATCGTCCTCAAGTACCCCATTCATTCGCTCCCGAGCAGATATTGTCTACAGTCTTCACATTCTGCAAGCCATCTAGCTTTACAAAGGTTTATCGCAGCACTGGAATAATAATTCTTCCTGTTTCATCAAGCTACTCTCTGCGCTACAGTGTTCGGCAAGGCTCTGAGCCTTACTGCTCGCCTCTGCTTCACGGCACTCTCGCAGATTACTTGCCTTCTACTCGACTCACCGCAGACTTACAAGGCAATTCCGTGGCACTTGCAAATTTGTCGACATATAGACTGCACTATCGACCTCCGGTCTGAGCAGGGGGGTGATGGGGCGGCGCTGTCATCGTGCCACAAGCAAAACACATCGAAGCCTAAATCACGCTTACATAGTTCCGAAGTTAAAGCAGCATATATATAATAGCTCCGAACTACCAGTCTGAGCGTTGGCCGCTCCCCGGCAGAACACCTTGCCCGGCGGAAGATCTCCCCTTTTCCTTCCACCCGCCACAACAGTATAATTTGGCTTCGAAAAAACAACCACTAAATTTCAGCATGTATATACGAATTGATCTAGAATCGTCTTAGAAATCAGTGTACATACATAATTGATAACCTCTCCTTTTGGGGAGTCGGTTAAAATAGACTATGTTTGAGTGTAAAGTGACATCTGGTTAATGTTTGGGTGTGAAATGACATCTGGTTAGTAAAGTTTTTTTATTACTTATCTCTTGATGTTGTAAATAAAAAAAAGTTTTTATTCTATACTCTATAACGTCGACTTAGTCAATAAACAAAGCAATTAATATAAAATAGTTGCATAAAATGGCGTCGACCGATCGCGATCAGCTGATCACTCTGTATCAGTTTTAAAAAGGCACTCATTGTTAATATTATGTTAATACATAGAGAAGTAGGTATCTATATAAACATTTGAGTTTTACACAGAGCGTTGCGATTAAACGTTTTAAACACAAATAGAAAATAAATATTTTCAAAAGAAAATTGTGATTTTTTCCCCATAACTAGCAACATTTGTATTAATATAGCTTAGGTATGGAGTTTTGGCGGAAACTTGACCGCCGGCGGTTTGCTACTCCTGTATTATTGTTTAAATAATAGTTTGAAGTGGATTTTAATATGTAAAAGTGGTGCGATTTTACGTATTAACTGTCTACGCATGTGAACTTTTAGTGGAAACGGTGAAACAAGTGCTCTGATGGTGATGGATTCTCAAGATAAGCTGTTTGTCTGCATAGGCGCCTTTAGATACCATCGCCAACTGTCAGCTGTCTGCTGGCTCAAGTTGCCGTCAAAATCTCCCAAGGGCTGCACAATGTGACGCATCAACATATTGTGAAGCAGTGAACTATGAAGGATAATTATACATTTGGGGAAATTATAATAAACCGAATAAAAATACTCAAGACTTGGCCTAAAGGTCTAGATACCAGGCCATAAACTCCAAAAAAAATAATTTAGGTAAGTATTTTTTTATTTTACGTACTTATAATGAATTATATATATGAACTTATATGTGAAATGTAATACCATCACTTTTTTATGTTTATCATCACTGTTGTGACAATATTTTACAACACAAACGGTAATTTTTACAATTTTTTAAAAATTCAACTTTGCCACAAGAGTAAATTTTGTTATTTACAACACAATTAAAGGAGAAAATCATAATTCTGAGTGTTGTGTATTATATTATGAGGTAAACTTACCTTTAACCTTGAAGTCAAATCCTATTATTTCCTATATAAACCCTGATGGCAAAGTTGCCACAAAGTGAGGCTGAATCTGTAATATTCTATTTTTTAGTATTTTATCTATTTAATGTTAATATTTTTTTAAATCACTAACAAATACCAAATGTCGATTTAGTGCAACCGTGAGTCAAAATGACTTCACGTTATGTGATTTGTAACATTTTGAACTTAAGCAACTGAATGTTTTTTCGATTGATTTAGTTTATTTTGATAATATGTATTTGTTTTTACTTTTATAGTTGATCATCCAGCTAAGCCTACTGCACGATGACTTCATTTCGGGCGTTGCAAGACTTTCACATTGAAAGGCTTTTGGTGGGAGAATCAGAAACTGTCGATGCCTGTAGTGAAGAAGAAGATAACATGAGTGAAGATGGCGTGCAAAGTAACTAAATAGATGATTTATTTTAGATATGACGTGTCGTTAAATCTAGTTCAGGAAAACCAGATACGATTGAATTCTACAATCAAACACAGGGAGGAGTTGATTTGTTCGACCAAATGTGCTCTCAGATGACATGTAGTAGAAAGACAAATAGATGGCCTATGGTGTTAATCTACGGCATAATGAATATGGCTTTTCTCAACAAGTACGCCATTTATTGCCACAATATGGTTTCCAGAAAAGGAAAAGCTCCAAATAGATGGGCATTTATGAAACAGTTGAGCACTGACTTAGCAAGCCATGGATGGCAAAAATGCTTGAAATTCCTAATCTGAGTCGCAAATTTTGCGAAAAGATACAAAGTATATTAATGAATTCTCTTGTCGCAAACTCACTTACTTACTTTGATGAAATACTGATAAATTCTGTCCGTGGAAACTACGAAGAAAGACGCAGGCAGAGTGCAAAAATTTAAAAAAACTGTCTGTGCAGAGCATAAAGTTTTGACTTGTTTAGTCTGTATGTAGTTCCTATTTTGGGACTGATATGATAATATTTTGATTTTTTTATGTTATGTTTTTATTAATATTTAAACTTTTTCAATTTGTGCAAGATAAGTGATTTATATCCATAGAAAAGGAAATATTCGTTTAAAGTTTCATTATTCCAAAGAACTCTAGTTTTAGGTTAGTTTTTATGTAAAATAAAAATAATACAACCTTATAGTTATTTTTATTTCTTTTCTTAGACTGGTGTAGATATATTATTCCATAGAATATATTACAATATTAAATAACAATAGCGCAGAAAAAGAAACAGTTGTGAGTCATATCGACCTCACGTTATGCTGTCAGGGGTATCAAATAACGTTATGTATCAAGGGTTAATGTAGTTTTCTCATGGAATAAAATATATTTCCGTATTTTGTCGCGTTTAATATTATTATTATTTTTCATTCCTGACGTTTCAGATGCTTTATAGTACCCATGGAGAATCAAAAATAATTAGTATTAAACGCTATTATATCCTTAAAAGTAATTTTATTACACGTGTACTGTTCCCGCAAATATCAACAATCATTATCGTTGTTTTCTTTTACAATAAACAAATGAAAAAATTAAATTCTGACAATTTGTAACTGATAATATTTTAGCTGATCAAATATTTTAAATGACTTATAAACTTTATAGCAACTCTTGCTTTGATGAATAGTTTTGGTTTCTTTTTAATTAGTTTTTATTCACATACTCACTTACAAGCGCTCAAGAATAGTAAATAAAAATAACACGTATTAACTATTACAATTTAAATCAATGTCTAACATTTAAATATATATTAAATGTTACTAAATATTATTTCTGGATCTTGGCAACAGCGCCGCCTCCATTTGTGAATCTAAACCATCCAGGGACCCACTCAAATACACACAAAAAATTCATCAAAATCGCAGTATACTTACGAAATTTTTTGTATGCTTACAAAAACAAAAGCAGTTTTAGTGAAAAAAAGTGATAAATACTCTTTAAACACTAGAATAGAATGAATAGAATGATTTTTTATTTAATATTGATTATTACATAATACTTATTGAAAGTCATTTTTTATTCACCACTGGTTCGAAAAATACCTCTGGCCTAGGAAGAACCAGCAAGAAACCCAGCAGGAATTTTTTTAAACATATTTTACTTAACAATAATTTTGTTTAAGTATACAA
The DNA here is from genome assembly GCA_033319125.1 of Parnassius glacialis. Taxonomy (NCBI): domain Eukaryota; kingdom Metazoa; phylum Arthropoda; class Insecta; order Lepidoptera; family Papilionidae; genus Parnassius; species Parnassius glacialis. Next base: position 33,338,620 of record JAVANC010000026.1, on the reverse strand, counting down.
TTTTAAATAAATTTTCACAGAACCAGCATGGTGGCGATCACCTTATTCCCAGGGATTATTTTCATAACATATGTTCATCCTGGAAAACTGCAGCAGTGTCACCTATTTTCAAAAATGGCACTCCAACCTTGCCGGAAAACTACAGACCAATCTCTTTACTTAGCATCATATCGAAAATTCTAGAGAAGATAGTGAATAGGCAACTTGTCCGTTTTCTACATAAAAATCGGATTATCTCGGATAAGCAATATGGTTTTCGACAGGGAAAATCGACCGACGACGCTGTAGCAGCACTAGCTGACCAGATATCACAACACATGGAGAGTGGGAAATGTTGCATAGGTGTTTTTCTCGACCTGTCGCGAGCTTTTGACACTGTCTCTGTTGGCCTCCTCTTGAAAAAGCTAGAAGCCGCTGGAGTAAGAGGAAATACACTTCAATGGTTTAAAACTTACCTTAAAATGCGAAAACAGTGCGTAAAAGTAGGAAAACACACTAGTAGGCAACTGCATGTTAATTTTGGTGTTCCCCAGGGCAGTACCCTTGGACCTACTCTTTTCACTTTGTACTTGAACGATATCCTCGAACAAAAATTGCCTAATTCAAATGTAATCGCTTACGCAGATGATACAACCATATTGTTTCACGATACGACATGGAGTCGAGTATACAGTACCGCGGAACAAGGCCTATCTCGGATTGCCATGTCCTTAAATGTAAATCTACTTACACTGAATCAGAAAAAGACTACATACATTTGTTTTTCTAAATCTAGACGAACGAGTCCTCCGATTGCTATTCCTTTAACAATTCATTACTGCAGGAATGATTATACCTATCTGCATGGCTGTAACTGTGAACCGATTGCGCGCTCTAAAATGACTAAATATCTTGGAGTTATCATAGATGAAAACCTAACGTTTGATGCCCATATTTCAAATCTGTCTTCCCGTGTGCGAAAGTTCATTTTCATTATGAAAAAACTGCGAGTTTGTACTCCTGTGGATATAATACGTCAGGTGTACTTTGCACTATGCCAATCTATACTGCAGTATTGCATTTGTGTTTGGGGCCGCGCTGGGAGGACTGCATTTATGACATTGGAAAGGGCACAACGTGCACTAATTAAAGTAATATTGAATAAACCATTCACATACCCTACCAACTCCCTGTATGAAGAATTTAAAGTACTACGGGTACGACAGCTGTTTATTTACAATGCCACACTCAAAGTGCACAAAAGTGTAAGATCTCGCCCGGATTACAATGATTTAAGAAGCAAACGAACCTTTAGAATCCCTGTTCCAATCGTAAAGTCAGATCTAGCTAAACGTTGTCCCACTTTCACTCATCCCTTCATTTACAATAGAATATTAAAAATAATTGACCTTAGAGACCGCTCCCTTTCCTCATGTAAAACCTTACTAAAGAACATGCTCTATACTCTAACATATAATGACACTGAAGAGCTAATAAAATAGCACATATGACACACACACGCACACACACAGGCATGCACGCGCATGCACACACACACACACACACACACACTCACAAACTGGACTCGATCGTACTCATTCTAATTTCAACTATGACAGAGTCATCTACAAGCGCTATAATATTTTTTTTTTATTTTAATTGAATAGTGAAATAATACCACCATATTATTTGTATTAAAAACATTACTTTTAACCACCGATATCAATCATGTTATGTTAAAACTACCGTATAGTATATGTTTAAGTAAATGTTGTCCAGTGACAAACCATTTTGTAATATCGCATGCCAGGGTCCTGAGATACAAGCTGCGCTTAGTTTAGGACCCGCAGTTACCTGTGTTTTTATACTTATGTTGTTAAATAAATAAACAAAATTTCATTTCATACAATACTAGGAACAAACACGAGCTAGTGATACTTGATTCTCGACTCTACAGACTCAGTAACTCATTCACAACAAAGTCCCAGAAAATATACAAGGTCTCTATATTATACATACATACATACATATACATACATAAACACTCACGCCTGTCACCCAGAGGGGTAGGCAGAGACTATGGACTTCCATTTGGCACGATCCTGACAGACCTCTCTCGCTTCCTCCACATCCATATACCTACGCATACACGCTCGTCGGTTAAAGGTACTATTGATTTGGCCCATTTTCAATATATCGCCAATTTGGTCGATAAACTTTCGCCTAGGGCGACCCTTCCCGACTCTGCCATTCACCTCTGCAACATAAATTTGCTTTGTCACTCTTTCCTCATTCATTCTTTCTACATGACCAAACCACCGAAGCATTCCTTTCTTAATCTTGGTCACAACATCATCTTGCAAACCACACTCTTGTCTTATTAAACAATTTCTCACTCTGTCATTCAGATTCATCCCTAACATACTCCTTAATGATCGCATTTCTACAGCATTTATTCTACTCTCGTGCTTCTTCTGCCACACCCAACTTTCACTACCATACATTAAAGTAGGCACTAAAACAGCATTGTAAATTGCCATACGTGCTTTTTTGGACACATTCTGACTTTTCACAATAGAGTGTAGAGCCCCATTCACTCTAATTCCTGCATTCACTCGTCGTTCTATATCCTTATCATATCTACCATCCTTGCTAAACACACTTCCCAAATACACAAACTCATCTACTTGCTCTACCAACTCCCCTTCTATTCTTATTTCACATATCGTTTTACTTTCTTCTCTTTCAAAAACCATAACTTTCGTCTTACTTGCGTTCACTTTCATTCCCTTTTCTTTTAATGTCCTATTCATTAATGTAACCATCATTTGCAACTCGGCCGCCGAAGACGCAAGTATGACTTGATCATCGGCGTACAAAAGGCATTTGACGGTTAACTCACCCATTCTTAACCCGCATTCTTCTACTTTCAAATTTTCCAAACAACTGTCCATAAATAGGTTGAACAGCCACGGGGAAGCCACACAGCCCTGTCTGACACCTTTATGGATGCCAAACCAGTCCGAGTAGGCCCCGTTGATCCTGACACAGGCACTAGAGTCCCTATATAGAGACTACAATGCCTGTATCAGACCAGCGCTCAACCCAAATGAGGTCAGTGTTTGCCATAACACGTTCCTGTCCACTCTGTCATAAGCCTTTTCCAAGTCCATGAACGCACAAAAAACTTTCTGGTTTTTGGCCAAAAATTTCTCCGCAATCATGCGCATGGAAAAGACCTGATCCGTACACCCCATCCCCTTTCTAAATCCAGCTTGCACATCCCAAATTTTTCCATCAGTTTCTTCCATAACTCTTTCAATTAGCACCTTAGCATACAGTTTACCCACAATGCTAAGCAAGCTGATACCACGGTAGTTTTTACAGTCCTGCTGCGACCGCCTTCCCTTATATATTGGGACTATAACGGCTTTGCACCAGCCTTCCGGTACCCGATTCAGCTCCCAACATAAGTTAAACAAGGTGTACAGCAGACCTGCAACCACACCCTCTCCAGCCCTTAGCATTTCGAGTGATACTCTATCATACCCAGCTGCCTTACCTGCTTTCATGCTTTTCATTGCTTTCATTATTTCATCTATACTTATTTCTCTACCTCTCTCCACTTCTTCCGGAATTTCTATTTCACTTACTTCAGACGATTCTTCACTCTTAAACAAGCTTTCAAAGTATTCCTTCCATCTCTTTAAATTCGAAACTTCATCATTCAGCATGCAGCCATTCTCGTCTCGTATAGCATTCATTCTAGGCTGTTTTGAATTTCCCCTGACAGTTCTTACGAGCTTCCAGAACATTTTAATATTTGCCTGGAAGTTATCAGATATTCTTCTATCATTCTTATCTATCCTTTCTTGCTTTTTCCTTTCAAAAACTTCTTTTACTCTCTTATTTATACGTCTAAAGTCTGCCTTTTTTCTTTCAATTTCATCATTCATACCGCCAGAATTACCAGCTTTGGTTGCGAGTAAATCTAGCCATGCCCTCTTCTTTGCTTCAACTTCCATCCGTAGCTCATCATTCCACCACAACGTATAACTTTTCCTTTCATTCGTTCTCTTACTTACACCACATACTTCGGTGGCTGTATCCACCAAAACTTTCTTAACATTACTCCATACATTCTTCAAGTCTAAATCATTCATACAAAATTCATTCAACACACTTATATTTTCCCTTAGTCTGCATTTATACTTCTCTTTCACACCTTCATATTGTAACCTCTCTATTCTTATACGCTGTAACGCAGTAGTAGACACAGATGTCCGATGCCGCCAACGCTTGAATAGACCATTAATTTGGCATAAGACCAAGTAATGGTCCGTCCCTACGTTGGACCCCCGGTAAACCCTTGTATCTACCACTGCGCTCCTCATTCTTCCATCCACAATTATGAAATCTATCATGCTTCTATCATCCCCTCTTTCCCATGTATACATGTGAATCCTCTTATGGCGAAAGAAAGTGTTCGCCACAAAAAGATTCTTTTCCACACATATGGTGAGGAGGTCTTCACCATTCTCATTTATTCTTTCATCGCCAAACGCTCCTAATATCCTTTCATAACCAGACCTCTTCACTCCAACCCTTCCATTAAAATCTCCTAACATAATAATACTTTCATTTTCCTTGCATTTCGTCAACACCAGCCTTACTATGTCCCAAAACTGCTCTCGGATATAAGTAGGCTTAGACATATCTGGGGTGTACACCCCAAGCACAAACAACTTCTTTAAGCCCACTTTCATTCGTATCCACAGCAGTCTTGGGCTTACACATTCATACTCTTTCACACATTGACCCATTCTTTCTGAAAGGATGACACCGACTCCCTGGCATGCCCGCTCGGTCTCGTCTACACCAGACCAGTAAGCGGTATACATGCCATGTGCAGTGACATCTCTTCCCTTTCGTTTCGTCTCATTCACACATAACACATCTATTCTTCTATCATTCATCATTTCGCATATTTCATCCATCTTATCATTCATTGCTCCACATACATTCAGCGTAGCCAGACGGGCCTCCGCAATCCACTTTTCGCCCCTCCAGGAGACAGGACGTGACGGGTGGCGAACCTCGTCGCCGGTTTTCCTCCCGGAGATTCATCGCACCTCTGCCCCATTAAAGGGGCGCCGGGAACTCGGGGCCATTTCTTTGAATTTTTGGCTCATGGTGCGACATAAGGGGTGGTAGATTTTACGCCGCTACCACACGGCGAGGAGCCGAGTCTATCGTTTCGGCTTTGTCGCTCGTTTAGCACCACCCGGGGGACACGTGTAGGGATCTATATTATCTAGTTCAAATATTTAATTCAACAAAAACTGCATAAGAAAGGCTATTATAATATAAATGAATACATGGTTGATAAGAACCCCCGGAAATAAGGTGGTCGCTTCCAAGCTGTTTCGCAAATAAATTTTGTAAATAGTATGTACAACCTTTTATATCGTATAATTTACTTTGAAAAAAAGTCCCACTAGATTTCTTATTGATTCTTTCCAGGACAGAGGTTTTTTTTCGAACTAGTGGTAAAAGTAACAAAATTACTTTCAATAAGAATTACATGAAAATTATATTGAATGAACAACCATTCTCTTCTATTATAATAATAAAATTCACTACTCCATGACATCCCGTGGGTGTCATAAGAGGCGACAGAGTATGAGCAATAGTATTTTCCTGATTTCAAGTCAATATAATAAAAATATGCATCTTTCACCCCGCCTGCCAGGTATGACAACTATATCAAACAACCCCTGTAATGGGGCAATCTATGAGAGAAGTTCGTGTTCAGCCGGGGACTTTAAATGGGCTATAAGCAATGAACAAAGCCATATAAATACCTCTGGAGAGGCCTTTAATTGTAAGTTTGGAGTAGACTCGTAGAAATGTGTTAACAGAAAATGTTTACCATGATTCACATTAGTAAGTAGAAAGTTTTTTCTCACGAGACTTATGAATGGTTGGCAGTTTTTTTGCAATTTTCGAGACTACAGTGTTACCATATCCCAACAATAATAAAATATTATTTTTATAATTTAATTTCGAAAAGATTAGTGTGCAAAACTTAATGTAATTTCAAGTGACCGACTGAAACTTCAGTTTCGGTTTCAGTTTCGGCAAGTTTTGGCAAAAAAATCTAGTTTCGGCAATAGTTTCGGTTTTGGCAAAAAAATCTGCCGAACCTTCGGCAGCGCTAAAACTCAGTGTTCGTGAATTATCGTGCGTCGTTCGGATGAGTTCGTGACTCGTGTTTGTGTCATAATTATACGGAAACAGAAACTTTTTTATTCAATATATATTGTAAGTAATACTTATTGAAAGTCACTCTTTTGTTTAATTACCACTGGTTCGAAAAAATCTCTGTCCATAGAAAAACCAGCAAGAAACCCAGTGGGACTTTTTTTTAAATAACAGCTTACAATCAGAAGCGTAGCGTGAACTATAGTTCGGCCGTTCAGAGAATGCGTTCCTGACACGTCGCGATTGAACTGACGACGTAACTTTGTAATGGCGTTGCAGTTACGATAAAAATATTTTTACTGGTTGTTTACCGTTTTAACAATTGATGAGCATTAAAACAACATTATTATATCAATAATCAATGAATGGTTTAATTTTGTGCCAAACTGAGTGTCAAATAACTTGGTAAACAATATTTTTCTAAATCTATACTGCGCTATTACAAGGTTATGTCAGGGCTTTATATTTGTAGTGCTGTGCTTATAATAACAGGCAATAACAGTATCGTAATCTGTTCTTATACAGTTATACTTTATACAATAATACGTTTTGTTTTTCTTTTTAAGAATTTGAAAATAATGGACTATAAGATAACTTTTATTAAATATAAAAATAAAACTACGACCAAACCGAACGCGCGAAAGAAAGTAGCATTTTCATATTTAGGTTGAAAATGGTAACCCCAAATGGCTTTATGGGCCGCCATTTTGTGACGCTCAAACAGTCGTCAGTTGTCGTTTCGTGCGCATATACCACGTTCTTCAAGGGTTTTCGATCTGCTTTTATTTGATTACCCGGCTTTCGTTTAATGGACTGTTTCTGCTTTTCAAACTGACATCGGCGCTAAATCGGACTTCGATTTTGTTTTGTATTGCGTTTTTTTTTACTTTTGGTGCATAATAATGCGGGCGGACCCCTGTTACCTGTCGAACAAGTACAAGAACGCGTCTCTCAGGCGTTTGGAGTTAGCAAACGAACGATAACAAATATTAATAAAGAAAAGTGCGGCTATACTGGCACGGAAGATAATATTTTACGTACTCCGAAGAAGAAACGTAGAACTAAACCCGTGACAGATATTGACACTTTTGACGCCGATGCAAACAGAAATCATATATATGGTTACTATTCCAGAAATCAATATCTCAACAGGAAGAAGCTTTTGGCATCGTTAAGAGAAGCTGGACTGTTTAGCGAGGGTAAAACTGCTTTAACCAAAATCTTAAAAGATATTAGTTTTTCGTATAAAAAAACAGACAAAAGAAAATTTTTATTAGAACGATACGACATAATTTTAAAACGGATAAGTTTTTTGAGAGAAGCAAAAAATATTGATAACTAGAATAATGTCGTGTTCATTGACGAGACATGGCTTAACGCCAATCACACGGTTTCCCGTTCTTGGACGGATGATACACAAGTGTCGACGTCGAAAGTACCAATGGGTAAGGGGGCCTGTCCGATAATATGCCACGCAGGTATCTGCAAAATACGGCTTTGTGGAGAACGCGTTACTGGCATTTCAATCAATAACAACAAATGACTACCACGAGGAAACGAATGCCACTACATTTAAAGAGTGGTTCCAGAACGTGCTTTTGCCCAGCCTACCAGAGCAGAATAAAAGGTTACGCCGCCCGCCACAATACTTTCCCGCCATTCAGCACGAAAAAGATGATGACCCTTTTAAAAGAAGCCTGCGGGGAAGTCACAAGAGATGACTGGGCAAAGGTTGTTGTGAAGACTAAAAACTGATTGTGGAACATTTTGACCGAAATATCAGGATTGATTCTGTTATTGATAATAATATAAATATACATGTAGGCGAAGATTATGATGAAGACACCACCTCCTCAAGCGAATCGGAGTCTGATTAATATTCTGTACGCACATTCAATTCAATGTACTTTATTGCATAGAAATACAGATTGTAACTTTGTAACAAAGAATAAATAAAACAATTTTATTATATTAATATTACCTTTTTTTGCTTTCCACTTAAATTACTAAAATATAAATTTTAAATGATTCCGCCAATTTAAAACGGAAATAATCTTAAAAAATAACGCGGCGGTTCATTTTGGAGGAACGGTAACGAACTCAGTGTTATGTCGAACTTTTTATTCCATCCTCTATGGTGCCCATCTGAGGCAGATCCCAGCCATGGTTTGGTCGCTCCTGTAAAATAGCATCACGCTTTAAGCAGGAGTGCTACCAGGCCTGGGCTGACGCATCAACGTCTCGGGATGTAAACACAAGCGCTCTTTAAAGGAGTATAATTCCGCCTCCAGGTCCTTCAAAAGCGTCATTGCCAAGGCAAGGTCTGAGCACATAGGCAGAATTGGCGAGAAGCAAGTTCGCCTTCCTTCGGGAACCCGTGCATTCTGGTCTCTCGCCAAGGCTGTCCAAGGGAACTTCTGTTCGCCATCTCTTCCATCTCTGCACAGAGAGGACGACTCACTGGCCCATGCCGCAAAGGAGAAAGCCGATCTGTTGAGCTCTCTTTTTGCGTCCCACTCGAATCTAGATGACGGGGGGAACACACCGCCGACCATCCCGCGATGTGAGTGCTCCATGCCGGATGTGCGATTTACACAGCGCTCGGTCCGCAAAGCACTCTTCTCCCTGGACGTCAGCAAGTCGAGTGGGCCCGATGGAGTCCCTCCCATTGTGCTGAAGACGTGTGCTCCGGATTTGGCACTGGTTTTAACGCGTCTTTTCCGGTACTCCTACTCCCAAGGCGTAGTCCCGAACTCGTGGAAGACAGCTTTGGTGCACCCGATTCCTAAAAAAGGCGACCGCTCAGACCCGTCCAACTACAGGCCTATCGCCATCACCTCCTTGTTCTCCAAAATAATGGAAGCCGTTATAAACCGCCAGCTCATGAGGTACCTTGAGGATCACCAGCTGATTAGTGACCGCCAGTATGGTTTTCGTCGGGGTCGATCAGCTGGTGATCTTCTAGTCTATTTAACTCATAGATGGGTGGAGGCAGTAGAGTCCAAGGGGGAAGCATTAGCCGTTAGTTTGGACGTAGCGAAGGCCTTTGATCGGGTCTGGCACAAAGCGCTTCTTTCGAAGCTTCCTGCCTATGGGCTTCCCGAGAAATTGTGCAACTGGATCACCAGTTTCCTTGCTGATCGGAGCATCAAGGTCGTAGTAGACGGTGCATGCTCTGATCTTAAGCCTATCAACGCTGGTGTTCCACAAGGCTGCGTGCTATCAACCAACGCTGTTTTTCCTGCATATCAATGATATGTTGCTAACTGGTAGCATTTATTGCTATGCAGACGACAGCACTGGTGATGCCTTATATACCGGCCGTGCCAATATTTCTCGGGAAAACGTCGCCGAGTACCGAGACAAACTTGTGTCTGAAGTCGAGTCTTTGTTTAACAAAGTTTCGGATTGAGGCCGACTAAATCTAGTCCAGTTCAATACCCAGAAGACACAAGTTTGCGCGTTTACCGCTAAAAAGAACCCCTTTGTCGTATCTCCTCAGTTTCAAGGCACTCCCCTTGCTGTCTCAGCCAGTATCGGAATCATTGGCGTCAACATATCGAATAGTGTGTAGTTTCGTGGTAACTTGGAAGGGAAGGCCAAATTGGCCTCTAAAAAGCTTGGCGTGCTCAGCAGAGCGAGACAGTATTTCATGCCGGCACATCGCTTGAAAATTTACAAAGCGCAAGTTCGGCCCCACATGTAATACTGTTCTCATCTCTGGGCCGGGGCACCCCAGTGCCCGCTCCTTCCACTTGACCGCATCCAGCGCAGAGCGGTTCGAATCGTCGACGACCGAGTTCTTTCTGATCGACTCGATACACTGGTGCTGCGTAGAGATGTTGCATCTCTTTGCGTATTTTATCGCATCTATCACGGGGAGTGCTCTGAGGAATTGTTCGGACTAATTCCAGCCGCTCAATTTCACCATCGCACATTGCGACAAAACTCGCTTTACCATCCATACCATCTGAATGATTGGCGGTCCACCACTGTGCGATTTAGAAGAATTTTTCTCCCTCGCATAACTTCCTTGTGGAATCAATTACCACCAGCGAATTTTCCGGACCGATACGACTTAGGAACCTGCAAGAAAAGAGCTTACACCTTTCTAAAAGGTCGGCAACGCATCTGCAATTTCCCTGGTGTTGCGGTTGTTCATGGGCGGTGGTAGTCACTTACCATCAGGTGAGCCGCATGCTCGTTTGCCCCCTATTCCATAAAAAAAAATGTTGTGCCCATTACTATTCGTAACTAACTGATAGGTGTCAGGAACACATTCTTTGAACGGCCGAACTTTAATATAAACGTTGGCGAAGTTGTATCAGCGAGGCCCCTTTTCTTTCGTTGCAAGGATCTACTTGATCTATCCTACCAAACATGGTATGACATAACATACGAGGGCGACTGAAAGTTTTTAGAACTGGTCACTTGTAAACGATATAATAAAAAAATAAGTTCAAATTTTGAAAATGGAACTCTTTGACAATATTACCGTGTACAGTGCCACCAACTTATCTGTTCAGTTGATAGAGTCGCTAGTGGGGTGCTTTTTATTGCCATTTAAGAAATTTACCGAGGAAATAGGTGACTACATATTCTTCACACATAATGTAAAATAAAACAAGTTTCGTGTTAATATATTAAAATTAGTGTTGTTATATATATTATTTATATTTAAATAGAATATTAGTGGTCGTGATCTCGGAATTCAAGCAGTCGAACTCCAGGAATTCCTATTTTGAATGATGTACCCGCGTTAGCTACTAGTGCCAACAATGCATCCTCTGCGTCACTGGAATCACTTTCACTACGCTCTGTAACTCTATAATAAAGGGTTCATCTAAATACACGTCTTTTTGTCTGTATTCATTATCAATTTTTTTTCAAATGATTACAAATGTTGTTCCACTCCACCGGTGTAATTTTATGGAATGCATCTTCAATTAATTGGGGCATTTGAACATTAAGTTTTCAAACATTTTTGTCTGCTACGTTCCTTTTCATAGGATTCCATATCATTTCAATTGCGTTCAAGTCGCAACGATCAGGTGCCAATCTAAGAATATTATGGCCATGACTTTCATCAGGTTATCAATTTCATACTCCGGAGCAGGTTTATTTCTTTTTATTTACTCATATTTTATCATTTTTTTTTATTTATTTCGGTATGGTAAGAATTTCTTTTCTCACTGTATACTATTCGTGAAATTTTCTTCTTATTACTCCAATTCCAAAATTATCAATTTCTTGTTTCCTGGTTTTTCTTTGCCTTGTATTGCCTTTTTTCGCCAGGAGTAGTAATTTTAAAATTGGATTCTTCAGCGTGTTTTACTTCATTGACGAGTTTGTGTACAAATCGCTCAGAAACACCTGTAACAAAACGGAAAATAATTATTATATAGATATAATTTAATAAATATTAGCACTAAAGCTACTTCATAGACCACAAACTAAAAACCATGATATTTTGGATGAATGACAATAAATTTAGATAATTTTATGTTTCACTAGTACATTATTTGGTGATTTTAATTTTCCATATATGGTAATACTAAACTGTCGCAGCAGCAACGCGTGCATACAGCTATTCAAATGGTATAATTGGGGCTTGTAAACGTTTATCTTCTTTCATAAAAGATAAAAATTTTAGGATAATCTGCCGCACATCACTTTTAAGACATTTAGGCATTTTATTTGCACTTTTTAAAAACACTGAATAAAAAACAGCTGACAGTGAAATGACATTTACAAAATGGCGGCCTTAGTTACAATTTTGTCCACCCGAACAGATAAGTTGGTGGCACTATATGTATTTTATTAATTTGTCATTTGTTCTTTCACACATTATCTATAAATGCATTTTAGAAGGAGTTTACGATATATATTAAATGTGTATAATGACTGTCTCCAAATTAATAAAAAAAATTAATGAACGTATATCTGGACTAATACAAACGTGGGTGAAGTTGCATCAGCGAGGCCCATTTCTTTCGTTCCAAGGATCTACCCAATAGATCTATCCTACTAAACATGCTTTGATACGACATACGACGGTGACACGGAAAGTTTTTAAAACTGGCATCTTGTAACCGACATAATAAAAAAGTAAGTTCAAATTTTGAAAATGGAACTCTTTGCCAATATTATTGTGTATGTATTTTATTAATTTGTCGTTTGTTTCCGATTTGGCGGCAAATTGAAAATTGTCTGTGTCACTTCAGCATGAATTTAATGCGAGAAAATTTAAACAATCGATTAGTCAACAAGACAAGAACATTTAAGTCAACAAAAAAGTTATGATAGACTTCAATTGGCCTTTCACGTGAAGCCCCATCCGTGCCACTTTTTACAACTGGTTTAATGAGTTTGAACGTGGTCGCACTAATCTCACCGATGATCTGATGCCTTCTACAGCGACGACTGAAGATAACATCAGTATTGTGCGGCGTATGATAGAGACTGACCAAATAATGACTTATGAGCAGATTCGGACAAGCTTAGACATCGGTATGAGTTAAATGCACAAAATCCTATATGAACATTTAGTGGTCAGGAAGCTTTGTGCCCGGTGGATACCTCATAATTTGACAGAGGCCTAAAAACTTAACGGAGATTTCACGACAAAAATTAATCAAAATCAATCAACACCGTCGTGTTGATTAATTTTGATTAGTTCAAAGATTTAACAGAGGTAACTCAAATGACGTGTTCGACATACGGGTGACGAAAGCTGGATTTATTGTTATGATCCTGAAACTAAGAGACAGTCTGCTGTCTGGGTGTTTCCTTCGGAGGAGTTGCGAACTAAAGTGAAGAGAGGTCGAAGCATGGGAAAAAAGATGGTGGCCTTGTTCTTCGGAAGGACAGGTCATTACGCAACAATTGTTTTGAGGATCGAAAAACAGTTACTGCAGTGTGGTACACTAACAATTGTTTGCCACTTGTATTGGAAAAAGTTCGGGAGAAACGATCTTGAACTAGGATCTTCTTTCACCACGACAATGCCTCGACGCACACCGCCAAGCAAACAGTCGACTACTTGGCGACGTCAGATGTGGAATTACTGGGTCACTCGTCCTATAGCACCGACCTCGCACCTTGCGATTATTATTTATTTCCGAAAATAAAAAAAAACTTCGAGCAAAACGTTTTATGTACACCTAGCAAACAGTGGCTGCGTTTCAAAATGTCGTCAAAGAGACCCCTGAGGACGAGTGGGCAAAGTGTTTTTCTCAGTGGTTCCATCGGATGCAGCGATGTAAATGGTCACTATTTTGAAAATATAAGTAAAACAACGACAAACAGTCCGACGCGCCAGTTAACAGGCCAAGCGCGGCCGTACCGGAGGGCGCATCGCCAAACCCAACCGACGACACTGACACTGTATTAACGGCAACTTCGCCAACGTCTAACGTGCCCAATGTGCGGAAAATAGATAATCATGGCTCGAACAACAATGTCACTAATGAATCGCGTGGTGTTCGCCGTGTATGTAAACCAGTCAGACGATATGGTATAGATGATTGTTACAAGTAATAATTAAAAAATTGAAAGAGAGAAATTGTATGTAATATTTATTTGTTTTTAAACTTGATAGTTTGTTCAGTTTTTGATTTTCTAAGAACTATCAGTTTCACCCTCGCACGTACTCATATCTATTAATTCCTGACAAGTCTCGTATTTCGTCAATGTAACAATCGCGGTCTTTGAAGGTAGTTACAATGGCCTTGCAGTCGCATTTAAGAGGGGCTTCTTTCGAGGCCCTAAACAGACATACTTAAATTTGTGTCTTTCTTTTTCGAGCTTCAAAGTGATCAAATTAATTAGTCATCATCATCATCATAGGTAAAGTTTGGGGGCACCGCATTTTAGGGGGCCTTGCGAGGCACCTTTAAGTGCGTGACCGTGGGCGAGGGACCACTTCACCCATGCCTAGCTACGCCACTCATGTATATAACACAATTAATAACACATAACAAATTATAAATAGCTTGGTAGTGATCACCTCATTCCCACGGGTTATTATCATCCATAAATTGCTTAATATTATAATAACCCTTTTTATACAAACTTAGTTTATTAATGTTTTTGAAATTTTGAAAATTAAGTTAATGCTCTAATTGCATAATATTAACAATATTGTGAACACAATAAAATTTGTTCTCAGTTAGCGAGTAACTTTTTATGGGTGTAATTGTTGATTTTTATACAAAATTGACTTAAAAAAGTATTTCTTAACGTTAAATTGTTGATTTTTACTTCAAAATAAATAAATATATTGGTACATGACTATTATTAACTGTTTTTCATTAACATGCATTACCTATCTGTACATGTATAAAATATATACCAGATTTCAGTATACAATAAAAAAAAATTAACATGTAAAAATAAGTTTCGGTTTCGGTTTCGGCGGAAACTGACACCCAGACCGAAGGTTCGTTTTCGGTTTCGGTTTAGGTTGAAAATCCTGTTTCGGCCAGACACTAGTAGTTTCATAAAAAACAGATTACTCCACATCGAATGTATTATATAGCAAGATGTTATTAGCTGTAAATATAATTTATTTATTTTCAAATATTTTTAGCGAAATTTAATCTAATATTTTTAATAGACGTAAATGTTTTCGGCACACAAATTATCGCATTTTCAAGTTGTGATTCATGTTTACATTTTCTGTTTCAAGCGTCATGTGGTATACTTCAGGTGTTTCAATTACTGAGTTAGGCAATTTCAAAACAAATAAAAAGCTAATACACAGAAGTATGACGAGTGCGAAATTACGGAGTAGCAGTTTTATTTTAAAATGCCGTTTGTAGAAAATTTGATTTTATATATATTTTTTAAATATGTTGTTCTTTCACATCATATTAGTTCTTCACGTTACACTTAAAAAATCAAGTTAATGAGATAAAAAATAATAAGCTGATTATATTTATAAACAAAGTTAATATATTTATTACTTTTCATTTTTGTCTGAGAGGTTCTCTCAGTTTTAGGTAGTACTCGTAAATAACTCTTATTGCACTCTTCTGCAAAACAAAATTAGTTTCTAAATCAGTCGTATTTTCTCACAGAAAAATCCCATAAGACATTGTACTACGTAAATACTTGAAAGAAACGAATCTAGCTGTCTCGACACTAGTGAGACCTTTCCACTAGTGTGATCTATTTTACAGCATAATCTGCAGAACTTGGTCTGCTTGCTAATTTAGATACATGGGGGCTCCGCTGAAGCTTTGCGTCGAGAGTGATGCCAAGAAAACAGTGGATTCAACAGGGCTCAGTTGTTCCCCATTTAAAAACACAGTGGTATTTAGATTTTTAACAGTCGGTAAATACTTCTATCTATTATATTCTAATCTATTATAGTAATATAACCAAAATTCGGTTTGAATCTTTGTTATTAAGACGTATTTAAACATATATTACAGCAATACAAGTACCGCATATATGTGTAAACTGTCGGAAATATAAACAGTACTCGTCGTCGACATTATAGAGGTTAATAAGTATTTTGTAGTACTATTGCCAATTATGTGAGATTTTTTCAATGACATGAATTAAATTTTAATGCAGTCACTACATTTTAAGAGGCAGGGTCTATTACACAAAGCAGATAGAAGAGCACTAGCTGCCACTGAAAAACCATCGCGATTAGTAAGGGTTGCTAATAACATATAAACATTCCGTAAAATGTGTTCAGGAGTAACAAACTTCATTTATCATACATAAATGTAGAAGACGTGTCAAGTTTTTAGTTGTCGTTTTTGCTCCAATTCTCTTTTACACGGGTAATTTAATTTACATGGTAGAGCGACGCTACATCATGTATTTTGCATGGTGAGTGTAGAGAACTCGAGAATATTTTCACTGCTAGTGAGGCATCTTAGTCGTAAGCAAAATACAGATGTGTAGCCAACACATCTGTGTTTTGCTTATTGATTGATTCAGGTGGCACACACACCGTCCATTTATCATCAATTGTACGTACAAAAAATTTGAACGATCTCATTCCTTCCTTTTATTACTTGGTTAAGTTAGGTAAATGCTAATCATTTCATGATTTATCACTTAATAATATGCACTAATAATCTTTGGTTCATATATACAAAGCTTAGTAAGTTACTGTTGTTACAAAAATATCTTCATAAAATAACAATATCTCCAATTGTGTTCAAACAAGAAAATTTGCCAAATATTTGTGTTAATATTCTTCCATGAAAATAATTTCGACTTCATACAAAAAGTGAAAACTGACATTAAATAACTAAAAAAAGAAGTTATTTATTTGCAACCCTACCCTTGAAATACCCCTTCAAAAGTGTCGGCCCTTTTTTTCTTAATTCTTTATCAACTTAGCTGATAGATAGTTATTATTATTATTTGAATGAAACACTTTTTTGGGCGAATGTTTTTGCGACTAACCTGTATGCGCAGTACCAGTTGTACCTAGGTAGGCCAGGCAAACAGTCAAGAGTGAACTGATACTTTTCAACAAAATTTCATGATGCATCAAACACTTCATGAAAAATGCGTCATTAGCTCTTAGACCAACTGAACTGCTGTCGAAGGGCTAGCGGCTGTCAGTCGCTCTACAATGCAAGTACACAAATTCACATTATTAATCGTTACAATTTTATAAATTTCGCATAACTCACTTCTAAATAAACGTTTATAATTATTATCAAATAAAATATTATGCTTTACTTCTTCTGTCGGTGCATGCCGCGATCCTAAGTTACCATAACTAGCACAGTCAGAGATGTTTAATGCGTCATTAAGTAGTTTTTATGTATTGATTTCAACGAGTACGGACTACCGTACTCTTACTACTATAGCTTTTACAATAATAATTTCGCCAATGCCTTTGCAAGTGCCTTTAATATAGAATATTATAAAACATTGATATGATGATGGCCATAGAAGAATGTAATTTATGCACCACTAATCCGAACGTAATTGACACAGTTGGTAAGATATTCGTGGGTCAGCCCCAAAGGATATTGTAGAAATTCGACCGAGATCCGTAACGTTTACATGCTCACCGGCATACTTATGGTGGTAATAGTAAAAGTGTTTGGGTTGATTTAAAATTACATTATATTTTATTTATTGACATAACCTAGCTCTTGGCACAAATTTTAAGAGTTACCTCGTTCAGTAAGAAGACTAAAAATATTTACCAGATTTGTAAAATACTAAAACCAATTTTCCATGACCCGCTGTGACTATTACGGGCTAATGATGATGATGATGGCAATGATTATACCTATTAAAAATACTTTGACTAAAAAGTAAAAGCAGAGTTCAAGGAACTAAAGAGGATAATTTAATTTCTTATTCTGAAGTCTGTGCTGTACTCAGAATGTTGATTAGTCATTCTTCTTATTCTTTCATTCATTCATTTCATTCATTCTTTTTATTTCTTTAAAGTCGGTTTTCACTTTTTTATTAAATGTTATTTTTCTACGCTTTTGAGTGAAATAAGGAACATTACAATCTCAATGTCCTCTTAATACTTACGTGAAGAACATTATCGCATATTTTGCTAACCTTAGGAATGGAATATGTTTTTCCATTCCATTCCATTTCCATATATCACATTTAATAAAAAAAAATATTTTTTAAACCATAATTTACGAACATATTGCGTAAAATAAAATACATACAAAAGTAACGTAAATTGCAAGCCCCCTTTTTTGATAATTAAAATAGATTTTCATTGGAATATATTTTATTAGTAGGATTTGATTTTGATACATGTTTAGGCATAATACGAAATCGCGAGCACAGCTAGTACCTTAATAAAACTCCAATTCGTAACAATTTATAGGTCTTAGATATTGCATTGATCACCATTTGAATTTGAATTCAAGATTCATTATTTACGCATGATGACCAATAACTCACTGATCCGAAAGGAAAATTCCAGTTCAATGAATATTTTACTTGCTTATTTAATCAAATACGTTTTAATACAAATTATAGAAATAACAAAAATTATATAGTCGCTTTGCTTACAGAAGATTCCAAACTGAATGAGCCTGCTTCATTGAAAGAGATTATTTCACTGTTTTCTTTGTGCATGTAATAGCGGAGAGTGTGCACTCTTATACATATTATTAGTGGACGTTAAGGTCGCTCAAAATAAAAATATGTAACTTATAGGAATACACTAAGAAGGGAAACTACACCACTGGAAAAAAGCGCAAACTATATTCTAGTTTGCGCTTTTTTAATAATTTCGATAACGAATGTTCATTTATGCATTTTGAAGAAATTCGATAAATGAGCATTAGTAGGTACCAAAATTATCTTATTAGCTATAATATAAAACAGTTTATCAAAAAACTGAAACTACAAAATAATCATCACCGCTGGTGAAACAGATATTTTCCCACCCGTAGGATAAGTTTAACCATTCTGTAACAAGTCTGATTATTTTAACTGTTATAATGGTATAAATCCTTTAAAATTTTCTAATTTTATGCTTTAGTATCAATTACTTCTTTTTTTTACTTTGTGAAAATTTGCTAAATTGAATAGAATAGAGTAGCGTGATTTTTTATTCAACATTGATAATTACATAATACTTATTTGTTGTGGGTATTTATGTAATGTAAACGTAGGTAGTTATGCCGTATAATAAATCAGTTGTTTTCTCGCTAACGAACGTGTATTATTGCAAACACAACATGGTGTCAGATGTGGGATTATAAACATATTAAGTGTTTAACATCGAGTATATCAATAGAATATTTTGCAACATATGTATAGTATACTATTTATGGGAAGTTGTAAACTGCAGAATAATTCTATTGCAATTAACAATGGAGTACGTGCGGCCACCTAACGAATTACAGTTTGAAGGAAGACCCGTCAGCAGGTCTGATGGTCGGAAGGGATGGATACAATAACTCTTATTATTTATGAAAGCTTCGGTGTGACCTCGGAGACATCGGCAGTAAAAGCAAGTTTACTTATCAATTTAATTGGTTCAGAAGGATTCGACATTTATCAAACTTTTACGTTCACCAAAGAAGATGATCTTGACGATGTGCAAACAATTTTGAGTAAATTTGTTGAATATTTTGGCTAGGTATGTCACGTGACATAAAAATGGACCCATGGAATTTCAAATGGAACCAGTGATTCCAGTATAAATTCATGATTTGCCCTGGTTTAAGGTGGGGTCTGATTTATTTGAATTTTAGGAAGAAATATTATCTTATTTTAGTTGATTATTACTCCAACTTTGATAAAGTAAATAAAATAGAAAATATTTCATCACAAGTGGTTATACGCAGTATGAAGGAAATATTTTTACAACACTGTATACCTCAAATGCTTATTCTCTTTTCTCTTTTATTAAAAAAAACGTACCCCCACACTAGGATTTTTTCCTTTATTGTGGAGGCAGTTTACAAACACTAATTGCACAAGGACAAACATTAAGACCTGGAACAATTATTTGTAGGCCATACAAATACTTGTTACGTGCGGGATTCGAACCCGTGGCCCCCAGCGCAGCAACTCATTGCTAAGCCACTGCGCCACGGAGCCGTCATTCTGCATGGCGCAAGTCTTATAAGTGACAACGGCACTCACTACTATATATTCGCGAGTTCAAACAGTTTAGTAAAGATTATCCTCACCAAACTATTCACAGGATAATGAAAAATTGAACGTGCGGTGCAAGCAGTTAAGTCTTTGTTAATTAAAGCTCTTAAGGGGAATAGTAACGTTGAACTTGCTTTATTGAATTAAATAAATACTCCGAGTCGTGGTTTGGACTCTCCCGCACATTTATTAATGGGTCGCAGATTACACCGTAAATAACCAATTTGTGCAGATTTACTAAAATCACAAATTGCAGAACCATCTCAGGTTAAAACAATGCTGCAAAAACAGGAGTAGTCAAAAATGTATTATGTTAAATATTGTAGAACGTTGCCTCAACTAAATATCAGTGATGAAGTAATATGAATAGAAGGTAAGAGAAGGACCCGCGCTACTGTAATTGGTCAAGGTGATACACCTCGTTCATATGTAATACATAATGAGCTAGGAGGACGAAATTGCTGAGCTAGCAATGTCGTCTTACTAGCTTGACCGTAATTCATTCCTATACTATTAAGCATAAGAATGAATTAGAAGTATATCTTTTATGTAACCGCGGAGGAACAAAAAGTGGGGATTTCTTTGCCTAACATATAATCAACGTAGGTTTAATGACAATTTTGAATCCATTATCATACCCAGATCTCTAATACTATTTACTCTCTTAATAATAGTGTCTTTCAAGCTATAATCAAATATTATATTATATTGTATTGTTGACTTTACGCGTAAAAGATATAATATGGCATTTACGGATATTGAGATGTAACTGGTTCTTTGAACAATAACCACATAGAGAAGTTATGTCTTTTTGCAGATTTATATAGTCATCAACTGTTTCGATAACTCTGAATAACTTTGTGTTGTCGGCATAAAATAAGTAATATATAAAAAAACAGCATAAGGCCCAAGTATAATCCTTGAGGCACGCCTGAATGTACGGGTAATTATTGTGAAGAGTATTCTTTTACATAAACCGCTTGACATCGATTTTTAATATAGGATTGGATCCAGTTGAGAAGGCTGCAGTGAACGCCAGCCCTTGTAAGCTTATCAATAAATAGATCGTGATTTACCTTGTCGAAAGCCTTGGAAAAACCTGTCTATACAACATCCATTTGTAAATTATTATCCACGGCCTTCGACAAAAAAATCAGTTAAAGTTATCTTAGTGGTATCTACACTACGGTGCTTAAAGAAACCATTTTGTTGTTTACATATGTGATAACGAACTAAAAACGAAATTTAGGTTGTGATAATTTTTTTAAAAACACATAATTTGGAAATCGGTCTGTACTCAGTAATAATCTCTTTTCTGTTATTTTTGTTGTACATGTTTACTTGTATTAGCCACAGACCATCAAGCACATCATAAAAGTATGTAATCATCGATTCTACGTCGAACTTCATAGTACTAAATGTTGCCTCCCATTCAATCGAATTTAATTAAGTAATAATTAATTCGAAGTCGGCTTTGAAGAAAAGTTTTTTCTTAATATTAGCAACGTTAGCAAAGCAGAAGAAAATAATATTCAATCTATTTATAAAGCTTTATAAATAGATTTTCTGACTATCTTCGGGTAATAATGGGTGTACGTTAGAACAAACCGAACAGTTCTTTTTTTCCAAAAATTTAATCTAGATGTCTGTTATTCACGTTAAATTGAGAGTTTGATTATAAAAGCAACGATAAATACATAATTTTGGCATTGAAACAAGCTAATCTATTATTGTTTGTTTGAATATCCATGGTATTAGTGGTTATATTATAGATAGATAGATAGAAAATTCTTTATTGCACTCAAACAAACAAACATTTGGTACAAAGGCGAACTTAATGCCAAAAAGGCATTCTCTGCCAGCTAACCTTTGCTAGTGTGGTAAGAGCTATGGGTAGAGCCGCAACAGAGGAAAAAAAACTAACGTATTTTCACATATTATTCAATATTATAATATAATATAAATATGTTACTTTATACATATTTACACTCATATATACACATATATTCATATACCTATATATAAATGTATACATACATATAAACAAAAATACATATTATACCAATAAAATACATACAATCTAGTATAGGAAATTATAATATTATATAAACCAATAACATTAATCAAGTAATTTTAAATAATGTGCCTCAACCTTACGTTTAAATATATTTATTGAGGGAGCATCTTTTATATCTCGTGGAAGGTTATTCTAAAGTATAATTGATGATACCGTGAAGGAATCTCAGTAGTTTGTAGATTCATGCAACGGGATAGTTAAGAGTTTTGTTGGTCATCGAACGGGATAAGCTTAAGTATGAAAAACGCTCTTTCAGATAAGCTGGGGAACAAGGATTGTGAAGAATACCATACCAAGTGGTTAGAAGGTGTGTGTTCCGGCGAAAACGGATGTCGAGCCACTTAAGTCTTGAGCGAAATTGTGATGTATGATCAAACTTGCGTAGGCCAAAAATATAGCGTAGGTATGCACATATTGATCAGACGGTCGAGTTTGCTAAGCAGTTTCTCAGTTAGAACTGGATAAGCAATATCAGAATAATCTAAAATAGGAAGCAACAGAGAGTTAACTAGCGTATAAAATAGTGGTTATACATGGTATTAGTGGCCCTATAATTTTACTTTACTGTTATATATCATTGTGTGGTAATTCAATGGTCGAGTTCACTTGATTGTATTGTTAGTCATAATGCAGCTATGTACCACAAAAAAATTTACACGGATAAGTAACATGTATAACCTATCTTGACGTTTTTTTGAGACTGTAAGTTGACCGTCTACCGATACCAACTTATAGCTACTAAACTGACTCGTTGGATTGCGTGCAGCAGCTTCAAAATTGTTACTGGTGGAGAGTGTGTGTCATCCTTACTTCTATATAAAAATATCTCATATATTGCGAGAGATCACTCCAATTGCACCGCTGATAAACAATGCAAGTAGTATATCTAATGAAGTAGGATGAAACCAGTTATGGTACTAAATTCACTCGTGTCATTAATTCGAGACAAGAAAAATCATTCTATTTATAATAAAAACTTAAATGGTAATTTTTATTATATATATATATTAAAATTGGCGAAGACATCGCGTAACATACATACGAAAACAGTACGTACAGTCGCATTGTAAGCCGCCTGCCAATTATGACAACTATGCCAAGCATCCTTTCTATGAGGCTATCTATTGTGAGGTCTCTGTTCAATGATGGATTTTTGATAGGCAGTAATGAATGAATGAATGTAAGGACATCAAAGAAATATTCTTGCCGATTAACGCACGATGGTCTTCTTTTTGAGCATATTGGTATAATTTTAATATAAAAAGGGAACATAAAAAGATCTATAAAATGAATAATGATAACTTTTTTCTTTCTAAATAGTAAGAAAAAACTTAAATATTTATATTTTTATTATATGTCTATAATTATTTTAATAAATAGAAACAAAACTTTAACATAAAGTAAATATCTAAGCAACCTTGATGCCAGTTAATCTTAAAGCTTAAGACGCAGACGAACTATTTGATGCTGGCGGCTTTTCTTAATTAAATACAAAATTCAGAAAGCCCCAGTCAGACACATTCTCATAATATATTCTTGTGGTAAAATATTTTAATTATTATGTACAAAATAAAAATAATAACTACTTAGATCAAACTATTGATGAAATATGTTGTTACGAATATTTTATGGGACAGATTTGATAATAATAAGATAATCTAAATTATTTGTACATTGGATAATAACATCATAATTTTACTTTTTTCATAATAGTTATAGTATGTATAGCTGTCTGTCTGTTTTTGAAAAATATTTATGTATATATTGGCTTATAACTTATGACAATACCTCTTTATTATTATAAAAAAATCTCAAAGTCGAATAAAGACCTACCACACGACTATTCACAATATGAATCTACAGTCTTTCTTTGTAATTAACAGTTAGTAATATTCTCAAAAAAAGGAATAAATTAATTTCACACGTTATATACCACATTCTTAATTATTTTTGTTGTCAAATAGCTGTGATGTTGTGTTTGGGTTTAAAGGGTAGGATAGCTTGTATAATTTGAGATTGTTGAGCATCTCAATATCTTCTTAATCCCAAAGATATTTGTTATCTTTAATTGAAGTTAGCTGCTGGTTCCCAGAGACTTAAGTAGCCATTAACTTCAAAGTTTGAATTAAAACTAAGTTAAAAATAAAAGATTCAGCTGATAATTTATATCTTTTAAACGCAAAGATTCTATTATCAAAAGTTAAAATATTTACTTTGGTTTAGTCTATATTCAGCATTTCATTTTATAAAGTTTTAAAAGATTTACAAACATTTATATAACTTATAATCAAAGGTAAGGCGAAGATATAATATTGTTGGGTAAAACATAACTTACCAACTGTGATACTTGCGACGCCGTTCCCTCTAGGGAGACAAAAACATTAGGCACTTAATGTAAAGAGTAAATGACACTCTTTAAATTATTACTTTATAGGTATATAATTATTACTATTATATTTTTAGCATATCACCCCATTAGCCTGTAAAAAATCTACTCCTGAAAAGTCTCTCTAATAATGGGAAAGATTTTCCGTTACAGCAAACCTTGACAGGCGTCTGGAACTGCAATTGTCGTTCATTATACAGCCATCTATTTTTTTCCACAATCCTTATCATCTTTATCATCTTTCCTTAGGTTCAATAATGCTTTTTAACTTATTTTTAATCCATACATCCGTTCATCCATTACAGCCTATAAAAGTCTACTTTTGGAAATAGACCTCCCCCATAGAGTGCCTTATATGCGGAACTTTTCTACATTTTTATAATTTTATTATCAGGAATATATTGCTGCTTATCTCCTAATTTCAGTTTTCCTCTGTTGCCTCTTATGATATCCACGGCATGATATAGGTTTGCGGATGTTTTATTCTACCATTATAATGAACTTATAATCACCACACATACGTTTTTCTCACTCACTTTCTTAAAACTATTAAGGTTTCGTCTACTTTCTCCTTTTACTACACGTTTAAGTTGAGTGCTAGACATAGGCCTCTCCCGTTGCAGGGAGTATTCAACAAAGTCAGAACAATTAGTTCCAACAATATAATATTAGACATTACAAATCGAACTGTTCGCATTATTCGGTCCCGCCAAGCTTGTGGTAAATCAGCATCTAAACTTGCAATTAAAAATTTCATTGTTGCCGGCGGGGATCGATACCGGGTTGCTCGCATACTGTTAAATTTACTTGGAGCGGTTTGTTACTGAGCTACCATGGCTCTACGCTCAGTGCAAGTACATAACATTAAATAAATGAGTGACACTGGAAACGCAAGACGTAACTGGTTCATATCCAACAGCCGTTGTTTAATGGTCTGCTATGTCCCTAATCAGAAGTCTTCCGGAAAATCGTTAATATAAATTCCTTCACCGTACAGGCCACAAGTTTCTGCGTCCACGCTTATTATATAAGTTATCCAAGTATATCATACTGTTAATAAACACTTATTTTTAATATATGTATATAACAAACTGGGTAAAATCTTAAAATTCCTGCGGGAATTGTTATCTTAGAAAGCTAAAGAAAAGTCGTTACACGAAGTCGTTTTACCCCGCTGTGGTTGGAGAAATTATTAATTAATGCTATTCTAGAGCCTAACCAACAATTTAAAATCCCATTCGAATAGATTGTGCAGGCAACTGTTCCTGTTATTTTATCAAGTATTGTCCGCAAATGTGAGCACGATTCCTAATTTCGCAAATAGCTCAAGTGGTTCCCGGGTTTAAAAATACTCCCATTCTGTTCACTTTGTACGGCAAATTGTTTTATTCATTCGCTACTCATTACCTCAAAGATGCTCTTCATAAAATATATCCCTTTCCAATGATCAGTTCCTCAGATCCTCAGTCAATCTTTCTCGTCTATCCATTATCCATTACAGCCTATAAAATTCCGCTACTGAACATATGTCTCCCTCCTCAATTGCCTTTTGGAGGAATTTTGCCATAGTTGCCACGCCTGACAAACGTGTTGGCTACTGCATTTTTTAATATTTTGAGTTGTTATCAGGAAGAAGCTGCTGCCCATCTCCTGTTTCATTTTCCCTCTGTCGCCTCTTACTACACCCTCGGGAAGATATGAGGCAGTGGATATTCTGATATCGCCACTACACGTCTTCTCTCCGTACTGTCCGATTGTACATCTTCTTTAGAAAATTAAAATACAAGGTGTCTCAAAAGTAAGTTCACATTTGCTTATCTTATTACGCGAAAGCAACTATTCTGAGGGGCGCGGGGGGTATGTCAGTCGGTAGTCTGGCTCTTGGGAATTTAGTCGCTATGGAGCGTTTCTCTGGTGCGGACCGTGCGTTGTGCGTACGTGAGTTTTACAAAAACGGTAATTCGGCGACTGTAGCGCGTAGAAAATTCTGCAGTATTCGACATATTCGTCACTTAAATGATGCGCCTAGCACTCGTCTCATTGCAAAATGGGTTGAGAAGTTTGAAGAGACTGGGTCAACTCTGGAGAAACCAAAATCTGGGCGACCAAGAACATCAAGAACAGCCGAAAACGTGGACAGTGTTACTCAGTCTATTCGAGATGATCCAAACCTCTCGATTCGGAAGCGTGCTGTTGCTTTAAATGTGCACAGATCTTCATTATGCCGCATTTTACACAAAGATTTAAAGCTGCACCCGTACAAAATTCAGTTAGTGCAAGAACTGAAGCCTCAAGATGCTGGTCAGAGGCTTGCCTTTGTAAATCAGATGATTGAGCGCTTTCCAACGTTCACCAACATCTTGTTTTCCGATGAAGCCCATTTTCACCTGAATGGGCATGTAAACAAGCAAAATTGTCGTTACTGGAGTGCAACCAACCCAAAACAAAAACATCAGAAACCGCTACATTCACCCAAAGTCACCGTATGGGCAGCGATGTCGGCGCGAGGAATTATCGGCCCTTACTTTTTTGAAGATGGAAGCGGACGCACACTCACAGTGAATTCAGAGCGTTATGTGGAGATGTTAGACGAGTTTTTCGTACCCCAACTGCAAAACTTTCCTGGTTACAACCAAAGAACATGGTTCCAGCAGGATGGAGCAACTTCACACACGTCCAACAGATCTCTGCCTCGAGTTCGAGAAATTTTTCCGAACAAATTAATCTCCTGGCGAGGTGACATAAATTGGCCTCCACGGAGTCCCGATTTAACGCCTATGGATTTTTTCCTGTGGGGTTATGTCAAATCAAAAGTTTACGCTAATAAACCGACTTCCCTGGCACAATTAAAAGAAAATATCCGTCATGAAATGGCAGCCATCACGGAGACTACCTGCCGAGCTGTCATAGGCAATTTTAGTGCCCGACTAAATGAATGCCGAGAGCGCAACGGTTTACATTTGGACAATGTTATTTTTAAAAAATAAATTCCCAAACAGTGTACTTCAATATAAAATAACAATTTTTTCAATAAAGCTAAGACTTTTCTTTTAAAAAAAGATTTAAATGTGAACTTTCTTTTGAGACACCCAGTACATGAATTGCGTACTACTTCATTTCACAGGTCGTGCTAAATTTCTTTCTATATATTTAATTATTTTACAGAAACTGCATCAGTTTTCTAGGAAAAAAGTTGTCTTGGAAAAATCACTTTCAGAAGTATAACACGATACGTTATGTGTATAATATGTGATATTATACTTCTTCATTTTGTATTTCATATACAATAAATAAATATTTAAGTACACCATGTTAGATAAAATAAGATACAATTTAAATTTATTATTGAATAACCTTTCATGTAATAACAATTTAAACTTAACATTTAATTGCTATAATTATCAAAATAGAATTAATTTAAGGACGCGTTTGCAAATCGGGCAAAATTATGCTTTTTTCGGTACATTTTGTGACAAAACTAAACCAAATCAGATATAACTAATAAGTACCACGTATAGAATGGTTCTTTATCTTCAAATGGTGGTAACTTTTTTGTTGAAAATAATAGCTTCTTATATTATAAAAACGATCTTCCCTAGCCATTTTCTACAAAATTAACGATATCGGCTCATGTTTAGGTACATTTTTTGTTCTATTATCAATATACATATAAGATTTCTAACAAAACTAAACCAAATCAGATATAACTAATAAGTACCACGTATAGAATGGTTCTTTATCTTCAAATGGTGGTAACTTTTTTGTTGAAAATAATAGCTTCTTATATTGTAAAAACGATCTTCCCTAGCCATTTTCTACAAAATTAACGATATCGGCTCATGTTTAGGTACATTTTTTGTTCTATTATCAATATATATAAGATTTCTAAAAATACTTTAAGCAGGCAGACATATTCAATAAAACATAGTGGTGTTTACTTTTTATCAAAATGTCACAAATAGTCGTAAAAAAAAAACTAACGCTTATTTTTTCACATATTTTGCTAATACGGATGAATCATAAAGTATTGCAATAAGGGTTATTTTATTTTTGTTGCCTGTTTTGGTTTGTTGTACAAAAATTTCGATGAAACCACAGTCCGCGCTCGGCCGCCGTCGTGAATGATAGTGTATTGCCTGATTGCAGGGGCTCATATTGAAAAAGATCGCTGTACATACACAAAATATTGGAATTTGATACATAGGTACTTGACAAGGTAAAATAATATTGTATATCATTTTTCTGCCGACTTCCAAAAAGGAGACGGTACTCAATTCGACTGTATGTTTTTTTTTTATTATAATATTTTGTTTCGCTAAAAGTGTATTTTACATATAAATAAATAAAGGCGAAGTGTAGGGCGTCCCCCCACAAGATGGAATGACGACCTGGTGAGACATGCAGGAAGTCGATGGGTGCAGGTGGCACAGGACCGTGCTCTGTAGCATTCCTTGGCGAAGGCCTATGTTCAGCAATGGACTTGTAATGATGATTATCAAGAAATACGTATTCGTCTTGGACTGGTGTGACCTGAAGGTGAACTTCGGTGATGCTACTGGAACTCCGCGACGAGTAGAACTAGGTGTGCCAAGGTTGGGCTCGACTTGATAGTTATGATGACACCTTACCTCCATGCTTGATGGAGAAACCCGATGGTGTACTTCGGTGACTGCTACGGGAACACCTGGACGAGTACAACTAGGTGTGCGAGTTACAGAGCAGCAGTCACTGATGTGTACCTACAGGTCTCTCCATCAAGTCCGGAGGTAAGGTCTTTTCATAACTAACAAAACGAGCACAAACTCGGCACACTTAGTCCTACTCGTCCAGGAGTTCCAGCAACAGTCACTGAAGTACACCATCAGGTCTCTTCATCAAGTCCGGAGGTAAGGTCTCATCATTACTAACAAAACGAGCCTAAACTCGGCACACCTTATTCTACTCGTCCAGGAGTTCCAGCAGAACTCACCGAAGTACACTTTCAGATCACATAGATAGGTATTCGATTTTCGTATCTAAGTATATTTTGGTAGGTATAAGAAATGAGAAAAAAAATCAATCTTTCAAGTATCAAAATATTTTACTTCATTACGATTCCCGCTGCTAACCGTGCGTACACTTGTGTGTGTGACCCGTGTCAATGTAGTAGTTCGATTCTATACCTATCAATTTTGCAAACGCGTCCTTAAGAGACACAAATAACGTAATAAGGAAATTTTTGACTAGACATACATAGATAGTCTCATTTTCTAATTCAAGTTACTTGGAACTGATTCTAAACTACATATTAAGTCATTAAACTGCTTGATAGAAACAGATATCTGTGCAGCCAAGTCCTTGGCTCAGTTAATATGATTATATATTTTTATTAGATAGCACATTTGCTATCTGTCTTAAATTACATTTGGATGGGTAATACCTATGTCTAGTCAAAAATTTCTTTATTACGTTATTTATGTCGTAGTAGTAGTAGTAGTAGTTTAAAGTAAAAAAATGTTTATACTTAACTATAAACTTTATGTTTTTGCTACCAAAAAAGAATATAACCACAATTAACCAGTAACCACAGAATTTATTCTTACACTAGTGATGCAACTCGTACTCTGTTTTCAATCGATTCAATCAAGTGAATGTGTGTAACTCGGTACTCAAGTGAAAATAAATTTTACTCGAGTCCGCTTGCACTCGAGTTACCGATTGAACTCGGCGCACCGCACCGTGTAGATTCGGAGATCGCTAGATAAATGTCAGTTCACTAATTCACTTGTAGTATAAGGCGCCGCGAGTGACGTTACTGGTTACATCCAAATTCAAACTTGCATCTGTCATGTTGTAATCAAATATGAACTTAGTTTGATTTATAATATCGTGATTGTGATATCATTGTTGTTTATATAAAGTATGAATGATAGCAATGAAACAACAAAATAAAAATCGTCAGTGTGGCATTATTTTAAAATATGGAAGCAATTTGTAAGATATGCAAAAAGCAGTTTATAGATTTTGAAATACTCCACATATCTCTAGTAAATAAAAAACATGGACATACTACAAATAAATAAATAATTAATATTTGTATTTTATTTCATATTGCCACATATTACTTATTTAATAAAGGTACCTATTTAAAAATGCTTTAACTAAGGTAATCGCTATTCTCGACTCGAGTGATAAACTTCAATCGATGCAGGGACTGTAAATAGTTAATTCAAATAACTCAAAAATTCGAGTACAACTAGAGTGACATGATAAAACCCGAGTGACTTGACTCACAAAATTCTACTCGAGTCACATTTTTATATTACGGTCAATGCAGTGTCTGTCTACAATTTAGTGATGAACTCGACTTACTAATTCAAGCAATTTTTTGATATTTTATGTAATGTCAATAAGCTGATTAAGTATAATTCGTGATAGTTAAATTATTAATAACAGTAACTTTACGCTACGTCATAAAGTAAGTGATATTATTTTATGATGATACGCAAACCAATAATATATAACTACTTATTAAGTTAAGTAATAATAATAATTAACTTGGATGGAAGAACAAATATAAAAATAATTTGTAACAAACTGTCACAGCTTCGTTCTGCCAAATCAAGTGCGTAACTCAAGTAGTATTCGATTACGTGAATTTCAACACAAGTGAACTCGATTCGAATTTCTTCCGAGTTGGCACATCTCTACTACAATTGTGTTTAATATTACTTTACCTGAACCAATGACATAAACATAAATATCAAAACAACTCTTTTTTTTTATTTCTTGATTCCGTGGAGATTTTCATAAAATCTTTATGCTATTTACAATAATAAATTGGTATCTTTTTTTTGTATATAATACCATTGCTGTCCACGAAAACTTCTAGTGGGCCCAAAAACGACTGTCTCCTTTTGTTATTCGAATATTATGTATTTGTACAGTGATATTTTTGTGCCGTTGCAAATAACCGAAACAATGTCCACTCACGACGGCGACTGACGCCGAACTGAGTGAGTGAGTAAACTACTCTGTGGCTGTAGCTCCCCATTTACAGAAATAATTTACATACAAGGCTACCAAATCAACGTTAATTTCGCCATTTTGGAGCCGAAAAAATTTATTATAGCTAAACAAAACAAAATTACACTGCCATTTACATTCAGTGGCTTGGGAAGCCACCGAATGTAAATGCATGATAGATGAAGAGATTAAAAAATAGATTGAGTTAAACAATTGACATTTTCAAAATTTATCGTGTTTACAAGCCTTGGGGCCATGATAAATCCACACCATAAGCCACTAAACCCCATTTTTTATTTAAAAATAGCAATTAATCGATTTAAAAAATATTAATAAGTTCAACAATCATTTATCTTTCTAAGAATGTGCTTTTTATATCATTTATATCTATAATATGACTGGTAGATACGATTTTATTCGATAAAACGTTGGAATCTTAATTATTATACGATAGTAGAACATACCTTGCGCTTACGCTTAAGGCATGCAATTGGCTCGTTAATATTAGCTCGTAAATTATTATCATGTAAAAAACCTAAAGATATTGTGAGCCTCTCTGTTGACCGAACTGTAGAAATGGCATGTATTGAGTTTGAGCACCTTATTTTTATGAGCGTCTACAGACCCCCATGTTCTATATATGATACTTGTAAAAAAATATGGAGGAAGTTTTTGTTAAGCTTAATAAACAGAATAAATCTCCTGTAATATGTGGAGAGTTTAATATCAATCTCCTAGAAGCTCCCACCACCAATATTAAATTTAAATCATTGTTTAAATGATATGGTCTTTTAATTTATTTTAAGAGCCAGCGCGTATTACTGAATGTAGTGCAACATGTATAGATAACATTTTTACAAATGCTAAGCCGCTGTAAATGTATAACTCAAAAATTGTGTTCTGATCACTGTGGACAGTTAGTTTCGTTACCTTATGTTCACAAAAAGTCATTAGATGAGAAAATTGTATTTGTATCAGTAAATGCACTTCGCTTGAAGAAGTTTAGAAGTAACATAGTGAAGAAACTTCCATCACTTTCATAACAAAACGATCCTAATTGTTTTGTATGGAACATTATTGAAGCTTATTTGTAATGAATTTAATAATATTTTTAATTTTAAAACGTTCTCCTTAAACAGTTGGAAGGCATTCAATGAATGGGCGACATTAGGAGGCAAATAAGAGCAGACAAAGGTTATATGAACTTTACCATGAAAGGTCATATAACCTTAGCGTCGAATTTAGGGAATATGTAATAAAATATTCAAAAATATTTAAAAGAGTGTGCTGCACAGGTAATGTTTGCATTTGAACAACAAAATTAAGACAGCTTCTTATAAAATTAAAAATGACATGGAGTATAATTAATAGTAAAACAGGTAATGCCAACTCTCGCAATTCAAACTACCGGTTAAGTTTTAACAATAAATAACTGAATCAGATCAGGATATTGCAATGGTTTTTGAGAAATATTTTACTGATATTTCGATTTTAACTACTAAGTCACTGAATTCTTCTCCTGCCGTTGCCGAATTATTACTTAAAAAAATGTAAATGCGTGTAGAAAAACTTTAACATTTCATAAAATATCATCAAAAGATATTTTAAAATATTTAAAAACTATTGATATTAAGTAAACTGTAGATATGTGGGGGGTTCCCGTTAAAGTTATTGCGTCTATAGTAGATATGATCGCACCTCATCTAGCTATAATTTTTAATACTAGTATCAAATATGTTATGTTTCATGATTTAATTAAGCATAGTAAAGTAATACCTTTATTCAAATCTGGTAGTACATTAGACCCCGCCAATTTAAGACCTATTTCTGTACTGCCAACACTTGTAAGATTTTTGAAATAATTATTCTTGGTCAAATGTTAATTTTTTTAATGTAAATAGTTTACTTCTTAATAATTAATTCTGTTTCACAAGGGGTCGCTTGACAACTGATGCAGGTGTTGAGCAGATTAATTACATTTTAATGCATGGGAGAATTCACAGGATGCTTTGGGTATATTTTGTGACCCATCCAAGGCCTTCGATTGTGTTCACCATGAAACATTAATCAGCAAACTGCAAAACTACGGTGTAAGAAGTAATTCTCCTAAATTAATTGTTTCATATATAAGTAACATAACACAAAAAGTTGTCATTAATAGTATGAGCTCTTCCGGGTTGATAATACAAATGAGCGTGCCTCAAGGGTCAATTCTCGGCCCCTTTCTGTTTCTTGTATATATAAATGACTTACCTTACATAGTAGGAGATAACCATAATATAGTATTATTTGCGTAAATAATGCTATATCATATTGATGGATTCCTTATATTTACGCGAACACTACACATTTAAATAAAACTAATTTAACGGATTTTATCGCGTATATTAACTTATTTTTATCAAAATTAATATTAAAAAACTAAAGGTAGCTGGGCTAACTATGACAGCAGGACGTCAAATACCTCAGCCCCCGTGACCACGGGTGCTGGAAAGCACTCGAAACGTCGGGAAGATAATAATAAGTTAATATACGCGATAAAATCCGTAAAATTAGTTTTATTTAAATCATATTCATGAAGTTAAGATGGTCTAAAATGTAGTTACTTTATCTAAAGATAGAATTGTGAAAGTGTCGTCTTCGTACTGCTTGTAGAATCTTGGATTATTTTTTAAAAAAACGTTACCCCCAATCTAGGATTTTCTCCTGTATCATGGAGGCAGTTAACAAACATATATTACACAAGGACAAACATCCAGACCCGGAACAATTATTTGTAGGCCGTACAAATACTTGTTCCGTGCGGGGTTCGAACCCGCGGCCCCAAGCGTTGCAACTCATTGCTAAGCCAATACGCCACGGAGCCGTACGTTACGAAAAAAGTAAGCAGGGCCTTCTCCTCAAAGTCTTCCATGTATATATCGACGACAATGGGAGATACAAATGAGCCCATGGCCCCACCATCTACACGGGCATGTTGTTTTCCTCAAGCCTTCTAGTTATAATAGAGATGTAGTCTTCAACAGGTACTTAAGCATGTGAACAGAGACTGCACATCAAAACTGACCATAGTTTCATAATCTGCCAGATGTAAGTCTTTAATCTCGCTGACTTAATGGTAGGAATCCTTTGTGTGTGCTTTTGTATGTCCCCAGAGCGGTGAGAGTATTTTCGCTAAGTGTTGAGCCAATCTGTAAGTTGGTGAATCGATTTGGCTCACTATGGGTCGTAGTGGAGCATCGAGATTGTGTATTTTTGGTAACCCATACAACTTCGGTAAGTTGGTACAGGTAAGTATTATCGATCTTACGTCCAGATTTAAGTTTTCGGAGTATTTATTTATGAGGTCACTAGTTATTTTAAGTGTGTTATTTGTTGGGTCATTTTTAACTTTTTATAAGTTGCATCTGACAAAATTTCTTGTAATTTGGAATTATAATCTGACGTATCCATGACTACCGGAGTATTCCCCTTATCGGCGCGGAAAACCGTGAGTTCTGGTTTATTGCGTAGGTTAGTCAACGCTTTAAATTCATCTTTGGGTCAATTCGGTTTCGGGGCTGAACTAAGACGTAACATTTTTTTTATAGAAATAGAGTGACAAACGAGCACACAGTCCACCTGATGGTAATTGGTTGCTGTAACCCATAGCCATCTACATTTGTCCTCGTTTGCGAATCGAAATGCAGATGCGTTGTCACTCGTGAGGACTAAGTTGGAATGCCTCTTTTCCAGTAAAAATGGTCTCCGGTTCTCTAGACTCACTATACGATACACGGCAGTCTTATACTGCTATTTTGCGTTGGTATTCTGTGAGAGCGTGATCCTTCCCCGGTCGAGCCGACCTATTCGTGCTACAACTATCCCACTAATATAGCTGCAGCGTGGCTCTACCACGTAAATAAAACATAAACGAAATGTCTTAACGTATCACTTCTAAGTCTTCCTTTCGCATATTGTTTTTAAATAATTAGTCCTCGACACTACGGATAATTTCTTCGTACGGTAATTTTTGCGGTGTTATGGCGAAATTAAGACCTTTCGATAATACTCTAATTGTTGCATCACCCAGAGTTTGTTTTGACACGTTATATGCCGTGTATAATCTAGGATCTGTGTTTGTGGTCAACGGTTACGTTTCGTTCTGAATAATACTATATCAGATAACTATGATATAGTATTATTTGCTAATAAAACTTCTTTAATTTTAACAAATTATAATTTAAAATTAAAAAATTTGTACAGCCGACTTCAATATAAGTTATTAAGAATAACTTAAAAACTATTGGCCTGACCTTGATCAAATTCGATCATATGGGGCCACATGAGAAGTACCAGCTTTCAAATAAAAAAAGAATCATCGAAATCGGTTCACTCAGTAAAAAGTTATGAGGTAAAACACATAAAAAAACATACAGTCGAATTGAGTACCATCTCCTTTTTGGAAGTCGGCAGAAAACGACTATTACTAAAACATAACGAAGTAAATAACGCTATATTTACTTCGGCGATTGGGACACGCGGCTGTCACTGAAATTATATTTTACACTATTGTACTGCCATTCTGATACTTAAGTGACGGGACTAGGCGCACTAGAAATACTAGATTGCGGTGATTAGCCCTATATGCTCAATTGCAGCGTTGAGCTTAACCTGAGGGGTGGTAGCTCCGCGAAGTTTACAAGTCAGAAAAGATAATTCAGCGAAGTTATTAGTACAAGTTTAATCGGCGGCAAAGGAAGCAGTGTCTTGTGGGAGGGGCTTTAGTTTGAGGTCGGCCGTAAGGCGACAAGCGCCGGCGGTTTACTCGAAGCGTTGGATTTCAGCGCATACTTGCACCTTGCTCGAAGGTCTGGCGACGGGGGCGGGCTTAGTGTTAGTCTGAGGTATGGCTATGGGCACTGAGGATGTTGTGGGTTTGGGGGCAGGCTGTTGAGAGCGAGACCCGCTGGCTTGATCTGCATGTCTGGGATAGCTTTTAACTCCGCGCTGCTTCCTTTGCAGCGTTTTGGAGCACCCGCGATAATTCGCTGAGTGTCTCCTTCGCCGCAAATGACACAGCTCGGATACTCAACCGACTCGGGCGTGCGAGAGCAATCAGTAGTACCGCGGTTACCTAGGCACTTGACGCACCTAGACTTGGCATCGATGGCACTGGCCAACGACGCCCCTATTGCGGGGGGCTTCAACAGAAATCCCAGTTAGGTTACAGATGGGCTGAACGTTGAATATCTACTTTACTTCTGGAGGCAAGTCCAGAATGACAAGGCTCAGGCCTAGAAATCGTTTGTTGTCGTTCTGATGCTACAGTTTTTGCACCTCTCGAATCGGAAGATTTTAACCTTTGAGGTCTTTTAGGATGTGTGACTACGCGAATATTGTGTTCCTCAGGAAGGGCTTAAAGCTTACTTGTTGGACGTGCAGGTGATTAGTCACACTGCGGAATTTCTCAGTCGTGTTGATGAACATGCGAATACCTTGACAGGAGTTTTGCACTTTTGGGTACTTAATCTTTTGGAGTCCAAATTTGTGCTTTTTGCCTTAAATAAGGATGAAGGCTTCATCTTCGGGCTTGGACGGTACACTTCTCGGTCTCCATAACGGAGCCTGATTAGGCATCCGAGAAAACTAGAGAGAGCAGTGGGTGGATATCGCGGAAGGTGCGGAGGACGCGGCGTCTTAAATTGTGTCAATGGACACAGGGAACGCAGGTCCGGTCCGCATTGCGCTGTGCTAAAAATGTAGCCCAAATATCGGGGCAGGCTCGACTGAAAAATTTGGCGAGCAGCAGCGGTAGCAAAATATACGTCATTTCGTCCTTTCGCTAAAGCTTTGTCGATCCGACTGGCCTAACTACCTGTGTGGGCGCGTTCACGTAAAATTTTGTACTATCAAGTCGATACTTATTCAACAATAATGATAATTTTGTGATAAATAATTTTACTTCTGAGATGGTAATGTATACTTGGACAGAAAGGATGAAATACTTTTGTGACTTTTGCAGAAGTTTAACTGCAAATCAAAGTTGCTGATGACTCGCAAACTAATTTCAAGTCATGCTAAATAACTGAAACGCCATTAACTCGACAAAAATAATAAGGCATTTTTATTCGCCATGCCTCATTCAAATTTACGTAAATCAAACTTACTTAAACAAAGTTATTATTAAATTCCGAGAAGAGCACAACTACTTATACAATTTTTTTGCAGACAACAGAAAGTACAATTTACTTTAATTTAAATTTGTATATTTTTACAGTATGTTAACATGACTTTAGTGACACTCGTATAAAAAATACGACAAATAGTGTTGCTTCCCTAATCAAAAAAATATTCCCCCTTTCTTACGGATTACTGAAGCGCCACTAAAGTGCTTAAATTATAATGCTACCTAAATAGATCGATGCAGAAAAAACCACTGATTCCGAATTTATATGCACCTCAATGCCTCATATGCCCAATTTGGCGGTTAAGTAATTTTGCCTTTCCAGTGACGATATTTTCCAATTTCTCAATAGACCTTTAATTCAATCATTTTAATAGACGTAAATGTTGGCACATAAATTGTCGCTGAATCAAATTGTGATTCATGTTTACATTACTGTTTCAAGAGACATGCAGGATACTTTAAGTGTTTTAATTACCAACTGAGTTACTCATACACATAAGTGTATGAGTCAGTTTCAGACATACAAGTGAGACAAGTGCGACACTTTACCGAGTAGCAACACAAAATAAAATTTTAAAATGTCGTTTGTAGAAAATTTGATTTTTACAACATTTTTAAAACGCGTTTTTACTTTCATATCATATTAGATATTCACGTTACACTTCAAAACAACCGAGTAAATGATGGTAAAAAATTATAAGCTAATTTTATTCATAAGCTGGTTTGTAATTGTTGCCAATTCTTCAAATTTACTGTTACTACACAGGACATATACTATAATATGTTATTTAGACAATCTTATCTATCTCTTTTTATATACTTATCTTCTCTATATATATACCCTAAATACCAGAAACAAAAATAAACTTGTTTATACTAAGGAAAACTTGCAATTCATTTAGGCTTGACTTGCTTTTCAATGAATTTAAAAATTATGTTAAAAACTTTTATAAGAAAAGCGTTTTATACAATTGATAATTGTATTAATGACAAAAACGCATGGGCATTTGAAAGTAGAAGAGTTCACACAGATAATTTTAAACAAATGGTAGGTATGGATGGCATCGCGACAAAACTCGCGATACCATCCATACCATCTGGATGACTGGCGGTCCATCACTGTGCGATTGAAAAGAAGTTTTTCCTTGCACAACTTCCTTGTGGAATCGACTACCACCAGAATTTTAATTCAGAAATTTTTCCGGGCCAATACAACTTAGGGACCTTCAAAAAAAGATCGGTGTAAAGGCGACGCAAAAATTGTTCCTAAGAAATGACACTGACTTTCTAGCTATTCATTTTACTTGTCTTTTTCCTGTGAAATATAATAAAGCGCTAAAAGATGTCAATTTTATATATTTAATCACATCAGAATATTGTATACATTCTAGAAGCCGTAATTAAGATAAATATGCCAGCCATCCCCAGTTTTATAAACTTAAAATAAAAAAAATATGGCTGGTATACGAATAGCTCCATTATAGTTAGGGTAATATTTGAATAAGATATCGTGTTCTTAGTTCGTATACTGCTATATTCTGTACTTGAAAGCGGTGGGTACACAGCATTTAAACTATTTGTCAAAGACACAAATCTAAACTATTTGTCCAGTGGTTGACTTATCGTACATCGGCAAGTTCCAAGTCAACGCTGGCAACACGCGCTGCTTGTATCCTTTGTGTTCAGGTTTTAAGGAACACTGGATGAGAAAATATGTCGTAATTTTCCGAACGCTGCTTAATATAGTAGGTGGCATCGATTATAATCGATAAATAAAAGTCCATTTCGAATGAAAAATAAATTAAATTTTCCCAAGAAATCTTGCTACTTTCAAATACCCGATTTATCATTAATCATTTATTATATATGACAAGTGTACGCAAATACGTTTTATACAAGAAAAGTAAGTCTTACATGTCTCTACTTTTTTGTTTCAGCATCTAATTTTGCAGACTTCGTAAGTCACTAAAAGCGATTCCCTGTTTTTGTAATTTGTATATTCCCAATAATGTCGTTCTGCGTCACTTTTTACGTAACATGATTTCCACATTATTTGTGATTATTTGAATTATATATTTAAAATATATCAATCGGATGTATATCGAAATAACAATAATAAATTAGTTGTAAAGAACAGGTTGTAGTGAACGTCGCCCTGCAATACGCTTGCTAGTACGAGGTTGCCAATCGAGAACCTTTTTGCCTCATCTTTTGTCGATTCTTTGTGGTACATAGCCAACCCATTTCCACTTCAGCTTATTTACACGTAGCTTATATCCTTTAAAACGAATTTCGGTCACGGCGGCCTATCTCTACGGAGACTGGCCAACTACGCAGGACAGTATTATAGTGCCCAAGTGTATGCGCAAGTGCACTCTCTATTTCTTCATTCTCATAGTCCTATGGGGCGGTAACCGACACTACCAGAGAAGGATGAGACGTACGGCCTACGGCTGTTTGTGTTGTGGATTATCTCGCCGTCGCTTACTGGCTGCTGTTTTTGTGATTTTTAAAAGGCTAATAATACAATACCCTTAATCACAATTGTAACGGGCCTACATGTTTTATTGGGTGGTATAATTCCTTTTCAACATAGAATTCCATATGAATAGATATCATAGCTCTTATATATTTTTGTCGATAAGCAGTATTGTTTGCAATGCTGTGTTTTCGGTCTGAATAGTATAGAGACAATATAACTACAGGTTGTGATGTTATAGGTGATTATATCTTAGTTCTCAGAGATTACAATGCATCTGTATTATTTGAGGTTGGTTGCATCAATTCTGACTGTTAGTTCATTTCTTACTTCAGTTTTATTTAAATACTAATTTGCAACGTCATTGACACAGGTTTTATTATAAAGTAATACAAAATTCTAAGTTTTTTTTCGATTATGAAAAGAGCTATACTAGTGTCCGAGACCTGGTTAAAACCTGCCCTAAGTTCTACATCATATAGTCAACCAGGCTTTGTTTGTTCAACATGACCGAATTTTAAGGCTTAGAGGTGGAGCCCCTATTTACCTACGTAGTGATATAACCTTCAAAGTAATATTCTTTTTTGATCAACAGGCTAATGTCATGGAGTATCTGTTTTTAAAATTAATTTAAAGGGGGCCAAATTTGTTCTCGAAGTCGTTTACTCTCCTCCCACTATTAATTATTTCTCCAATTTGGTTTCTATCCTAGATAATATCTGCTCTGAGTTTGCACATCAAGTTATTATACGAGTATGTAATTTCAACACGGACCTTTTAAAAAACTCCTCTAATTCTTAAAGTTACGGTTCATAATAAACTCGGTCAACCTGTTCATTCTTTTTTTTATATGAGAGGGAGCAAACGAGCATGCGGCTCACCTGATGGTAAGTGACTACCGCCGCCCATGAACAACTGCAACACCAGGGAGGGAATTGCAGATACCTTGCCGGCCTTTTAAAATGGAGTACGCTTTTTTCTTGAAGGTCCCTAAGTCGTATCGGTCCGGAAAAATCGCTGATGGTGATCGATTCCACAAGGAAGTCGTGCGAGGAAGAAAACATCTTCTAAATCGCACAGTGGTGGACCGCCAATCATCCAGATGGTGTGGATGGTATCGGGAGTTCTGCCGCGATGTGCGTTCGTGAAATTTGGCGGCTTAAATCTACTCACTCAATTGTTTCTACCGCTGATTCATGGATTGATTTAATTATTACATTTGATAATGTCTGATAATGTTGTGAGTCATGTTCAGTAATCATATTTCTCTCATAAGCGATAATTTGAGACCAGCTATACATCATATCCCTCATACATTAAAGTTACGCAGCTATGCTCGATCAAATAGAGCTAGCCTAATTAATTATGTGTTCGCCATTGATTGGTCTCCGGTGTTAAGTACTGATTTAATTTATGAAATGGTTTTGGAGTTTAATTCTAAATTATTGAATATTTACAATACACATGCGCCAAAACACGAGGTTAAAATCAAACGCCCATCAGTTCCGTGGATTACCAGCGACGTACGCCTGGCACTAAACAGACGCAGCAGAGCTTTTATCACACATGAATCTTGCCGTATTGTACAGAATGGGAGGATTTCAAAAAATCTAGGAATCACTGCAATCAGATGGTGTGGTCTGCTAAACACCGATATGTTCATGATTTCTTAAGTAATTCCTTGCAATCAGAGACATGTAAGTTGGTTAACGCTCTTGGCTTCAGTAAAACTAAAAAGCAAGTAATCTCAACTATTTTCCTATTAAATTATCTCAATATTCACTTTTCTTCATCTGCATGTCACCTATCTCACATTAAAATGAAAACTACTTAAAATATTACCTCCATGTCATCTACGCATACCGATTCATTCTGTTTTTCTACTGTCACTGAGGAATATGTTTTAAAAGTATTAAACAAACTTAAATCAAGTCAAGGTCAGTAGGTCATGACAACATACGGTGCACCATGATATCATATGTTTCAGAACATATTGTACCAATTTTAGCCTCCATTATAAACCGCTCATTGCTTACTGGAGAGTTTCCTATATGCTGGCAGATGGCCTTTGTTCTCCCTCTTTCAAAAATGTCTATACCTAGTGCTCTCAACCATTTCCATATCCCAGTTTAGCCATTTTTATCAAAAGTTTTAGAAGCTGTAGCGCCCAAACAGATACAAACTTACTTAACTAAAAGCAACTTGTTAAATCAATACTAATCAGGATTTCAATCCGAACATAGCACCAAAACGGTGCTTTTAAAAATTAACTGAATTAATAACATGGAGTTTAGGAAGTTGACGGTATTCGTTTTAATCAATTTTTCTAACGCCTTTTTGCCATTGTTTTTCCTTATCAGCATTGAATTGCGTATTCTATCGTCGTGGTCGCCAGCAGTCGGTCCGTGTCGATGGTATTCTCTCTCCATTACTTTTCTCTATATTTATTAATATTACAACAACTTGCAACTGTATGCTTATGGCGATGTTACAAACATGAAAAACTATGTAGCCGTGATTAACTCCAATCTTAGTTGAAGTTGAATTCTTAATTTGTCAAGAAGGTCCGGGGTCCATGTTAATCCTAGCAAATGCTAAGCAATAGTCTTAGGCAGCGCACGTCAATTAAGTAAAATTAGTCACGGATCATTAGATCCACTGATTTAAATTGGCGAGGTAATTCCGTACAGTACTCGTGTTAACGACTCAGTATTCACCTCAACTGTTTGTACAAATAAACTAAAATAATTACTATTATACTAGTACTATTACTAAAATAAGAAAACAATGTCAACTAAGAAGAAAATTGCTGTCAAGTTTAATATATTCTAAAATTACGAATAAGAAAATATTTTGGTAAACTATCAATTACACAACACAATTAAGATCAAGTCCTAATAGTTTAGGGCTTTAGTTACTACTTATTAGGTATACATGTCATATTAGGTTGCCTATGCAACAGTTCGGTGAAGACTATCGATATGTTGTTACCAACAGCCACTCAAAATCTGCTTCACAGTGCATATAAGCGACAAAATAAAATACATCCAACAGGGGCAAGCTCATTTTTATACAAATTTTATATCAGAAATAGTTATCTAAGCAGTAAAAAAAACGGTAGATAAAATAATACCAAACGACAAAATATATCCTTTTTAAACAGGAAAAATACTACCATATTACGTCTTAAAATCAATTGCATTTAAGAAAAATACTAAATGAAAATGTGTACATAATTGAGGTGTGTTAAAAAACCTTAAATGACGAGACAAAAAAATTTACCCTGTAAAATTTCTTAAGTAATGCTTATACCCTAGATACCGTAAGAAAAAATACTTTATATTTAACCGCAATAATTGGAGTTAAAAATTAAAATTACTAATTGTATAAATAGTTAAAATTGAAAACCTATCAAGTGAAAACTATTCATTAATCAGTAAAATTTTAGTCGCTTGATCGCCGAAAACTGTGAAATTGTGAAGTTACCAAGCGACAACAAAACTCTTCTTAGTGGTACTAGAGTATGACATATCGTTGCAGAATTTTTTACTAGTTTCAACGATGTACATAACTCAATATCAGCCAAAATGTCGCTTGGTAATTATTGCTTTTTAGCGTCGATATCAACCTTTTCTCTATATATGCCTAACCTGCTTAAGAAGCATACGGCTGCTAACGGAGTAGGTTCCAGTAACTGACTAATTACGAAAAATAGAAATGCTGAACGCAAATTTTACTAGTAATTGTCTAGGACTACTAGTACGAACGGGTCTGTTTGACGGGAAAGGACCACGTCCTCAAAGAATATCAACGGAACAATATAATCGAAACCATGATTCTTGGAAATATTGTCTAAACGTGTATAAACGTGCATGACACAAGAACCAAAAAACGAATTTGGATGGGATTTTCACAACCGTCAAATCGTTAAATTAATTACATTTCATCGCTCTGTCTCTGTCTGTCATAGGAGCTGTGTAATAGCTATAATCGTTTTAATATTTTAACGTAGTTCTTCCCTTTTGAAAAACAATTTTAAAAATTACAATCACAAAAAAAATATGTTAGTGTCCT
The DNA here is from genome assembly GCA_033319125.1 of Parnassius glacialis. Lineage (NCBI taxonomy): Eukaryota > Metazoa > Arthropoda > Insecta > Lepidoptera > Papilionidae > Parnassius > Parnassius glacialis. Next base: position 33,294,561 of record JAVANC010000026.1, on the reverse strand, counting down.
AAATTTTATTTTAATAAGTTTGAATTAAAACAAAGTTTATAATTTTATTCTTTTCCTTTTATTTTTCTAAAGATGTTTTTATTTTAAGTCTTAAAATCAAGTTGTTTTAGTTCTTAATCCATTTCGCAGGAATTGCACAAGTAAAATTAATGAACCCGCTCGGAAGCTAATGCAATCTTCTGAAAAGAAATTGCATGTTTTTCAATTTTTCTTTTGAATTCTCTCTTATGAACCAATAATAATAAAACATTTTCTAATAATATTTACGTCGTTTACATAAATAATAAAAAGAGAAGATTTTCCTTTGTAACCCTAATGTACTGCTCAAAGACTTTAAATACCGACTTGGCACCGCTAAATGCCACTGCTCAAACTGCGTCGTAAACAAAGGCTTTTTCATATTCCACACACTCAAGAAAAAAGAGCAGATTGGCAAGATCCCGGGTGAAGATGGAATTAAAAAGCGAGTGGAAAACCGGTACTTGAAGTCCTTTAAAAGGATTTTAATTCCATCCTCCATGTTGGTACTACACCGGAGGCGTGGAACAGAAGTGCAGTGGTCTTGTTCTTCAAGAAAGGCGAGAACGCTCTCTTGAAGAACAGACCGATTTCCCTTCTGAGCTTCGTCTACGTGCTGTTTTCGAAAGTCATTGCGAAACGTCTCGCGCGCAGATTTGACGACTTCCAGCATCCCGAACAAGCCGATTTCCGCTAAGGCTTTGGCACCATAGACCACATATATACTCTTCGGCAAATTGTACAAATGACCGAGTACAATTTTCTACTATGTCTTACGTATATGGACAATGAGAAAGCCTTTGATTCCGTCGAAATTTGGGCGGTGCTGCAGTCCCTTCAGCGGTGCCAAGTTGACTGTCGGTATATCGAAGTGCTGAAGTATATGTACAGTACAGCTACGATGGCTATTCGAGTATAGAACTAGAGTAAGAAACCTATCCAACTGCAGAAAGGTGTAAGACAGGAGGACGTTATATCCTCGTAACTCTTCACTGCTGTATTGGAAAACGTTTTCTAGCTACTGAACTGGAAAGGCTACGATATTAATATAAATAGCGAGTACATCACTCACCTTCGATTTGCCAATACGATATACTCGTAGTTCTTATGTCAGCATCGCTGGAGGAACTGAGCACTATGTTCAATGACCTCAATAGTGCCTACCAACGGATGGGTCTTAATATGAACATGGACAAAATAACGATCATGTTTAACAGTGGTAGAGCCACGCGGCAGCTTTTGCTGTCGCACGGATAGGCCGACTCGAACCGGGGTGGTACCACGACCTCACAGAATACCAGCGTGAAGTAGAGGTTTACCTCTGCGTTTCGCTTGGTGAGTGCAGGTGGCCGGAGGCCCTTTTTACTGGAAATGAGGCATTCCATCTTAGTCCTCACGGGTGACAACGCATCTGCATTTTGATTCGCAAGCGAGGATAGATGTAGATGTTTATGGGCCGCAGCAACCACTTACCATCAGGTGGACTGTGTGCTCGTTTGTCACCCTTATCCTACAAAAAAAAACGTCCATGTCATACCTATGCCGGTAGTTGTTGGGAGCACTAAGCTCGAAGTTATTAACGAGTATTTTTACCTGGGACAAATAGTCCAACTTCCACCGAGAGGTCAATCGACAGATTCAACTTGGCTGGTGAGCGTTCGGGAAATTACGACATATCTTCTCGTCAGGTATACCTCAATATCTCAAAACGAGATTGTAGGAGGGGCACACTGAAATGATTGGGAATAGATTTTTCGGATTGAGTTACAATAAAATCTTTTATAGAATTTGAATACTGGCCTCTTGAAATCTTAATGAAATTCAAACAATTAAAAAGAATATTTAAAAACAAAAACTATGTTGGTTTCAAGTTACCACGTCATTAACCGAAATGGAGCTTACGCGTGAACATTTCCGTGCCATAATTTATCACAATTTTCGTCGCGGCTTCTCAGCGAACTTGTTTCGATTTATGATGTTGAAGCACCGAGTCAAACGACAATATACCGCTGGTATGCCGAGTTCCGACGCGGTCGTGTTTCGTTCAGCACTGTTTCTTATGCAGGCCTGAAAATATCACAGCTGTGCGAACTATTATATTAGATGACCGTCATGTGACATACGAGAAGATTTGGGCTGTTATCAGTATCTGGATGACTGCAATTCAGTCGTTATTACATAATGAGTTGTATGTAAGAAAGCTAGTTTCCCGCAGGGTTCCCCACAATTTGTCCGAAGAGCAAAAGGCCGCTCGTGTAGATTGGTGCCGGGATACTCTGCAACGCTTCAACGGAGGGAAGTCAAATGCCGTTTATAATATCGTCTCAGGTGACGAATCATGGATTTATTCATGCGAATCTGAAAGAAAACATCAGTCAGCAGTCTGGGTCCTCGAAGACGACGTCAAACCAACGAAAGTGGTTCGCTTCCGCAGCGTGTCAAAGAAAATGGTCGCTACGATTATCTCGAAAAAAGGGCAAGTTGCTACGATTCCTTTACAGGAATGCAGAACGGTTTCCACCGAGTGCTAAATCACGGTTTGTTTGCCAGAAATGATAGCCGAACTCCGAAAAAATAACCCGAAACGTCGCATCATCTAACATCACGATAATGCGAGCTCCCATACGGCTCGGAAGACAAATGATTTTTTGAAGCAGGAAAACGTTGAGCTGATGAGCTATCCTCCGTACAGTCTTGACCTGAGCCCAAACGATTTCTTTACATCCCTAGAATGAAAGATTTATTACGCGGCCAACGGTTTGAAGACCCCGAAGCAGCTGTGGAAGCGGACAAATCAGCCATTTTGTCAACATCAAATTCAGACTGGAATTACTATTTTAATGATTGGTTTGCACGAATGGAAAAGTGCATTAAGTTAAACGGAGAATACTTCGAAAAAACAATAAAATACAATTTAGCTATACCGTGCATACGGTTTTTCTTATTCCCGATGATTTCAGTGTGCCCCACGTACAACCAGTGCGTGTTGCTAGTGATGACTTATGGATCTGAGACGTGGTTCTTCACTGGCCGTAGAATGACGCTCATGGTTGCTCAGCGAGCTATGGAGAGGGCTATGCCCGAGCATGCATGTAAGTTTATCACGTAGAGAAACTGCGAAGTTTCTCTACGTGATAAACTAGAAACGAGGATATCTTCAGTAGAACCAGAATGATCGACATAGCCCAACGGATTAGTAAGCTGAAGTGGCGATGGGCCGGCCATGTAACTCGAAGAACCGACAACCGATGGGGAAAAAAGTTTCTTGAATGGCGGCCTCGTACCGGCGGGTGAATTGTAGGGCGTCCCCTACTAGATAGTGTGACGACCGGTAAGACATGCAGAAGGACGATAGATGCAGATGGCTTAGGACCGTGCTTTGTGGCATTCTTTGTGGGAGGCCTATGTTCAGGAGTGAACATGTGAAGGGCTGTTATGATGATGATGATGCTACTAAACGAACTGAAGTCAAGACCTTGTACCCATATGGTTTTTTCTACCTAGAAGTGGGTTTGGGTAGATACCATTCTTTTACCTATTTCTGCCGCCAAATAGCAGTGCTTGCATCGCAGTAACCATTTGTCGTGGAGTGGACTGTAAGTTTCTTTGGCACCTCAGTTTTATAACAGTGGTATAGCCACGCGGCAGCTTAATAGCAGGATAATGAAAGGTAAATTTATTTAATTTTTTGTTATATACCTAGGTAATTATAGTGAAAAAATAATTATGTTATAATTTAACTACAGAAGTAATTTTAACAGTGATAGAGCCACGCGGCAGCTTTTGCTGTCGCACGGATGGGCCGGCTCGAACCGGGGTGGTACCATGACCTCATATAATAGTAGCATGAAGTAGAGGTTTACCTCTGCGTTTCGCTTGGTGAGTGCAGGTGGCCGGAGGTCCTTTTTACTATAAATGAGGCATTCCATCTTAGTCCTCACGGGTGACAACGCATCTGCATTTTGATTTGTAATAGAGGATAGATGTAGATGTCTATGGGCCGAAGCAACCACTTACCATCAGGTGGACTGTGTGCTCGTATGTCACCCTTATCCTATAAATTTAAAAAAAAAAAACATATGAACAGACCTGCGTAATGTGTCAAGATACTACTACTATAGGTACTTCTTTGCCGCCTAGGAGTCAGTCTGGGTAGGTAAAACCCTCTTACCTATTTCTGCCGCCAAATGTCATTTTGTGCAGTGCTATGTTTTGATCTGAAGGGTATAAAAAGCTAGTTTAATTACGGCAGGGTCGGTAAGGGACGCCCTAGACGAAAGTTTATCGATCAAATCGGCGATACATTAAAAATGGGCCAGATTAGGAGTACCCTTAACCGACGAGCGTGTATGCGTAGATATATGGATGTAAAGGAGGCGAGAGAGCGGTGTGTCAGGATCGCGCCAAATGGAAGTCCGTAGTCTCTGCCTACCCCTCTGGGTGACAGGCGTGAGTGTTTGTTTGTTTGTTTATAATTACAGTCTGTGAAAAATTTTATCTAAGTCCTCAGAGGGGCATTTGTAGCCTTATTTATTTTAAGTTGATTTTAGGCTTCCATAGAGCGTAGTAGCCATTTACCATTAGATAGACTGTAAGTTCATTTGTCACCTAAATTTAAAAAAGGACAGCTCATGGACCAAATCCTTGCAGTAGTAAATAATAAATTGAAAAAAAAATGCTACCTAAAAAAATAAAATATGTATAACTTTCAATCTAAGAGGTCACCATTACATTCTTTTTTTTTCATTTTTTCTTTTTTAAAAAAAAAACGTTACCCCCACACTAGTATTTTCTGCTGTATCGTGGAGGCAGTTTACAAACACAAATTACACAAGGACAAACATCCAGACCTGGAGCAATTATTTGTAGGCCATACAAATACTTGTTCCGTGCGGGATTCGAACCCGCGGCTCCCAGCGCAGCAACTCATTGCTAAGTCACTGCGCCACGGAGCCGTCAATAAATTAATCATATAAGTTATAAATAATAATATAAATGCTATATAGTAAATTCTCGTAAAAACTGAGGAATCTGTTTAAAATAGTATTAAAGAAGATATTAATCAGAAGCTGTTTAGTTTTATTCCTAATATTTACTCGCTTGTTTGCCGGTTTTATGGCTAAAGTTTTGCATTAAGAAAAAGAAAATTATTCAAATGTTTTTCTATCCGCCAATATGAATGAATCTAACGAAGAAGTTCGATACGTTCTGACGATTTTTTTTAAAAAGCCGCGAAAAAAATTGTGACGTTTATGGACTTAATGCAGTGTCAGTAAGAGTAGCACAAAGTTGCTTCAAGCGTTTTCAGTCCGGGAATTTTGAAGTCAAAGATGCAGCTCGCTCTGGTCGCCCTCATATGGATAGTCGATGCCATTTTTGAAATAGCTAGTAGGTAGAGGAACTGAGGATTGACCACAAAATAGTTTTACCCCATTTGAAATAGTTTGGCTATACAAAAAAGGTCGATATTTTGGTACCACACGAGGTCACTGAAAGACACCTAATAAATCGTGTACTCATTTGCGATTGTCTATTGAAACGTAATGAAACAGAACGATTTTTGAAAATATACTATAATATACAGGTGATGAAAAATGGATCACCTACGATACGAAAGTGCGAAAAATATCATAGTTAAAGGATAGTCCAGTTCCACAGACTGTAGCGAAACCCGGATTAACACGCAATCAGGTGATGTATTGTGTATGGTAGGATTGTAAGTGCATCGTTTATTATCGATTTGGATCTCTACTGTCAACAACTAATGAGACTCAAGCAATAAATTGAGAAAAAATGGCTGGAATTGATCAACAAAAAAGGAGTGGTCTTTCATCATGGTAACGCAAGAACACGCACATCTTTGGCCGCTCAGAAAAAATTGAGAGAGCGTGGTTGGGAAGTGTTAATACATCCACGATATATTCCTGACCTTGCACCACAAGATTTCTACAGCAACGGGATTATGTCACTAACTACAAGATGGCAACACTGTTATCGAACAGAATATATTATATTAAATGTAATTAAACATTAAAAAAAGAATGTCTTGAAATTGTATATAAAATACAAATAAACTTTTTCCCCCACCTGCTATGTATGAAAATGCGCAGCGTAGGAAACCAATGACAAGTTTTTACGTTTTACTTAAATATTAGCTAAAACCTTTTAAAAAATTTGCTTCGCAAATATCCGCGTTATAAAATAAAATGATGTGTCTTACCTAGTATGAAGGGCACCTCCCGCCCTCCCTCAAGTGACGGGGATAGTGCACGCAATTGAGGGAGGGCGGGAGGTGCCCTTCATACTAGGTAAGACATCATTTTATTTTATAACGCGGATATTTGCGAAGTAAATTTTTTAAAAGCTTTTATATAATGGATTTCCGCAAAGTAACGCCTGAATCTAGTAATTATATTAAATATTAGCTCCAACTACATACGATAAATTTGTATATAACAAGGATACTCGACTTAGTAGTCCTCAAAGCATTAAATTACGCCATTACCTTTTTATGTATTATAGTATAATGAAATAAATCGAGGCTAAAAACTAAAGTTCGTATTTTTGTGAGCAAAAATATTTTTTAAACTTTGTAACTGTAACTTATTCTTAAATTCGCTTAATTTTAAGCGAGCACTTTTACTGTTACATTCTGTTCCCAGAAACTTCGCAAGCGGAATTAATGACTACAAAGATATTGCATTAGCCTCTTTTTGTTTCCGCTTACTACAAACGCCGAGTTTTTCTTAAATTAAAATTGTGAATTGTTTTTCAGGAATTAGTCGTTAATAAAATTATTATATGCCAACATATAGCAGTCATGATAGCTCAGGAGATCGACGCTCGCCGTTACGTTCAACCCGAGTTCGATCACCGCGCACCCCACTAAAGCGTTTATGAGCTAAATATATATGAGAAAAACATGTTAAAAATCAAATAATACTATAGCAGAATGGCGTCTTTCAACGCTTTTTAGTACTGGGTGAATAAAATTTATAAATTGCTGACTATAAATTGTAATTTGTATTGTAAAACTATTAAAATATTTCATTGCTTTGAATAAATCTTATAATATTTTTAATAATTAGCTTATTATTAATATGTTATAATATAATATATTTACCTTAATTATTAATATATTTTGTTAATTAATCTGTTACAAATTAATAATAAAAATTTGTAACATGTTATCAAAAGTTCATTGCTGAACATAGACATTCCTCATAGACCGCCTCATAAGGGAGATATTTGACATAACTGCCAAGCTTGGCATGCGGTTTAGCACGTGCAATTTTCTAATACTTTGAGTTGCTATCAGGAAGATCAGTTTCATTTCAGAAAAATTGCATCGGTTCCAATAGATGGCGGTATTTTTTAGCCCAAGAGTAAAATACTCAGACCGACAACGGCGAGCAGCGTCAAAGGTGCTAGACGTATACACGATTTATTAACTGCGAATGCCAACCATGACGATTCAGATAAAGAGGTCCATGACCAGCTGTGGACTTTTAAGGACTAATGAAGAAGAAGTATAACTTGCCAATGATATTTTTTTTTCATAACTAAACGGGTATCGTTTAAATAGATTTATACGTGATAGATCCATATACATACCTGCAGCCTTAGAATAATAACACCTAGAACGATAGTTCCCTACAAAGCGGACGTTCAAAAGTGGGGCAAGAACAAAATCTATGTGTGCGTTATCAACTTGTGTTTACGCTAGACGAAAGACACAAAAGTGAAGAAATAATGTGGCCAATACATAAAATTTTCCCGAAAAGTAGGGAAGTTGAAACTATATTGTACTAATAGATACAATGTAACGTATGACTCACACAAATGTGAAAATAGGTTTGTTGGAATTCTATTATCGAAGTGCAGCCCGCTAAATTCAAAATATTTTTGAATAGGATATTTGCCTATCTAGCCAAGTGAGATACTTTTATGAACTATATAAATGTGATTGCATCATATTTTTCTTTGTAACTGTATAGAGACGTTATAATTATATGACTAATGCAAGTTCGATATACACCCGCCCGATGCCTGACACACGACTGTTCGACGAACGATTGACCGTATTCAGTATCTATTATTCAGTTTGTTTTTAACATTTTTTTTAATAACCGTCGAGTAATGGTGTACCGCACCTCACTGCGTGCATAATGTAAGCTACAATACGAAAAACACAAGAAAATTTAATTTTGTTAGGTTTTACACAGTCCTCACGGATGACAACGTATCTCTTTATTGAGGATAGTTGTAGATGTATATGGGTCATAGCATCCACTTATCATCAGGTGGACCGTGTGATCGTATGTCACCGTATCGTATAAAAAAATGTAAAGAACAATTTTTTGTATTTTAGTGGGCTTCCAACTGCTTTCATTTCGATTGTGTCTGATGTTTTCTGTCTCACAAGCCACAATGATCGGATCAGAAAGAAACATAAAACGAAAACCAAACATGCATCAGACCATATAAAAAGTTTCCTTAAAATTCATCATCCATATTTTTTTAATTTTTTTTAAAAACGTTACCCCCACACTAGGATTTTCTCCTGTATCGTGGAGGCAGCTTACAAACATAAATTGCACGAGGACAAACATCCAGACCTGGAACAATGATTTGTAAGGCATACAAATACTTGTTCCGTGCGGGATTTGAACCCGCGGCCCCCAGCGCAACAACTCATTGCTAAGCCACTGCGCCACGGAACCGTCGATAAATAAAAACAACGCGTTGCATTTTTTCAATGTTAGCAGCCCTCGTAGTAATAAGTTGTCAAGTTGCGTTACGCACTCTATTTAATGAGGGCTAATAATCTTCCACTCACCAGATGTCGATAGTTGTGTCTAAGGTGAAGCTTTTTGTAACATAGTGTCACTTAATTGAAAAATTAGTTTTAAATAAACCTAGCAAGCTAACAGCATAGCAAAGTGGCGAAGCAATCAGCTTTGTCGCGGATTCTAACGGTTGCCGTTGAGCAATCAGTTTCAAAATAGGAGGTTCAGATGCCTGGGTGATCAGTAATCGATTTCTGAAAACAGAATTTGAAAATTCGAAGTCGTTCTCGAGATAATCGTGGGACAGACGGACAGACGGACGAACAGACGGACAGACGGACAGACGGACAGACATCGTGAAATCAATAAGTGACTTCGCAAGCTTCGCCACTTAATAATAGTTTATCATTATCTAGAATATTATATTATTACACAACAAAATGCGCCAGAGATTTGACTCTCTAAAACTCTTTTAAATAAACGGCTTTTAGTTATATTTTATATATATATATATATATATTATGTAAAATATAACTAATAATACAGAAAGAAACCTTAAATATTACATGTTCTTAAGAAATTATTATCCCGCTATGAAATCTGTCAAATATATTACCTCACTGTAAAGTGGCGCCGCCCTGGTAGCAGAAAAAGTAGTGGATGCCCTCATTCCTATTGCGTGTTTAAGTTTTAATTAAAAAAGGTGGAAGAATTTTTCTTTCACTTTGGCAAGATTTCCATATAATGTTATATGTGACTTTTTAAAAATTCATATTTATTTTTGATGAATGTTTTACGTAAAAATATAAGTTGAAAAGCATTAGTTACTCGTGAAATGTAATGTTACTGTGTTTCTTGTGTTTCTCTGATGTACTGACATCCGTTCACTGCATAAAACGTTATTTTTAATTAAAATTTCGGGCGCTGTTTTCAACACGCCACGACTTTGAGCACTAACGGGCCGAGTATTGAACTAAGCCATACTGGCTTAGTTTGAGTTGCCTCATATTACGGACGCGGACTCGGCTTCTAGGTGTTATTATTCTAAGCCTGCAGTACGATTGGGTCGGCCCGACCGAGGTAGGACCACGCTCTCTTAGCATAACTTCCTAAAACAGCAAAATATGTGCTAGTGTGTTTCTCATGGTGGGTGTAATGAAAACCTGGAGAATCTTTTTACTGGTAACAAGACGTTCCATCTTAGTCCCCAGGGGTGGCAACGCATCTGCATTTTGATTTTTACTCGAGGATAGACGAACATATCTATGGGCCATAGCACCCACTTACTATCAGGCGGACTATGGTGCTCGTTTATCATCCATAGTCTATTAAAAAAAAAAGTATGACGAAGTAAATGAAATTGGTCTCTCTCTGTTCCTAAAGTTTCATTACAATTGGTTCAGCCACTTCGCTTTTTTATATATGAGAGGGTGCAAACGAGCATGCGGATCACCTGCTGGTAAGTCACTACCACTGCCCATGAACAACTGCAACATCAGGGGCATTGCTGATCCACTGCCGGGCTTTCAAAAAAGAGTAGGTCCGGACATTTTGCTGGTGGTAGTCGATTCCACGAGGAAGTTGTGCGAAGAAGAAAACTTCTTGTAAATCGCATAGTGGTGGACCGCCAATCATTCAGATGGTATGGATGGTATCTTGATTTTGTCGCGATGTGCGATGGTGAAATATAGCGGTTTTAATTAAGAAGTGGGAGATGCGATAGAATACACAAAGAAATTAGCTCGGACAGATAGACAAACAAACAGACAATTTTTGTTAAATATTCACTATTGTCTTAATGGCATGGAAATAACCCCTCAGCTCAATAAAGTTAGTTATTTCGATATTATAGACAGACACTTCAACTTTATGTAGATGTATAGATTACTGAACTTAATATAAAGTAATTAATTGTTATATGCTTTGTAATAAGTTACAAGCGTCGTTTCATAGGGCTTATCTTTGTTTTTTATAAAGTCCGACCGTGATATACTATAGACGCGTTCCTAGACGAACGTATGTCGCTTACTCCTCTATCCGCTTATTGTTTTTTTGTTGTTTGAAGTTTTGTACATGCAAAACGCAATGAAAACAAGATTGATAATAACGCCCGTGAATGAAGCACTAAACGTTATCAAGTTGTTTTTAAAAAGATTGTCTTATCAATTATACAATTTTACTATTTCATTTCGCAATAAAATGATGTAGGTATTACTACGTTGTTTAAAAATATAGTCCACCTGAAAAAGAGAGGTTTATTCACAAACAGTAGTAAAATTAGAGAATTTCTTTCGATATGTATTAAATATTATTCTGTTTTATTATATAATTGCCCTGTAATAATCTTCATCGAAGAAACTTCATCGACTGCAGTTCATGACAAATTCATACAGAGTTATTACAATTTTGAAGGTTCTGACGACATTGTTAAAAAGGAAGACTTCATTCCTAATTTATCAGACTTATTGATTTAAATAACAATTGAATCATATTTTATTATCGCACTACCTCATAACGCGAAGCGTTATTAGGTAGTGCTTTACCCTCGACACGTTAAGGTCAAGCAATTTTGTGTTCTTAAAATGCCTCTATCATAACCATATTGAGGTTATACGATAATATGAGTAGCCGTATATTAAGAAAACACTCTAATTAATCCATCTTATATATTCTAGAAAAATATTTTATACTGCTACTTTAAAAAAAAAACATTTTATAACCTGTTTAAATTAGTTTTACGTGGATGTCCGGATTTTGATATTGTATGTGATCACGATAACTCCCGAAAAGATTTACGTATCGAGACCGGGTTATTTTTATTAGCTTCAGAGTTACATTAACTGGTTCTCTATTTCATATTAATAGCCTAGTACGGGTACGCGTATAGTTTGTTAATAAAATGATTTTCACCTTTTATAAGTTTTAGTACTATTATAAATTTAAGGCGCTTTCATATTTTTTGCCCGTGATAGACATAGGACAAATTTACAGAAACAGAAACAGAAACAGAAACTTTTTTATTCAATATAGATTATAAATAATACTTACTGAAAGTCACTCTTTTGTATAATTACCACTGGTTCGAAAAAAATTTTGGTGGAATTTTGTTGTAAAAGCGTATACATCGCCCCAAGTACGAATTACTGACTCGATGGAGTCGAGCAACCGGTACTACTAGCTTGTGTCTGTTCCTAGCATTTACAGAATGAATATCACTTATTTTTGTAAAACTACTTTTATTTTTGTGTACGTACATTACATTTTCATAAATGTATTGAGAGGCCAAATTTAATATATTAATTCCCTTAAATTTTTGTCGCAGCGATTCTTTAGGCTTTATATCATAAATTGCTCTTATGGCCCTCTTCTGTAAAACAAATATAATTTCAGTGTCAGCTGCGTGTCCCCATAGCAAAATACCATACGACATTATGCTATGGAAATAGCTAAATTAAACTAGTCTAGCCGTTTCAACACTAGTAAGACTTCTAATATTTTTTACGGCATATGCTGCAGAACTAAGTCTGCTTGCTAGTTTTGATATATGGGGGCTCCATTGAAGCTTCGCGTCTAGTGTGATTCCAAGAAAAATGGTGGTATCTACAAGACTCAGTTTCTCCCCATTTAAAATTACATTAGTATTTAATTGTTTGACATTTGGAGTAATAAATTTCATACGTTTCGTTTTAGTGCCATTTAAATGCAAATTATTAACATTGAACCAATTTACTAATTTAGATATAGCATTATATTATTATAGCCAAATTAAGCTCGAAGTTGTTGACGAGTATGTTTACCTGGGACAAATAGTCCGACTAGGTAAGTCCAACTTCGACCGAGAGGTCAACCGACGGATTCAACTCGGCTGGGCAACGTTCGGGAAGCTACGACACATCTTCTCGTCAGAAATACCTCAAAACCTTAAAACAAAATTGTACAACCAGTGCGTGTTGCCAGTGATGACTTACGGAACTGAGACGTGGTCCTTCACTGCTGGCCGTATGAGGAAGCTCAAGGTCGCTCAGCGAGCTATGGAGAGGGCTATGCTCGGAGTTTCTCTGCGTGATAAACTTAGGAATAAGGATATCCGCAGTAGAACCAGAGTAACCGACATAGCCCAACGGATTAGTAAGCTGAAGTGGCAGTGGGCCGGCCATATAGCTCGAAGAACCGACAACCGATGGGGAAGAAAGGTTCTCGAGTGGCAGCCTCGTACCGGTAGGCGAAGTGTAGGGCGTCCCCCCACAAGATGGAGTGACGACCTGGTAAGACATGCAGGAAGTCGATGGATGCAGGTGGCTCAGGACCGTGCTTTGTGGCATTCCTTGGGGGAGGCCTATGTTCAGCAGTGGACTTGTGAAGGGCTGTAATGATGATGATGATGATGATTATTTACTTCGTCATATTTAAGCAATTGTCGACTTAATTTGAAAATTAAAGAAGTGTCATCTGCAAATAATACTATATCATGGTTATCTCCTACTATGTAAGGTAAGTCATTAATGTATACAAGAAACAGAAAGGGGCCGAGAATTGAGCCTTGAGGCACGCCCGTCTGTACCATCGACCCGGAAGAACTCATACTGTTAATGACAACTTTTTGCGTTCTTTTACTTAAATATGAAATAATTAATTTAAGAGCATCACTTCTTACACCGTAGTGTTGAAGTTTCCTGATTAATATTTCATGGTGAACACAATCAAAGGCTTTGGATAGGTCACAAAATATACCCAAAGCATCCTGTGAATTCTCCCATGCATTAAATATATATTTAATCAGCTCAACACCGGCATCAGTTGTCGAGCGAGCCCTTGTGAAACCAAATTGATTTTTATGAAGTAAATTATTTATATTAAAGAAATATAACATTTGATCAAGAATATTTTTTTTAAAAATCTTACTAAGTGTTGGTAGTACAGAAATAGGTCTAAAATTGGCGGGGTCTAATGTACTACCAGATTTAAATAAAGGTATTACTTTACTATACTTCATTAAATCAGGAAACGCACCAGATTTGATACTAGTATTAAAAATAATAGCTAAATGAGGCGCGATTGTATCTATTATAGATGCAATAACTTTAACGGAAATCCCCCACAGATCCGCAGTTTTCTTAACATCAATAGTTTTAAAATATTTTACAATATCTTTTGATGACACTTTATGAAAGGTAAAATTCTTTGTACACGCATTTACATTTTGTTTAAGTAATGATTCGGCGACTGCAGGAGAAGAATTCAGTGACTTAGTGGTTAATATCGGAATATCAGTAAAATATTTCTCGAAAACCATTGCAACGTCCTGATCTGATTCGGTTAATTTGTTATTAACACTTAACTGGTAGTTTAAATCGCGAGAGTTGATCTTACCAGTTTCGGTATTAATTATACTCCATGTCATTTTAATTTTATTAGAAGCCGTCTTAATTTTGTTGCTCAAATGCAAAGACTTGGCTGTGGAGCACACTCTTTTAAATATTTTTGAATATTTTTTTTACATATTCCCTAAATTCGACGCTATGATTATTTGACCTTTCATGGTAAAGATCATATAACCTATGTCTGCTCTTATGGACTCCTACTGTACAATGTACAATACAGCATATATCGATTTTATACTTTGTATAATCGATTTATTTTGGTAAACATTATTAAATTCTTTCCCTGTAGGTGAATACGTGTTAAAATAATAGAGCGCTAAATTTAAAACACGTAAATAATGTATTTTAAAAATCAGGAATACAATTTTTATTTCTTCAAAAGTAAATTAAACCGCTCATGAAGCGGGCACTTTTTGATATTCCAAACTATTTCTATAATAAACTTAAAGGCAAAAATAACATATAAATGTGCATGAAATAATTTTATATAATCATTTGTTATTTATTTAGTCTCATTTTTTGATAGCCGAGTTTTCGAAGTGCTTTACTTGATTGAAATTTAACATGGCTGCTGGAAAGGGGGGGGGGGGGGGGGTTATCGCAAGAACAAAACCGGGCGCAATGTAGAATTTATAAAATCTTTTTGCAAAAGCGTATTGAATTAAATAGAAACTTCGAGATGGATCAATGAATAGCTTACTTACTTACTTACTTATCTTCACGCACAATCCCTGACGGGGTAGCCAGAGAGAACAGATCGCCAAGTGTCACGATCCTTACATACCTCTTTCGCTTCTTTCAGATTCATTATCTTCTTCATACATGCGCGTCTAGGTATCCGAGTACTCTTGACCATCCCCTCTTCGAGCAATTTGCTCACATGGTCTTCGAAAGTTAGTCTCGGTCTACATCGACACCTTTTAATATTAACTTTCACGCTATATATTTTCTTCACCATTCAGTCTTCACTCATTCGCTCAACGTGCCCAAACCATTGAAGCACGCTCTTATCAATTTTTGTGATAAGGTCATCTTTCAAACCTACCATATTGCGAATCTCTTCGTTTCGCTTTCGGTCGGCTAAGGTAACGCCGCACATTCTACGAAGAGATCGCATCTACACTGCATTCAACTTGCTTTTATGCTTCTTCTGGCATACCCAGGTTTTGCTGCCATATAACAAAGTCGGTACCAACACTGCGTTATGTATTGCAAGGCGTGCACTCTTCACTACGCCTTGTCTTTTGACTAACGCAGTCAGGGCACCATTGACTTTGTTCCCGGCAGCGACACGCCTGTCCACATCTAAATCACATCTTCCATCCCGGCTAAAAGCACTCCCCAAGTATTCAATTTCATTTACCTGTTCTAGACATTCCTGATTTACCCATATTTCACACTTCGGTTTCTCTTCGTCCCTTTCAAATACCAGAACCTTAGTTTTATTAGCATTCAAACGGAGACCTTTTATTTCACATTCCTCTTTCATACACGTGATTAATGCCTGCAGTTCTGCCTCTGATGGTGCAATAAGCACTGCATCATCAGCATACAGCAGACAATTTACTTTTATGTCACCTAATTTCACACCCATACAGCTATCTTTCAGCTTCTGTAAACAGCTGTCGAGATACAGTATGAACAGCCAGGAAGACATGACACAACCCTGTTTTACGCCCGTTTGCATGCTAAACATGGGTGACAGGTCATGCCCTACCCGCACACAGGCTTTACAGTCACAGTAAAGTTACTGCACAGCCCTTAGCAATCGACCATCCACACCGTACCCCGGCAACAGTTCCCACATTTTCTTCCTTACAACCTTATCAAATGCTTTCTCAAGATCCACAAAAGCAAAGAAAATCTTCTAGTTAGCAGCCAGAAGATTTTCCGTGATCATGCGGAGAAAAAACATTTGATCCGTGTATCCTCTTCCAGGCCTAAATCCGCATTGTGCCTCCCATAGAAATCTTTCCGATTTCTCTTGCATCCTTCCTGTCAAAACCTTCGAGTAAACTTTACTTGCTAAACTGGTCAACCTGATCGCCCGATAGCACCCGCAGTCAAAATGTGAACCTTTACCTTTATATAAAGGCACAATGACTGCGGATCGCCAATCATCCGGGACATCCCCCGTCCGCCAGCACAAATTGCACAACAGATAAAAGCTGTCCCAGACGCGAGGCCCACCATACTTGACCATTTGAGCAGTAATCAATATCAATGAATAGCGGAGGAATAAAATAATTGAAAACATTATGCCATTGATAACAGACTCACGAAAATAGAGGAGAATACAGAGTTTACGATTATAATAAATTATTATTAGCTGAGTTATAGGTTTGTTGTGTTTTGTTGCATACCTTAAGCGAAAGCGCAAGGTATGTTTTACTATCGCCTAAAAATTAAGATTCCAACGTTTTATCGAATAAAATCGTATCTAGCAATCATATTATATATATATAAATGATATAAAAAGCACATTGTTAGAAAGATAAATGATTGTTAAAGTTATTAATATTTTTTTTTAAATCGATTAATTGCTATTTTTAAATAAAAAAGGGGTTTTAGTGGCTTATGGTGTGGATTTATCAAGTCCGGAAGGCTTGTAAACACTCTAACTTTTGAAAATATCAATTGTTTAACTCAATCTATTTTTTAATCTCTTCATCTATCATGTGGAAAGCCACTGAATGTAAATGGCAGTGTAATTTTGTTTTGTTTAGCTATAATTAATTTTTTTCGGCTCCAAAATGGCGAAATTTTCGTTGATTTGGTAGCCTTGTAAGTAAATTAATTCTGTAAAGGGAGCTAAAGCCACAGAGTAGTTTACTCACTCACTCAGTTCGACGCATAGTGTACTTTTTATATACTGGTCAGTCGCCGTCGTGAGTGGACATTGTTTCGGATGTTTGCAGCGGCTCAAAAAGATCGCTGTACAAATACACAATATTCGAATATCAAAATTTCTTAAATACCAATAATAATATAATAATAAGAGATATAATAATAATAATAAGAGATTCTTTCATCACAATATTTTAAAAGCACAGAATAAATAATAGTAGTACGTACTAAAAGTAAGTAGTATCAATTTTTTTTATCATGGGTGACATTTTCATGGTTTTCGAGTGTTGAAACCGATAGGGTTGTCGAAATGTAAATCCAAGATGGCGACCGCATCTTGGGTGTCATTTTCATGGTTTTCGAGGGTGTTAAAGCCGATAGTGCTGTCGAAATGTAAATCCAAGATGGCGGCTGCAATAGGTATCAATTTTTCATCATGGGTGTCATTTTCATGGTTTTCGAGAGAGTTGAAGCCGATAAATAGGGTTGTCGAAATGTAAATCCAAGATGGCGGCTGCAATAGATATAAATTTTTTCATCATGTGTGTCATTCTCATGGTTTTCGCGGGTGTTGAAGCCGATAGTGCTGTCGAAATGTAAATCCAAGGTGGCGGCTGCACTGGGTATCAATTTTTTTTATCATGGGTGTCATTTTCATGGTTTTCGAGGGTGTTGAAGCCTATAGTGCTGTCGAAATGTAAATCCAAGATGGCGGCTACAATAGATATCAATTTTTCATCATGGGTGTCATTTTCATGGTTTTCGAGGGTGTTGAAGCCGATAGTGCTGTCGAAATGTAAATCCAAGATGGCGGCTGCAATAGGTATCAATTTTTTCATCATGGGTGTCATTTTCATGGTTTTCGAGGGTCTTGAAGCCTATAGTGCTGTCGAAATGTAAATCCAAGATGGCGGCTGCAATAGATATCAATTTTTTCATCTTGGGTGTCATTTTCATGGTTTTCGAGGGTGTTGAAGCGGATAGTGCTGTCGAAATGTAAATCCAAGATGACGGCTGCAATAGGTATAAATTTTTTCATCATGGGTGTCATTTTCATGGTTTTCGAGAGAGTTGAAGCCGATAGGGTTGTCGAAATGTATAACCAAGATGGCAGCTGCAATAGATATCAATTTTTTCATCATGGGTGTCATTTTCATGGTTTTCGAGGGTGTTGAAGCCGATAGTGCTATCGAAATGTAAATCCAAGATGGCGGCTACAATAGATATAAATTTTTTCATCATGGGTGTCATTTTCATGGTTTTCGAGGGTGTTGAAGCGGATAGTGCTGTCGAAATGTAAATCCAAGATGGCGGCTGCAATAGGTATAAATTTTTTCATCATGGGTGTCATTTTCATGGTTTTCGAGAGAGTTGAAGCCGATAGGGTTGTCGAAATGTAAATCCAAGATGGCGGCTGCAATAGATATCAATTTATTCATTATGGGTATCATTCTCATGGTTTTCGCGGGTGTTGAAGCCGATAGTGCTGTGGAAATGTAAATCCAAGGTGGCAGCTGCAATGGTTATCAATTTTTTCATGATGGGTGTCATTTTCATGGGTTTCGAGGGTGTTGAAGCCAATAGTGCTGTCGAAATGTATTTAAACTACTTTAAAAAATTCCGTATAATCATGTTATACGTATTTTATTTATGCGCTTAAGGTATGCCCAATTGGATTTACCAATTATTTTATTATACTATATTTTATGTTCAAAAATTAGAAAGTATATACTTTTTTGTATGTTTTTTTTTTATCTCATAAGACTTATAACCTGATTAAATTAGTTTATTATGAGCACTAAGGCAATATAATTTTATTAGTAGGAAGGAAGTAAAAACATGTGAATAAGTGTTTAAAAAATATCTCGTTACATGTCTTACTAATCGATTATATTGTGAATTTGATTATTTACTTAACCACAGCGCTTTGCGTAATAATCTGTCTTTCGGCCGCCCGACTTGCGGTTCAAATTGCTTCATGAGCTCTTAACCATTGTCAGAAATACATTTGACTTTGATTTTTGTTCTTTTTATTTCTATATTTATATTTTATTATATAATTGCATCATATACATATATATATATATATATATATATATATATATATATATATGCCGTGTAGTGGCGGTTAAGAATATCAACTACCCCATATCTTCCCGTGGGTTATAAAAGGCGACAAAGGGAAACAGGCAGGAGATGGGCAGCAGCATCTTCCTGATAGTAGCCGAAATTACAATAAAAAAAACTGCGGTTGCCAACCCGCTCGCGAAGCGAGCCAACTATGGCAAATACCCCCCTATGAATGAATGTAACAAAGAGACGGCCCCCAGTCCCCGGCGGCCCCGCTATTCCTGGCTACGGTGGCGACCATGGTAACGGCGGGGCAGGGGGTGCTAATAATCTCCGGTGGAGGTTCGGTTGTCACCTACGACGACTCGACCTGCCAACATACAACGCACACACCCTGAGAACTGACGAGAAGATTGTGGAGCTGGAAGAAGAGATAGACAAGTTACGCTGGCATATTATAGGAATATCCGAAATCCGAAGAGAGGGGGAGGTTACGGTAATCCTCCAATCCGGCAACTTGTTTTATTACCGGGAGGGCGACCATCTGTCCCAAGGAGGTGTCGGATTTATCGTCCACAAGTCTCTCGTAAACAACGTTGAGAGTGTGTCGACGAGGGTTGCTCAGAATCACCAAACGCTAATCGCCGAAGGTCATACAGGTTTACGCACCAACCTCGGCACACCCCGATAAGGAGGTGGAGGAAATGTATGAGGATATCTCTAGAGCCATGCATTTCTCCAAAACCCAATATACGGTGTTAATGGGAGACTTCAATGCAAAACTAGGCACAAGAGAGAATGGTGAGCTGAAAGTGGGGAAATTGGAAATAGGGCAACGGAACCCAAAGGGCCAGCAGCTGGCCGACTTCATGAAGAAAGAGGGACTCTTTATGATGAACTCTTTCTTCCAGAAGCGGCCCCACAGGAAGTGGACCTGGTCGAGCCCCGACGGTTGGACAAGAAATGAGATTGACTTCATTATGACGACCAGACGACAACTGTTCAGTGATGTCTCAGTGATCGCAAGGGTGAAAACCGGCAGCGATCACCGAATGGTTAGAGGCACACTGAACCTAAACGTTAAGTTGGAGAGGTCTCGTCTAATGAAGTCAACGCTCCGTCCCCCTCGTGCTCTGATCCAAAGTCCCGAAACCTTTCAGCTCGAGTTACAAAACCGTTTTCAGCGCCTTGAAGACGATATGAATGACAAGCTTGTGGAAACTGTCCATGCGGTCGGAGCTAAGTTCTGCAAGACCCGCCGCAGAAGAACACAAAAACTCTCCGATCACACCCTTAATCTCATGGTTGTTAGACGGGAGATAAAGCTAGATTCTACAACAGATTTGACAGCATACAGGCAACTGAACAGACAGATCACCAAATGCATGCGGCGGGACTTACGCAACTTCAATACAGCTCGTATTAAAGAAGCGATCGAGCGGAACCAAGGCTCCAAAGTTTTTGCCAGAGATCTGTCTGCTTAAAAGAGCCAACTGTCAAAGCCGAAGACAGAATGTGGCAGCATCGTTTCCGGGGCACCTGAAACGATGACGACGAACTCTCAATTTCACTCAAAATCGAGTGAAATTGAGAGGTTCTATAGGCAGCTGTACACGTCATCGTTGGAGCCACACGCAAGTGTGAGTAACGATTTAAGAGCGAGTCTTATCCGACATTATTCCGATGATATCCCGGACGTCAGTCTGAGCGAGATTAGAATGGCTCTTCAGCACCATAAAAACGGCAAGGCCCCAGGCGAGGATGGAATTACAGCGGAGCTTCTGAAAGCGGGCGGAAAACCGGTACATGAAATCCTTCAGAAGCTCTTTAATTCTGGCCTCCATGGTGGCATTACACCGGAGGCGTAGAGCAGAAGTGCGATGGTCTTTTTCCTCAAGAAAGGCGACAACGCTCTCTTAAAGAACTACAGACCGATTTCCCTTCTGAACCGCGTCTAAGTGCTGTTTTCAAGAGTCATTACGAATCGTTTCGCGCGCAGAATTGACGACTGCCAGCCTCCCGAACAAGCCGGTTTCCGAAAAGGCTTTAGCACTGTTGACCACATACATACACTTCGGCGAATTGTACAGAAGTCAGAGGAGTACAATTTGACACTATGTCTGGCGTATGTGAACTATGAGAAAGCCTTCGATTCCGTCAAAATTTGGGCGGTGCTGAAGTCCCTTCAGCGGTGCCAAGTTGACTGTCGGTATATCGAAGTGCTGAAGTGCTTGTTCAGTAGGGCCATCGTAGGCTATCCGAGTACAGAACCAGAGTACGAAACCTATCCAATTGCAGAGAGGTGTAATACAGGGTGACGTCATATCCCCAAAACTCTTCACCGCTGCATTGGAAGACGTTTTCAAGCTTCTGGACTGGAAAGGATACGGTATCAACATCAATGGCCAGTACATCACTCACCTTCGATTTGTCGACGATATAGTCCTTATGGCACAATCACTGAAGGACCTAAGCACTATGCTCAATGACCTCAATAGTGCTTCCCAACGGATAAGTCTTAAGATGAATATGGATAAAACAAAGATCATGTTTAATGTCCATGTCACACCTATGCCGGTAGTTGTTGGGAGCACTAAGCTCGAAGTTGTTGACGAGTATGTTTACCTGGGACAAATAGTCCGACTAGGTAAGTCCAACTTCGACCGAGAGGTCAGTCGACGGATTCAACTCGGCTGGGCAGCGTTCGATAAACTACGACACATCTTCTCGTCAGACATACCTCAAAACCTTAAAACGAAATTGTACAACCAGTGCGTGTTGCCAGTGATGACATACGGAACTGAGACGTGGTCCTTCACTGCTGGCCGGATGAGGAAGCTCAAGGACGCTCAGCGAGCTATGGAGAGGGCTATGCTCGGAGTTTCTCTGCGTGATAAACTCAGAAATGAGGATATCCGCAGTAGAACCAGAGTGACCGCGATAGCCCAACGGATTAGTAAGCTGAACTGGCAATGGGCCGGCCATATAGCTCGAAGAACCGACAACCGATGGGGAAAAAAGGTTCTCGAGTGGCAGCCTCGTACCGGCAGGTGAAGTGTTGGGCGTCCCCCCACTAGATGGATTGACGACCTGGTGAGATGTGCAGGAAGTCGATGGATGCAGGTGGCTCAGGACCGTGCTTTGTGTCATTCCTTGGGGGAGGCCTATGTTCAGCAGTGGACTTGTGAAGGGCTGTAATGATGATGAATTGCATCATATTTTGTCAATATCGTAAGTATAGAGGTCATTATTATCACCCTTACTACGGTGAGGGAAAGCATTATTGCTTTCGATGAGCGGAAGACACAAACATTTTTATAATCTGAATCCCATACAAAAGGGGGACTGATTATAATGGTGACTGATGTTGATCATAAAGATGAGGACGACTCGGCTCTTTTCCTAAAGTCTGATTTTTAGTACGTGTTCGAGAGACTTGTGGACGCGATACAGCTCCTTATGATGTTCCTGTCAGAAGCGTGCGAGATTTGTATGCAGGATATTCAAATGGATCATTATTATTACAGCCCATTACAAGTCCACTGATGAACATTAACCTCCCCCAAGGAATGCCACAAAGTACGGTCCTCAGCCACTTGCATCCATCGATTACCTGGATGCCTTATAGGTCCTCAGTCTACCTAGTGGGGGGACGCCCTACACTTCGTCTGCCGGTACGAAGCCACCACTCGGGAACCTTTTCTTTTTCAAATGGATACCCGGTATTAATATCCGACACCCCATGTGACAGATGGTCGTCCTACCAGTAATAGAACAAGTTGCCGGATTCGAGGATTGATGTATCCTACCCTTTCTATTCGGACATCAGATAATCCTATAACATCCCAGCGCAACTTGGCAAAATCTCTTCTTCCACATCCAGTATGTTCTCGTCAGTCCTCAGGGTGCGTACGTTGAATGTTGCCAGGTCAATTAGTATAAGGTGGCACAAATAGCGGGGAGGTCAGGGACTGCGGGCCGTTTCTTTGTAACTTTTACCATGGGAGGTATATTTCCATAGTTGCCACGCTTAGTGATCGAGTTGGCATCCGCATTTTTAGCTTTGTCAAATAATTGACTTTTATTGCTGGCCCAATCATACTTCAGCATACTATACCATACTATAATAACTCAGAATTATAACAGTATACTATTTACGTGATAGAGCCATGCTGTAGCACGAAAGGATCGATTCAACCCGGGAAGAGTTATGCTTTCACAGAAAACCAGCATAAAACTAACTGTTCGTATGGTGAGTGTAGAAAACCGGAGCCCCTTTTTACTGGAAACGAGGCATTCCATATTAGTCCTCCGTAGCAAGCCCTTACACTGTGTGGCGGCTAATACAACATTTGGAAATTTTAAAAATGATACGCCGCTGAAACGCAACCCCTGAAATTCTTGGCTTATAAACTGTAAGTCTACAGAAAATAAATCATAAAACCTAAAAAGAAAAGGAGACTTAGTTTTTAGCAACATAATGCTCGAAATTGTTAACGAATATGTTTACTTAGGACAATCGCGCCGACGAGGTAAGTCCAACTTTCGAACAAAAAGTCCAACAATGAATACAACTCGGATGAAGAGACTTTAGTAGGAAAGTACTATACATCTTCTATCTCCTACAAACTTAAAGTATACCAGCGAGTGGAATTACTTGTAATGGCACCAATCCAAAATCAAAATACCGATATAGCTAATCAGATTAATAAAATGGAGTTATGGCCACTATATTATAATAATAATGTATTTGAGCTTTTTGCGCTCTTAATAGCTAATTACATATGTTCATAATGACTTGGTGAGACGTGCAAAGAGTTGATTGATGCAGGTTGGCTCAGAGCCGTACTTAGCTGGAGCCACCATATTATTTTTTATATTTGCAGTAGCCTTATATTCAGCAGTCAACGAATCAGTATAAAATGTATAATACGGATAATTTATAAAATATAAACAATTTAATTTACTTAAATATTAACATTTTACATTTACACAAGTATGACTTAATAACACAAGTGATGAATTATATATAACCAAAGCAATTACTTACGCCGGTAGTAAGAGAAATAATTTTCCCGTCAGTTAAATATTTCCTTCTAATTTATTAATATGAGTAGAATTTTTATCTACATTTATAAGCGACATAAGCTAAATCAAGAAAATTATTTGAAATGTAACTGATACTTTTAACGTTTATTATATCTTCTTGCAATAAGAGGCTGCCAGTCAAGAAACATTCTTATCGATTGGTTGTCGGTTCTTCAAGCTATATAGACATCCCGTTGCTACTTCAGTTTACTTATGCGTTGGGCTATGTCGTTCACTCTGGTTCTCCTCATCATTAAATCTACCAAGCACAGATACTCCGGTTCTCTATACTCACCGTACGAAACACAGCACTATTAAGCCACCTTCCACAGTCGGACTGACCCATTCGTGCAACATTCATAATATACGAGTAGCTGCAGTATGGCTCTATCACGTAACATTTGTAAGTATAATGTAATAATCTATATTGACTAAAAAAGTTGATTTTATTTTCAGTCTTTTTAGCCTTAGCTCGTAACAGTCCACCAGGTACTTTCCATAGCCGCCTCTCTAGATCTTAATATTTTAAATAATAAAAGTTATTAGCTGAGCATTACATATATGATATCTTTTCAAATCAAGCCTTAATGCAATATTGTAATTAGCTATTATATTACAAATAACTTTTTTTAATTATTTGGTATATTCTTTACGTAAAAACACAATAATTATAACTCTGTCCTCAGCACTTAATCCTTACTTAAGTCGCTACATTATTAACTAAGCTACTTCACAAGTTCAAGATTGTAGCCTCACTTAATTAAATTCTTTCCCAGATTTTCATTAAGAAGCAACAACACCCTAGTGATAAAGGATACCGACTGCTAAACTTGCAAGTCGTGGGTTCGCATTCGCCTTTTATACATAATCTAAGAAATAAAAGGAAGTACTTTTACATGTAGTGTTAATAGTATTACTAGTATACTTTTTATTTAGTTTTTCTATTTGTCTAATAATATATTATATTTTTTATAGAATAGGGTGACAAACGAGCACACAGTCCACCTGATGGTAAGTGGTTGATGTGGCCCATAGACATCTACATATATCCTCGTTTGCGAATCCAAATACAGATGCGTTGTCACCCGTGAGGATAAAGATGGAATGCTGTTTTCCAGTAAAATTGTCTCCGATTCTCAACACTCATCATATGAAAGACAGCAGTGTTAAGCTGCTATTTTACGCTAGTATTCTGTGAGAGCGTGGTCCTTCCCCGGTCTAGCCGACCCATTCGTGCTACAACTATACTACTAATATAGCTGCAGCATAGTTCTACCACGTTAAAAATATATGGGGGACGAGTCGCTCGCGTCCATAGGCTTCGACCACCTAATGCAAGGGTCACCCTACACGTGTTTCCCGGGTAGTGCTAAACAAGTGACATAGCCGAAAGAACAGACTCCGCTCCTCGCCATGTGGTAGTGCATATTCTTTCTTTCTTTATTTTTTAAAAAAACGTAACCCCCACACTAGGTTTTTCTCCTGTATCGTAAATAAGGAGTAGCGTAAATAACACTACCCCCTACTTTCGTGCCATGAGTCAAAAAAGAAATGAAATGGCCCCGAGTCCCCGGCGCCACTTTAATGGGGCAGGGGTGCGAAGAATCTCCGGGAGGAAAACCTGTGACAAGGTTGGCCACAGGTCACGTTCTGTCGCCCGGAGGGACGTAAACTGGATTGCGGAGGCCCGTCTGGCTACGCTGAATACATGTGGAGCAATGAATGATAAGATGAAGTACTACGGGAATTAATAAAAAATAAGTTAAACAACTGCGATAAAATCCGTAAAAATGGCTTTATTCAAAATGAAGTATGCAATATGATGTATGCTGGAGGAATAGTTGTATTATGTGTAAATGAGGCGAAATGGAAGGGAAAGGATGCAACTATGCATGGCATGTATACCGCGTACTGGTATGATGTAGAGGAGACCGAGCGGGGATGCCAGGGAGTTGGTATAATCCTTTCAGAAAGAATGGGTCATTGTGTGAAAGAGTATGAACGTGTAAGCCCGAGACTGCTATGGATACGAATAAAAGTGGAATTAAAGAAGTTGTTTGTTCTACAGGTCTACGCCCCACACATCTCTAAGCTGATTTTATCATTCAGTCAGTTTTCACCAATCAGTTTTGGGAGATGGTAAGGATGGTGCTAATGAAATACTAGAGTAATTAAAATATTGTAAAATTAGGAGATTTTAATGGAAGGGTTGGGGTGACGAAGTATGGTTATAAAAGGATATTGGAAACGTTTTGTGATGAAAGTATAAGTGATAATGGTGGAAGCCTCCTCGCCATATGTGTAGAAAAGAGTATTTTTGTGAGGAACATTTTCTTTCGTCATAAGAATATTCACATGTATACATGGAAAAGAGGTGACGGTAGAAATACGATAGATTTCATAATTTTGGATAAAAGAATGAGGAACGCAGTGGTAGTTACAAGGGTGTACCTGGGGTCTAACGTATGGGCGGATCATTACTTGGTCTTATGTCCAATTAATGGTCTATTCAGACGTTGGCGGCATCAGATATCTGTGTCTACTACTGCGTTACCACATATAAGAACAGAGAAGCTACAAATGAAGATGTGAAAGAGATGTCCCATTGTAGACTGAGGGTAAATATAAATAGTATGAATGAATTGTGTATGAATGACTTAAACTTGGAGACTGTGTGGTATGATGTAAAGAAAGGTTTGGTGTAAGAAAGAGTATGTGATGTAAGTTAGATAATAAATGAAAGGAAAAATAACACGGTATAATAGGATGATGAGATACGGATGGAAGTAGAAGCAAAGAAGAAAGCATGGCTAGATTTACAAGCAACTAAGGCTAATAATTCTATCGGTATGAGTGACGATATTGAAAGAAAAATGGCATTCTATAGGCATCTAAATAAGAGATTAAAAGAAGTAGTTGAAAGGAAAAAGCAAGAGAGAACGAATAAGAATGATAAAAGAATATCGGATCAACTCCAGGAAAATATTAAAACATTCTGGAAACTCGTAAGAACTGCCAGGGGAAATTCAAAATAGCCTAGAATGAATACTATATGAGACCAGAGTGACTGTATTCTGAATGACGAAGTTTCGAGCTTAAGGAGATGGAAGAAATACTTTGAAAGCGTGTCTATGAGTGATGAGACGTTTAAATTAAATGAAATAGGAATTCCGAAAGAAGAGGAAATATATAGAGACATAAGTATATATGAAAAAATGCAAGCAATGAAAAGTATGAAAGCAGGTAAGGCAGCCAGATAAGATAGAGTATCACTCGAAATGCTAAGTGCTGGAGTGGGTGTGGTGGCAGACCTGCTGTACACCTTGTTTAATTTATATTGGGAACTTAAGTGTGTACCGGGAGACTGGTGTAAAGCCGTGATAGTCTCAATATATAAGGGAAAAGGATCGCAGCAGAACTGTAAAAACTGCCGTGGTATCAATCTTCTTAGCATTGTGGGAAAACTGTAAGCTAAGGTACTTGTTGAAAGAGTTATGAAAGACACCGATTGAAAATTTTGGGATGTGCAAGCGGGATTTAGAAAGGGAATGGGGTGTACAGATGAGGTATTATCCATGCGTATGATTACGGAGAAGTTTTTGGACAAAAACCAAAAATATTTTGGGCGTTAGTGGAGTTGGAAAAGGTTCATGACAGAGTAGGCAAACATATGTTATGAAAAACACTGAACTCATTTGAGTTGAGCGGTGAGTTGATACAGGCATTGAAGTATCTGTGTAGGGACTTTAGTGCTTGAGTCAAGATCAACGGGGCCTACTCGGACCGGTATGGCATCCATAAATAATTCAAACAGGGCTGTAAGACTTCCCCGTGACTTCTTTCGTGTCTTGTAACTAATTTTCCAAAAAACTGTCCATAAATAGGTTAAACTATTCATGGGCAATTTTTTTGGAAATTTGAAAGTTGAAGAATGCGGGTTAAGAATGGGTGAGTTAACCGTTAAATATCTTTTGTACGCCGATGATCAAGTCATACTTGCGTCTTCGGCTGCCGAGTTGCAAATGATGGTCATTAAAAAAAAGGAAATGAAAGTGAATGCAAGTAAGACGAAAGTTATAGTTTTTTGACAGAGAAGAAAGTAAAACGATATGTGAAATAAGAATAGAAGGGGAGTTGGTTGAGCAAGTAGATGACTTTGTGTATTTGGGATGTGTATTTAGTAGGTATGGTAGATATGATAAGGATAGAGAATGACGAGTGAACGCAGAAAATAGAGTGAATGGGGCTCTACACTCTATTGTGGAAAGTCAAAATGTGTCCAAATAAGGCACGTATGGCAATTCACAATGCTGTGTTAGGTCCTACTTTAATGTTTGGTAGTAAGTCGGGTGTAGTAGGAAAAGAACGAGAGTAGAACAAATGTTTTATAAATGCGGTCACAAAAAGATCACTTGCGTTCACATTCATACCCCTTTCTATTAATGACCAGTTCATTAAAGTAACTATCATTTTGCAACCCAGCCGCCGACGATGCAAAAATGACTTGATCATCGGCGTACAAATGGCATTTGATGGTTAACTCACCCATTCTCAACCCACATTCTTCAACTTTCAAAGTTTGCAAACAACTGTCCATAAATAGGTTAAACAGCCACGGGGAAGCTACACAGCCCTGTCTGACACCTTTATGGATGCCAAACCAGTCCGAGTAGACCCCATTGATCCTGAGACAAGCACTAGAGTCCCTATAAAGAGACCCTAATGCCTGTATCAAACCAGCAACATTCCTGTCCACTCTGTCATAAGCTTTTTCCAAGTCCATGGACGTCCAAAAACTTTCTGGTTTTTAGCCAAAAACTTCTCCGCAATCATGCGCATGGAAAAGACTTGATCCGTACACCCCATCTCCTTTCTAAATCCAGTTTTTACATTCAAATTTTTTTTTGTTTGTATGATACATGTACTTATATGCGCAGATATAAACATCAATTCTCGTCAGATGGAATAGTAGTTAAGCACAAGCTTGGAGTACTTAAAACATTGTGATAACAAATACAGAAATGTAAGTAACTCATGTTTATAAAAACTAATAAACCAATCAATAACATTAATTTCATGCAGTCAACTGGCATTTTGTACTAATTTAAGAAAGATAACGACTCATTTAAAAAAAACGTTGAGTTTCTGTGCATTCGTTAATTCTAGTTGGATATTGACATTGCTGATTCATAGATGAGAAACAGGTCAAGAGGTGACGGTAACAAGATGGCAATTTGAAAAAGATATAATACCTAGTAATAAAAATTTTATATTGACGAGCTGACGAGATGTTTAATTTATTTATTGTACAATTTATTGTTTTTCTCATAATTGAAACACCATGCATGATTATGAATTCTGATAAATTTCCGAGTACACATACAAACACAGCATGCAAAGCTTAAATACAATAACATTGTAAGTGGGATCGGGTTTTTTATCACAGATAGATTAACCTTCGAGTGGCTGATCCCTGACCTCAAATTTTGTATTTTTGCATAAGTGTTGGGTATAGCTAGAATTCATTTCGCATTTAGTTCACTAAGCGATTTGGTATAACCCATATATATGTAAAATCATAGTATATGTTTTATATAAATCGTTTGGCTTTGGCAACAGCGTGGATGACAATTTTATGATCTCAAGTTTTTTCACGTAATACTCTTTGACCAACAGACAAGAATCTAGCGACAGACTATTGGAAGAAAATCTATCCAAAATACCCATATCATAGTAGGATGTATTGTATTGTAAGTGTAACTACAATAGATATGTATACGTATACGGGCACGTCATGCCTAACAGCCTTACGCCCAGCTAACTCAGTGGTCTCTCAATAAATATCTGTTCCTTCAGACGGTCGTGTGTTTTATTAATATTAATTGCCATACATTACAGTGGCGCAGTCAGTAAATTTATAAATATCTATCAGGAAGATATTCGAATTTAATTTATGTAAAGGTCCGTGGACCACTTATAGTGCATAGAAAAATATTTCGTCGTTAACGACGTAAAAATGATTTACGAGTACCTACATTAATAGCGTACATCTGCAACGAAACGTATGAGCTCATGGTCGACCTTTCCACCCTTAAAAAGCCGTCCGAATTGGAATATGAAGATCTGATTCAAGTACTTATAAAAGCATATTCAGTCTACGCAATCAATTCTTTCTGAAATATATAAATTCAGGAAAAGAACAAAAGTTACTAACGAAACAGTGGCGCAATTTGCTGCTGCCTTAAAACACCTGGCACGGTCTTGCAATTTTAAAGCTAATTTGGATGAGAAGTTAAGAGACTAAATTGTATGCGGTCTCAGAAACAAACTTACCCGCCAACGGCTATTTTCTGAAGATAATCTAACATATTCAGCGGCATATAATAAGGTGATAACTTTGGAAACAGCAATGACGGACGCAGCGACAGTTGAGCAACAGTTAGAAGAAGAGGCCTCGGGTACACGCGATGCTCACGGGGCATGCGGCGCGCGAGGCGCACACGACACGTGACACGTGGCAACCGCGGGGTCCCCGCGCCAGACGGCGAGGCTACCGTACGCGGAGCACGGACCAGCAAACTGCAAGGGTAAAATCTGCAATGTTTAATGCCGGAGAGTTTTGTCGGTGCTGTGGTGATCATGATCATGTGGTCAGGGTTTTTAAATTTAAATATTACGTATGTCAATTATGTATAAGGAGAGGGCACTTAATAAGATTATGTCCAAATTTCCGGGGTAAGGCGAGTGATGGATCGGCACGGAGGAAGAGGTGGATCACATGCAAGCTGGTTACGGTGCAATCGACGGTGCTGCTGGGTCGAACGGCTTGTACATGGTGAGGCAGCTCAGCAGCGGAAGTGAGCCAATCATCGCCAAGTCTAAGTCTGTGGACAGACGATACAAATGCATACAGGTTCACCTATATCTTGTATTAGTTTAAGTTTAAGATCAACTTTTCACATACGATTGATAGTTTAAAATTAAGTGGTTACGGTGTGAATCGTATAATTTAACTTATATATAATAGGAATAATTGTATCCTACAATAATGTAAGTAAGCCACTGAAATGATGTTATTAAAAACGATGGGGTACCGTTACTGGGACAAGGGTGGCTTAAAGATCTTAAAATAAATGTTATGATTATGAACGTTAATTCCGTAACTGAGAGTTGAGATAAGATGGACTCAATATCCAGCAACGATAGCAGATTCGATTACAAGACGTGTGTGGAGAGGTATCCTCACGTGTGTAGCGATAAATTAGGTAAATTGAAAGGCGAGCGATTGACAATGCGCGTGCAAACCGACGCGTCCCCTGTGTACAGACGAGCGCGCTCCCAGCCGCTAGCTTTGTGACTGCGAGTCGATGCCGAGTTACAACGTATGCAACGCGCAGGTATAATATCTATAATTCCGACCTCCGATTGGGCCTCGTGTCTAGTGGTAGGCCTTTAAAGTAATGGTTCTTCACGTAGTTGTGGCAACTGTAAAAACACCGTTAACCTGGTATTAGAAATTGATTGGTATTAGAAATTGATTACCACTCCCACGTATTTAATGTTTCTTTAATAATTTAAGTAGAGGAAAACAGTTTTCTTAAATTAATTTGTCGGAAGCGTATAACCTAATAGACGATTCAAAAATTTACATCGTTGTCAACACACACAGAGATCTTTTTGTATACTTATAACAGATTAGTTTACGGCTTGGCATCTGCTCCTTCAATTTTTCAGCGAAGATTAGAAAAACTTTCGGTAGGCATACCACACGTTTCCAATTTTTTGATGATATAGTGATAACGGAAGTATAAGTACAGAACATAAACAAAAAATTACACGCGGCTTTTGAGAGGTTATCTAATCCTGCCTTGGGAAAGGGTTCAACAAGGGAACAGTTCGTAAAGAAAAATGTAATTTTTTTTTTCAAAGCAAGTCAAATATTTAGGATATGTCATTTCGGAACATCGGACAAGCAAAAAGTAGAAGCGGTACTGAAAGCACATCCGCCGACCTATATAACGGAATTAAAATCATTTATAGGAATGAACTTTTTCATGTAAAGGAATTTCCGAAATTTTATCTCCACTACATAGTTTGCTTAAAAAGATTCCGTTTGGAGATGGGATACTGAGCAAGTGTAGGCCTTTGAAACAATCTAATGGAAACTTAGTAGTTGTCCGGTTCTTATACATTATAACGAAGAGTTATCAGTGATATGACGTTACGACGCGGGCGCGCGGGGCGTGGATGATGTGATGTTGCGTGGATGATGATGCATCACACATCACACCGAACGTGGGGAGCGTCCGGTACTATAGTCAAGTGCAACGAGAGGCAGAGTAATGTTTCACTCATATTTGTATGGGCGTAAATATATTCGTCATGAAGTATAAAGGACTGGCTCGAAGTTACGCCTTGTGGGTTTTAAAATAAAGTGATCAACTTCAGAGAAAAGTCGATGACTTTTACCAATGCAGCAAGGAATATGAGAAATCCCTCAGATTAAGTGATGCATTGCAGTTACAGTTAAACGAGGCTAATGAGCAGATTGTGCAATTAAAACAAGTGCAAAAGTTAATTAAAACTAAAATTAATGTCAAAAATTATATAAATGTATGTAAAGAAAAGCAAGAATTAATTAAAAGACTTAAATTATATTCAACTGAGGTGGAAAATATGTATAACTGTTATGAGACTGATATAGAGTGTCTAATTTCAACAATTTTATCACTTAGAACTCCCTACAAATTGTATCAAATAAATATTCATCGGCTCAGGATGAGATAAAAGAACACATATTGGCCATGAATGATCTGGTAAAGTCATGTAAGTATAATGAGGAGCGCTTTGACTCCTTAATAAAACATCAGAGTGAGTATCAGCGCTCCATAGCAGCTCATTGGGGACAATTTGTGTAAATATTAATAATAACAGTAAGGACTCATTATTTTCACCTACACTCTCTGACAGTGCCATGACAAAGAATATTAATTTAAAAAGTAATTTAAATATTAAAAGAAATAAAGTTATTATGCATTGCGATGACATAGGCAAAAATTTGGGCATGATGTTAAATAACTGTTTAAAAGGACATCTGGTAGTAATTATTGTTTGGCTGGAGCATCCTTTAGTCATATAATAAATAGAGTTTAACTAGTAAGTTTTTCATAAATTGATTATTCTCTTTTTATGAGAAGAAGCAATGTAAACAAAACTTAATTATTAAAATATATTGATTATCTAAATACTTTAATTGTACATAAAATTATCTTGTTTACATTGCCTTACATACAGAGTTGGCCACAGGAAAATAAAATAAGATACAATTTAAATTTATTAGTGAATAACTTTTCATGTAATAACAATTTAAACTTGACATTTGATTGTAATAATTATAATAATAGAATTAGTTTAATAAATAATATAATATAAAAAGAAGTAAATTTAATTAAGAAATTTTTGACAAGAGATAGGTATTACCTACCCAAATTTAATTTAAGACAGATAGCAAATGTGCTAACTTATTGTTTATATATTAATTCACCCAAGGTCTTGGATACACAGATATCTGCTTCTCTTGAGCACCATAATGACTTAACATGTAATTTGGAATCAGTTCCAAGTAATTTAATTTAGAAAATGAAACAATAGAGGTTACCTCTAGCAGTTACAATAATTTAAATAATTTAGAAAATAGCTCAAAAATCGTTTAGTGTATGACTCATCAAAATGATAATACTTTTTTTACATCTGGTGCATCAGAATATAAAAGGCATTATGGGCAAAGATCTAGAAATAAAATTTCTTAAAAAGCAACATTATTCATATTTTATATATAACTGGACATTGGTTAAAAACTTATAACTTAATAGAATAGAATAGAATGATTTTTTATTCAATACTAGCTGATCCTCGCGACTTCGCCCGCGTGTTATTTGGGGTTTTAGTTTTTTTTGCGCGGAACCCTAATTCTTTTTCTAAAATAAAAGTTGCCTAAGTTACTCCTTATGACAACAGCTATGTACCAGTGAAAGTCCCGTCAAAATCGGTCCAGCCGTTTCAGAGATTGGCCGGAACAAACAGACAGAGAGACAGACAGACCGACAGACAGACAAAAATTTGAAAAATTGTGTTTTGTTATAAGTATCGTATATACTTTCATATGCATTTAGTAAAAAGCCGTAATTTTGACATTACAAACAGACACTACAATTTTATTTATTTGTATAGATTGATTATTACATAATACTTATTTAAAGTCATTTTTATTTACCACTGGTTCTTTAAATACATCTGTCCTGGGAAGAACCAGCAAGAAACCCAGCGGGACTTTTTTTTAAACATATTTCACTTAACAATAATTTTGTTTATACAATTTTTAAATAAATTTTCATAGAACCAGCATGGTGACGATCACCTTATTCCCAGGGGTTATTTTCATTCATCTATTCCTTGATATTATAATAACCCTTTTTGTACAGTTTTTCTTTAATAAAACTTGTGAACTTGTTTATTGACAAACTTTGAACATGTTCTAGGATTTTGTTGTAAAAACGTATACATTGCCCCATAAATGAATTACTGATTCTGTGGAGTCTAGTAACTGGAAATAAATATTTAACTTCACTACATAATCACTAAGTGGCCAGTTCATTTAATAGAGAAACAATAAATTAGTAAATTATTTTCATGTAAAGCACGTAAAGATATTGTGAGCCTCTCTGTTGAGTGACTGTAAATATGACATGTGTTGAGTTTAAGCACTTCGTTGTGAGCGTCAACAGAACCCCATGTTCTAAATATGATACTTTTGAAAAATTATGGAGGAAGTTTTTGTCAAGTTTAACAAACAGAATAAATCTGTTGTTATATGTGGAGACTAATATCAATTTCCTAGAAGCTCCCTCCACGAATATTAAATTTGGATCATTGTTTAAATCATATGGTCTTTAATTTATTTTTAGAGTCAACCCATATTACTGAATGTAGTGCAACATGTATCAATAACATTTTTGCAAATTTTAAGCCGTTACATAACCCTTGTTGATACTCTCTCAATCTTTACAACGTTGTTAAAGAGAGACTTGTAGACGATAAATCCAACACCTCCTTGAGACAGATGGTCGCCCTCCCGGTGATAGAATAAGTTGCCGAATTCAAGGATTACCATGTCCTTCCCCGCTCTTTGCACCTCAGATAATCCTAAAATGTTCCAGCACAACTTGTCTATCTCTTCTTCCAGCTCCAGGATCTTCTCGTTAGTCCTCAGGGAGCGCGCGTTATATGTTGCTAGGTCGAGTCATCTTAGGTGGCAACCGAACCTCCACCGAAGATTCTTATACCGGAGTAACAGAACACAAAATGTTGTCATTAATAGTATGAACTCTCCCGGGTCGATAGTACAAATGGGCGTGTTTCAAGGCTCAATTCGCGGCATCTTTCTGTTTCTTGTAAATAATAGGTAGGTAGTAAGGTAGTAGTGAGTAAGGTAAGTCGTATATTGTATGTATGACTTACCTTACATAGTAGGGGATACTCATAATATAATATTATTTGCTGATCACACTTCATTAATTTTCAAATTAAAATGACTATATGAATAAAATACATAGTAAAATAAATTAGTAAATTGGTTTAATGTTAATAACTTGCATTATAATGTCATTTAAACGAAATATATGAAAATCATGACTCAAAATGTAAAAAATTAAATAGTAATGTAATATTAAACAGGGAGGAACTGCGTCTTGTCGATATCACCATTGTTCTTGGAGTAACACTAGACGCGAAGTTTCAATGGAACCCTTATATATCAAAATTAGCAAGCAGACTTAGTTCTGCAGCATACGCAGTAAAAAAGATTAGAAATCTTACCAGTGTGGCAACAGCTAGACTTGTTTACTTTAGCTATTTCCATAGCATAATGTTGTACTTCGATCCCCTATAACTTCGTTGTGGATAAAGCTAGAAGCCTGAATTTCTGACATTCAGTAACCAAGCAAGCATTGTATAAACACGATGTGTTTTAAATTTTATTAAAATTAAACCAGTAGTTTAAGAACTATAACTAGTCAAAATTTCTTAATTTTGTCACTCACTGACTGACCGATCATCAAAACTCTAAGGCATTTCTAGCAGACATAGAAGCTTCAAATTTAGAAAACAATTAGTGTTTAGTGTGTGAATAAAGGAAAAATTCAAATATTTTGCAATTTTGGTCCAGTTTTCTAGATTCATCAACTGCATAATTAACTTTGTAAGCCCATATAAACATATAGGATTACAAAGTTACATTTGCAGTGAATAAATCAGTGTACCTGTATATGTATAATATAATGGAATAATAGGTTTAGATAGGTACTTAGATATAACTATCTACAAAAAGAAATGAGATGCTGTCAAAAACATAACTTGTAAAAAAAAAAAACCAAGTCCCGCAACTCAGTTCTTCTACCGTAAAAAGTTGTAAGATCCATGTAATACCGCACTAAGCAATCTAATTTAATATAATATGTATTACTTGTGAGATACATTGTGTTTTCATGCGATGGCCAAGTCAATCTATTTATTTAAAACATAAAAGATTTTTAACATTGATATGGTCACGGGGGGGACTGAGGTGTATGACGTCCCAATGTCATAGTTAACCACGACTACCTCCAGATGAAAAATATTAATTGTTGTTCCGATCTACGCAGTATGAACTTACAGTATGTAGTTTTAGTTTGTCCTATAAAAGAGAGTCTCTTATATAGGACAAACTAAAAGATCCATAAAAACCCGCGTTAAAGAACACATAGCTGATGTGAAAAATAGACGCTCCGGGAAGTCTGCAGTCTGTGAACACGTACAGGATCGCCCCCGTCACTACATTAGATTTGATAGACCACAAATTCTCGGTAAAGAACACCGATTCCTTCCAAGGATGATTCGCGAGGCTATTGAAATCTAAAAACATCTTAATTTCAATAGAGAAGATGGCTGGGTGCTACCATCTGCTTGGGATCCCATAATTAATAAAATTAAATCCCAACCCAAGCATACAACTGCAAGACTTCATGATACTGTAAGTTCATACTGCGTAGATCAGAACAACAATTAATAATTTCCCATCTGGAGGTAGCCGTGGTTAACTATGACATTGGGACGTCATACACCTCAGTCCCCCCCGTGACCATGGGTGCTGTAAAGTGCTTGAAACGTCGGGAATGTAAAATAAGTTAATATACGCGATAAAATCCGTAAAATTAGTTTTATTTAAATGTGTAGTATTCGCGTAAATATAAGAAATCATTATTGATATGGTCACTATAAGATGTTGTTAGGTTAGCTAATTACGCAGTAACTTAAGACAGAAGGACCCTTAAATAGGGACTGAATAAATTAACCGACTTGGTATAACATGGATCTCACAACTTTTTACGGTAGAAGAACTGAGTTGCGAGACTTGGTTTTTTTTACAAGTTATGTGTTTGACGGCATATAATATACCTGAATAAGAACAAATCGTCGTTGCGACTTTAAGATCTCTTATGTATAAAAATCAGTTTTATGAGATAATCGATAAAAACCGTCTACCGAAAAAAATATAATGAAACCAACTACAATAAAAAATATAGGTAAGACCCACATGATTTCCTGCTTTTTAATTTGCTATTGTTAGTTGAAATTAAAAATAGTATCATAGTAAAAATAAAAATAAAATATTTATTTAATACATAAGATATTTTGGTTGCGCTTTATGTATCACGTCAGAGCTTTTGAACAAAAATGCCTATAATAATTAAAATAAAAAACTATTAATTTTACTGAAATATTTTATATTTCTAAGGAAACACTAAGGTAGGATAACAGTTGAATTACAAGTTAGAATAAAATAAAAATTACAAATCAAATTACCACTATTTTCTGAGGTATACTTATATAATTATGCATTAAGTACCCGGATTAAATTGTAATACATCGTAAAACGGGTGGTAATCTCGATCTATTACCATTTTCAGTTCCTGTAAATGTTTAAACTTGCTCTCAGGCATTTTTAATGGAGATCTGTACAATCGGCTTGGAGATACCAGACAGTTTCTTTGATTATTTCTTCTTCTGTACTTACCACTCATCGACATGTCTTAACCTATAAAATATTGAGCCTTTGGATGAATATTTAAGACCTCTAGTGTCCAACACGACAGGATCTCCCTTATTTTTGCCAGGCCGTATGGATTTTAGGTTAGATTCCATCTCTTCAAAATTTACAAAAAAATCATGGTGAATGGATTTGACATTGAGCTTGTAGGAGCGAAAATTGGGTGGTTTTATGTATTGCTCAATAGTGGAGTGAACACTATTCACTTCCATCACAGTATGCCCCTTTTCCAGTTAAATTTGTTCTATACAAATTTTCCTTCTATGCGGCTTATCGCTTAGAGCACTTGACAAAATTCGGTTTTTGGTGTCCGCATCCATCAGAAATGTTGATAACGCGCACTGTGGCAGGTTTTGACAGTAATCTATTAAACAAGATATGAATTCATTAGCAGTAACATTACCATCTACTTCGTGCCAAAAGTAAATTGTCACGTTTTTGGATAACACGTCATAAACCGTAAAGTTATGGCATTGTAATTTTTACTTGTAGTATAATGCACTAGCCAATAGCTTTGGGGCAAGGAAAACACTTTGAACGTCGACTGTTATAACCACAACCTTTTCGTTTGCACTAGCTACGGCATTCTGGTTGGCTTCACGGGCTTCAATTTTCTCTCGTATGTCTATCATATTCTTCTTTGGAAATGTTACCAGTTTTATAACTACAGCACGTGTCGCACTGGTCTTTGCGGGGATAGTGAATGCCGATATTTTCTTTAGTTATTACCTTCGAAAATGTCTTTTTAGAGGCAGCTCTGTAATGGTCTTCAATACACCACTCCTTAAAAACCTAATACATATGGAATTCAGATCTAAAAGTCGATTCAACATAATTTTTTTTGAGCTAGACCGACAGTAATGGCTCGGCACTGTTGGTAAAATATCCAGCAATGTTTTAATAGTTCTTGTCAATTCGACGTTCCTTCCTGGCCTAGCAATAATATTTGAACTTGATGCAGTGTTTTCTGCAGATTTTTCCTCAATATTTTCTTCGATAGTATCAACCTCTCTAGTCCAGCGACGAAAACTGTCTTCTCCAATGCAAATAGTATTAAGTAAAAATAATTTACACACTCTCACTCTTGTGCATTTTGCGTCCAATTTGTTGATGAAGATATCGTGGCCAATTTGTTTTTTTGCTTGTTAACCTCTGTTGAGATTTACGTCGTCGTCTTATACACCTTCTCATTGCTGATGATTTTATGAACCCTATCTTTTCAGGCCAAGTCTTGAGCTTCCAAAAATGTTTATGAATTTGTTCACGTTCTTCATTGGATACAAGAGCACAAAGAAAATAATTTTTAGATTTAGGAACTACACACGTGTGTAAGCAACGTGGTTTCAAAATTCTTTCACGCTTCCTAACGCACGCTGTCCATTTATTAGCTAACTTTTTATACCCAAGGTACGATTTACCGGCAATCCAGGCTTCTTTATTCAGTTTTACGGTGCACGGAAGTGGTCTTTGTACAGATACAGAGGTATTAACATCAATATTCTCGGGAAATGATACCCCACTAACACTGTCATCACCATCACTATCACCATTATCACTATACAGAGAAGGCAAGGTCCTCCGTGTTCTTAAAAATAAGTTTCTGTTTCTTCGTAAATCTTGCACAGACAACGACCTGATATTTTCATTGATGTCCAAATGTTCTTCAACCTGGCTCCACAGTGGATAAAGAATCCGCCTCCGCCATGAAATCACTGGGACCCAATTTGGATCATCATCACTGTTATCGCTAAAATTTTCAAAACAGAGGTGTTGGTAATAGCACTTGTTTCGATTCAGATGCAATATCAGGGTCTTCAATGGCATGGAGTATGCTGATGGTGGATTAGATGAAGCATTCGTAACGTCATCTTCAGACGCAATACCCTGATCTTCAGTGGTAAGGAGCATGCTGATGTTTTTATGAGATAAATCTTACGTAACGTCATCTTGATTATATAATCCTGAAGATATTAAGCCCAAGTCTTCTGGCGTAATAAGGGAACCGCTAGAACAGTTTTTCACCTTAGGCGATTCCCCAAAATCATAAAAAAATACTTGATTCAAAGTCACCTGTATTTTGCTGATTAACTAATAACTCAATCTCAGTTGGACAGAGCGATTTACTCATTTTTTATGGTTTTACACTCACAAATCGAATAAACTTTCGTTTTACGCAAAGCGGACGAAGTAACAACCTGCAACGCATTGACGTGTAATACCTATAATGAGCGACATGTATCATGTATCACGATTGGAGAATAATCACACGATTTATCTGTCTCGCTTGTCCCCGTGATATGTGTGCTCTGAAGTCACCTAGGTAAATAATTTTAAAATAACCGCCATTCTCGTCGTGCATAATAACGCACATAAGATATTTTGATCTAATAATTGCCTAAACGTCCCGAGTATGACATATAATTAAAAACTCGTATGTGTACAGTTACACATAAGATATTTTAAGCACCAACTTTTAATTGGGAAGCACATTATAGATATTGAAATTGGTAAACAAATGACGATTGAATAGTCGTATACACATGAGAGTTTTCGCATTCGACAGAGCTTCAAAATGTGAAAAAGACTGGCGTAAAAAAGTGATTTTACCTAAAGTGACACATAAGAGGTCTTAAAGTCGCAACGACGAAATTATCTTAAACAAATACAGACAATATGCGGAAAATTATTCAAATTCACGTACGCACTCTGAATAGAGACAACCAACAAGAGATTTTAAAATTTCCAAATAATCGTATCCCACTTTCATAGACGTTTGCTTCTGATTATACCTGGTAATCTGACTTTTTTTGAGTGCACGATAAATCATTTTTAGTAATTTTTTAAGAAGAAAATATAAAGCCGAATAAGTGTCATAAATCGATTCCAAGCAGACTGCTTTGGTTTGCAATATCATATATGCTATACAAAGATCCTACTTCTGTTACTCTATTATAATATATTTTTACGGTAGAAATGGGATATGATATAAGAAATGGAATAGCTATGGGAAAACGCGACTGAACACTGAAATTATATTTGTTTTACAAAAGGGGGCTATACGAGCAATCTATGATTTAAAACCTAAAGAGACCCTCGGAATAAATTTAATGAAATGAATATATTAACTTTGGCCTCTCAATACATTTATGAAAATGTAATGTACGTCCACAAAAAGAAAGTTAGTTATACAAACATAAGTGATATTAATTCTGTAAATACACATAGACACAAGCTAGTAGTACCAGTTACACGACTCCACTGAGTCAATAATTCATTCTTTGTGCGATGTATACGCTTTCACAACAAAATCCCAGAAAATATATAAAATTTGACCTGTTCGTAGTTCAAATACTTTATTAAACAAAGTTTGTGTAAAAAGAGTTATTATAATGATAAGGAATTTATGGATGATAATAACCCGAACGAGGTGATCGTTACTAAACTACTTCTAATTAATTATTTTGTATGGTTAATTGTGTAACATACATAACTGTAAGCTGTTATTTAAAAAAAGTCCCACTGGATTTCTTGCTGGTTCTTCCCAGGACAGAGGTTTTTTTCGAAACAGTGATAATTAAACAAAATAATGACTTTCAATAAGCATTATTTGTAATCTATATTGAATAAAAAAAGTTTCTTTTTCATAACCCTTAGGAATGAGGTGATAGCTACTATGCTGTTTCGAAATAATGTTTTCATAATAATTGTTTAAAATATTATATTGTAAATTGTTCTTTAAAAAATGTCCGCTGGGTTTCTTGCTGGTTCCAGTTGGAACCAGTGGTAAAAGTAAAAAATTACTTTCTATAAGTATTGAGTATTGTAATCTAGATTGATTAACAATGGTTCTATTCTAAGGACATATGAAACGACTTGCTAATTTAGATAAAACTATAATTTTATATTATCTTAAATGGATTTTTTTAAATCTGATTTAACTTATGTAACCTAAGGTTGATTAATTATTTTTCCGATATTTTTAATTTACGAGCATAATTTTATGATAACTCCAAATAAATTTTAATAACATTAATATAAAATGTTTATTTCTTTTAAATAACCCAATTTCATTAATTATAATATTATAAGAAAATAAACGCTAAGATTGTCATAACATAACGGATGTGCCGTTATTTTTCGAGCTGCGATTATTTATTAGCAAATTATATGAATATAAAAGATTATTGGTATTATATTTTTATTTGTATCTATCATGTTAAGGTCAGTGATCCTACATATTTTTACAGGCTTAAGATACAACTTAAACAAAATAGTAATAGTAAGTAGTAACTTTCAAATTAAGTAATAATATAATAATAAAGCACAACGTAAACGACACGATATATAATTGTTAGAATATCCGTTTTTAAACATTCCTTACAGTCTTTACTGAAATATATCGCTCATTATTCATACAAAAATACTTACATTTAATAATACAATGATGACCGCAATGTTTCCATTTGATCAAAAGTAGTCTCTCGTCGCTAACTAATGTGTCGTAAGCTGACGGCAGCATCTTCATTTAATTAAATCGGGCCCAAGAGTGCTCCGAGGTGGTACTAATGTCTCTATTACTAGTCAAATCGTGTGGCTTCTACTCTGAATATTAAAGTATCTTAACAAAGTTTCACAATATGAATTTTAGTTTACATTTATTTTAACATTATATCTCTAATATTTTCTAAAGCAAATACTCCGGTGTTCGTTATATTTTTATTAAGTATATTGTATAACTATACATTATAACATGCAGTCAGAACTATTTTTAATATTTAATACACATTTTCATTGCATTACCTAAATAATAAAATATCTTGATACATTATAGGCTTTTTTTAAATTTGATGTTTATATATTTTATAATGTATGTTTGTTTTGTTAATCTAATAAAAATCAATAACTATATTCTTATATTTAAGCGAAGATTACACATTAAACAAAACGATCTTTTACGAATTTTTCGCGTTTAATTTAACTTTTTAATTCCCGACGTTTCGGGATTAGTCGTACTGTGTATAAGAAAAAGACCCATACCAACCGATATTTAAATGGTGAGTCGCACCATAATTCATCAGTCAGTTAGCTACCGTAGGAAAATCTTTTGTTTCAGAGAGCACGAGGGATATGTGACAGAAAAATCTGGCCGCCGAGCTTCAGCACGTCGAGCAAGTATTGCAATATAACAAGCTTCGGGTCCCGCGCCTACGTCACAGTGAAGGAGTGAAGCCGGCCACAGTCGAGCGTGTGCCTGCTGTACTACCCTATGTCAGAGGAGTCTTATACAAGGTTGGCTACATCTTGAAGCGAGCTTCCATTAAAACATACTTCAAGTCGCTGAAGAAGATTGTTTATTTTTACTTTCTGTCAAGTGTCATATCCCTCTACAACATGCAGGAGTGTACAATCTGGATCGTGAATGTGGTCTCTCTTACATTGAACAAACAAAAATATCTACAAAAACCCGCGTGAAAGAACATATAGCTGACTTAAAGCACTGACGTTTCGGGAACATGTTCAAGACCTTTCCCGACATTACATTAGATTAGATAGACCACAAATTCTCGCAAAATAATACCGTTTCCTACCAAGGATGATTCACGAAGCTATTGAAAATAAAAAACATCCTAATTTCAATATAGCAGATGGATGGGTGCTGACATCTGCTTGGGATCGTATAATTAATAAAATTAAGTCCAAACCCAAACACACCACTGCAAGACTTCAAGATACTGTAAGCTCATTCTGCGTAGGTCAGACCAAAAATTAATATTCAAAAACTGAAGGTAGTCGGGTTAACTATGACATCGGTCTCATCGGGAACACCACTGTCTCACCCCGAGACCATTACATACATTACAAAACGTTACATTTAACGCGATAAAATCAGTAAAAATTTGTTTCATTTATATTATTCAGTTTTTTTTTAAATTGCCTCAAGTATGATACTTACTTGCGGTGAATGATGGACGACCGATTTCAAATTTTTCAGACACTGCGGCCGTTTCTCACAATCATACCAAATACTGACTAGATTAGTAGTAATAGTAGTGTTCATGGGCGGCGGTAGTCACTTACCATCAGGTGAGCCGCATGCTCGTTTGCCCCCTCTTCTATATAAAAAAAAGTAATGGCGGTGCAAGAAAATCCAAAAATCACTATAACGCTCAAATTCAT
Source organism: Parnassius glacialis (assembly GCA_033319125.1). NCBI lineage: Eukaryota > Metazoa > Arthropoda > Insecta > Lepidoptera > Papilionidae > Parnassius > Parnassius glacialis. The sequence goes on along the minus strand of JAVANC010000026.1, from coordinate 33,250,048 downwards.
ATTTCCTGATTTTATGAGTATTTTCAATTCTAATAGGTTAAATCGTTCGTGGAATCTCAATTATATTAACGCTTATTTCAAAACATACACCGTGAGTGAAATTGTGCACTGACCACAAAGTACTTCTTAATTGAATTAAAACTCGAGCGTCTGTTAGTTACGTGACAGTTAAGGCTCCATTACAACAATTAACTGATTTATTATCATTACAGCCCTTCACAAGTCCACTGCTTTATATAGGCATCCCCAAAGAAATGCCACAAAGCACGATTCTGAGCCACCTGCATCCATCGAATTCCTCTATGTCTTACCAGATCGTCACACCATCTAGTGAAAAGTCGCCCTACACTTCGCCTAACTGGTATGAGGCTGTCACTCGAGAAACTTTCTTCCCCGTCGGTTGTCGGTTCTTCGAGATATATGTCCAGGTCACTGCCACTTCAGCTTACTAATTCGTTGAGCTATGTCCGTTACTCTGGTTCTACTGCGGAAATCCTTTTTTCTAATTTTATCACGCAGAGAAACCCCGAGCATAGCCATCTTTATGGCTCGCTGAGCGACCTTGAGCTTCCTCATACGGCCAGCAGTGAAGGACCACGACTCAGTTCCATAAGCAACTGGCAACACGCACTGGTTGTACAGTCTCGTTTTCAAGTTTTGAGGTATAGCTGACGAGAATATGTTTTTTTTTATAGGATAAGGGTGACAAACGAGCACACAGTCCACCTGATGGTAAGTGGTTGCTGCAGCCCTAGACATCTACATCTATCCTCTATTACAAATCAAAATGAAGATGCGTTGTCACCCGTGAGGACTAAGATGGAATGCCTAATTTCCAGTAAAAAGGGCCTCCGGCCACCTGCACTCACCAAGCGTAACGCAGAGGTAAACCTCTACTTCACGCTGGTTTTCTGTGAGGTCGTGGTACCACCCCGGTTCGAGCTGGCCCATCCGTGCGACAGCAAAAGCTGCCGCGTGGCTCTACCACTATTATATGTGTCGTAAATTCGCGAATGCTGTCCAACCGAGTCGAATCTGTCGATTAACCTCTCGGTCAAAGTTGAACTTACCTAGTCAGACTATTTGGTCCAGGTAACAAACATACTTACTTAGTGCTCCCTATAACTACTGGCATAGGTGTGACATGGACGTTAATAATAATAAATCTTTATATTATTAACGTATATATATAATAAATAATCTTTGTTTTTTTTCATGTTCATCTTAAGACTTATCCGTTGGGAGACACTGTTGAGGTCATTGAGCATAGTCCTTAGGTCTTTCAGCGAATCTGCCATAAAGACTATACCGTCGGCAAATCGAAAGTAAGTGATTTACTCGCCATTGTTATCTTAGTATCCTTTTCAGTCCAGTAGATTGAAAACGTCTTCCAGCGCAGCTGTGAAGAGTTTCGGGGATATAACATGTCTTACACCTCTCTATTAGCCGATTACTTTAAAATATGGAATGAGATGCTCACAATTCGCTAAAGATCCATGCTACAAAAATTTTGGAAACATGACTTACAATGGGATGACCCTCCTCCCGAACTAATCTACAATGAATGGACTCAATTTTAAAATGAGCTGAGTTGTATTCCGTACATTGAAGTTAACCGATGGTTAGGTCTGGATGAAAACACAATAAGAATCGATATTCATGGATTTTCTATGCCTCAACTATAACCTATTCCGCAGTTATTTACAGCAGAGTTATAACGCAAAGTCATGTGAATGTATCTATATTAGAAGCAAAAACGAGGAATGCCAGTAAAACAAATTCCTGTACCACGTACCATGGCTTCAGGAGTTAACGTCTTGCGCTCAACTAGTCTTTGATATTGATGAACAGATTTAGAAAAGAAAATTTCTATAAAAACAGTAAACTTTTTGAAATAATAAAGGTAAAATATAAGTATCCTTGGAAATTCATAAACAATAAAAATATTTCAATTTTTACTGTTAATTTTAATCACTTATAACAGTTTTCCCTTTTTCCCAAATAGGAAATAATATGTAAATATTATTACTTTGTCATATTTGAGGCGCAAATGACATCCAAAATATTTTAGGTATTTGTACACTTTTAATTCAATCGATGTTAACTGAACCATTTGAGAAATATCTGGGGGCACGGTAGTGCCCCCGCCAAGTCGAGCAATAACGGCACGGCCGTACCATCCTTTTCTCGAAGCAGTTCAGGCCATTTCCGACCCCCTATAACTTCGTTGTGAATAAAACTAGAAGCTTTGAGAAATATCTGGGGGCACGGTAGTGCCCCCGCCAAGTCGAGCAAAAAAGCGGCACGGCCGTACCATCCTTTTCTCGAAGCAGTTCAGGCCATTTTCGACCCCCTATAACTTCGTTGTGGATAAAACTAGAAGCCTGAATTTTCAGTAATCAAGCAAGCATTGTATAAACACGGTGTATTTTAAATTTTATTAAAATTGAACCAGTAGTTTAAGAACTATAACTAGTCAAGATTTTTAACATTGATATGGTCACGGGGGGGGGACTGAGGTGTATGACGTCCCAATGTCATAGTTAACCACGACTACCTCCAGATGAAAAATTATTAATTTTTGTTCCGATATACGCAGTATGAACTTACAGTATCATGAAGTCTTGCAGTTGTATAACATTGGGACGTCATACACCTCAGTCCCCCCCGTGACCATGGGTGCTGTAAAGTGCTTGAAACGTCGGGAATGTAAAATAAGTTAATATACGCGATAAAATCCGTAAAATTAGTTTTATTTAAATGTGTAGTGTTCGCGTAAATATAAGAAATCATTATTGATATGGTCACTATAAGATGTTGTTAGGTTAGCTAATTACGCAGTAACTTAAGACAGAAGGACCCTTAAGTAGGGACTGAATAAATTAACCGACTTGGTATTACATGGATCTCACAAATTTTTACGGTGGAAGAACTGAGTTGCGAGACTTGGCTTTTTTTACAAGTTATGTTTTTGACGGCATATAATACTCGTATACCTGAATAAGAACAAATTCTCTTAAACAAATACAGAAAATAGGCGGAAAATTATTCAAATTCACTAATAGAATAGAGACAACCAACAAGAGATTTTAAAATTTCCAAATAATCGTATCCCACTTTCATAGACGTTTGGTTCTGATTATACCTGGTAATCTGACTTTTTTTGAGTGCACGATAAATCATTTTTAGTAATTTTTTAAAAAGAAAATATAAAGCCGAATAAGTGTCACAAATCGACTCCAAGCAGACTGCTTTGGTTTGCAATATCATATATGCTATACAAAGACCCTACTTCTGTTACTCTATTATTATATATTTTTTACTTATTATAAGCCAGCTCTCGACCACAATCCCACCCGGTGGTAAGTGGTGATGCAGCCTTAGATGGTTTAATCGCACTGTTTTTGCGTAAAAAACGCCTATTCATTCTTCACGCCTTGAAGATGCCCAGATTTTATTCGGACGGAAAGATAAACACCGGCAAAATATTCCACACCTTTGCTGTACGCATTACAATAGACGAAGCAAACCGTTTGGTTCTAATGCGTGGAATATTAACAACAAAGGGGTGAAGACTCGCCGACCGCCTGGTTGTCCGATGATGGAAAGGAGAGGAAGGAATTAAAGCGTGTAATTCCTTCCTCTCATTTCCACCGCACGCTCACCGAAATGCATCCTATAGAATACCGAGAGACTGGCTACTTAGCGCCTGTGCTTGAGGCTGACAAGATTGGTTTCAACAAAATCAAGGTCACCAATGAGCCTCTTAACACGTTTCTTCACTGAGTAAAATGTGGTATTTTGCAGCACCAGTACATATTTGACAGCAGTACTCAATGCACGGCCGGAATTGCGCTTTATATAGGGTGAAAAGGAAATTATGAGAAAATGAAAAAAAAAATCACCATTGTCTAGAAACAGACTTTTGATACATTTTAGCTTCTATTATAACTGACAGAATAAGTAGGTAAGAATAAAGCCAATCTCACTGTCTCAGCGAGCTATCAGAAGAGCGAAAACGCTTCAGAATAAATGACACTTAAAACTCACCCAATAATTTAGAAGTTTAGCAATGTAAGCGGCCCAACGCTAAATAAAAGCTTTTGGCATAAAATTCACATCAAATGCAATGACGGAATAAAATGCATAATCGTGTGAACAAATTAGAATATTTGTTGCAAATTACACAAACCGCAAATGAATGTGAAAATTTTAAACAACAATAATATTGTATTAACAGATTCTCTGCTCATGTTCATGGAGCATTATTGCTAGCGTGTCTACAATTTCACTCTATATAGGTAGATATAATATTTGTATTTTCAGCAAATAATTTGGGATATTAATTTAATTAAACCACCTTGCAGACACTATGAAAAATGTAATGAAATTAATACTGTATATTATACACTTTAGAGTCTTAGGAATTTCGCTATAAATGTGATCACGTCTCCAAGTTTCGCAACAAGTTTAAATGATTTCCAATTAAACAAATGGGAAAACTAACGTTATACATATATCTACTGTACTGTATGATGTGCACTATTTGATCCGAAAACACCGAGGTTTGTATAGATACAGATCATTTTAAACTGGTTCATAACATAATTGTAGGAATGCCTCAAAACTCAAACAATATTTCTTGACCTCTCGGTCGAAGTTGGACTTACCTAGTCAGACTATTTGTCCCAGGTAAACATACTCATCAACAACTTAGAGCTTAGTGCTCCAAACAACTACCAAGACAGGTGTGACATTGACGTTATACATGATCTTTGTCTTATCCATGTTCATCTTAAGACCTATTCGTTGGGAGGCACTATTTAGGTCATTGAACATAGTGCTTAGGTCCTCCAGTGATTATACCGTAAGGACTATATCATTGGCAAATCGAAGGTGAGTGATGTACTCACCATTGATGTTAATGCCGTATCCTTTCCAGTCGAGTAGCTTAAAAACGTCCTTCAATGCAGATGTGAAGAGTTTCGGGAATATAACTTCACCCTGTCTTTCACCTCTCTGCAGTTAGATAGGTTCGTACTATGTTTCTCGGATAGCTCATACTCGGATAGCTATCGGAGTCCTACTGTACAAACACATCAGTACTTCGATATACTGACAGTTAACTTAACTCCGCCCAAATTTCGACGGAGTCAAAGGCTTTCTCATAGTCCACATACGCCAGACATAGTGGCAAATTGTACTCCTCGGACTTCTGTACAATTTGCCGAAGGGTATGTATGTGGTCCATGGTGCTAAAGCCTTTTCGGAAACTGGCTTGTTCGGAAGGCTGGAAGTCGTCAAGTCTGCGCGCGAGACGATTCGTAATGACTCTCGAAAACAGCACGTAGACGCGACTCAGAAGGGAAAATCGGTCTGTAGTTCTTCTTAGTCTTCAAGAGAGCATTATCGCTTTTCTTAAAAAACAAGATTTTCGCACTTCTGCTCCACGTCTCCGGAGTAGCACCACCATAGGAGACGAAATTAAGAAGTCATCGGAATAGTGTCAGATAAGACTTGCACTTGGATCGTTACTCACACTTGCGTGTGGCTCCAACGATGATGTGTACAGCTGCCCATAGAACCTCCAATCACACTCAAAATCTCAGGTGTCCCCAAAACGATGCTGCCACATTCAGGCACTGGTAAAAACTTTGGAGCCCTAGTTCCGCTCGATCGCTTCTACAATATGAGCAGTATTAAAGTTCCGTATGTCCCAACTCATACATTTAAAGATCTGTCTGTTTAGTTTCCTATATGCTGTCAAATCTACTGAAGACTGGAGCTTCAATTTCCATCTCACAGCTATGAGATTAAGTGTGTGATCGCAGAGTTTAACTTAACTTAGGTCCAACGACATGGACACTTCCACAAGTTTGTCATACATATCGTCCACTTCATTGCAGTCTTCTAGGCACTGAAAACGGTTTTGTAACTAGAACTAGAAGGTTTCGGGACTTTGAATTAGAGCACAAGGGGGACGGAGCGTTGACTTCATTAGAGGACACCTCTCCAACTTAACCTTTATGTTCGGTATGTTCTCTTACCATTCGGAGATCATAATGTTCATCAAATGATTCATTATATTTATTTATTACAATTATAATTTAAAAAAGCAATTTAAGGCCATTTTATAATTATATGGCCAGAAAATCTTAACTATTTTAATGTAGGGACGCTTAGCGGTGTTTCATATCGTAACAATATCGCTCCAGCTCCAGTTGGGGAATCTATGGGAAGGTCTTTTACAATCTGAAATACTTTGCAATGGTTACCCAACATATTATAAAAATTTAATGATATCGTATTTAATCATTCCTCCCTACACATGGAAAAACCTAGTTAACTAATTACTGTGAAACGATGGCGATAGTATTTTATTAATAATATTTTTATAAATATATTCTCATATAAAATAAAGGCTTAAATACCTTCCTCTGCTAGGCACAAAAGTTCTCTTATTTCAGAGATGATTTTAACTCATTAAGTTTGACACGCTGCTCAAATGAGTATTAACAGACCTATGGTCGATGTTTATATGTGATAATATAATTTAATTTTTCAAACGTGATTTTTTCCTCTAGATGTTTATTTCACCGCTGAACACTTTAATTATTTATCAAAATTGCAATCGACAATTTAATTGGTGGTAGTTGGAATCGAACTCAACATATTCGTCTCATAAGTAACATGTAACTTTAAGGCGCGTGCTCATCATCTGAGTTACCACAACAGATCCATATCCTCGTAGAATGGATACAATTCTACAACATTACATAATTTTTACATTACATTTAACAGTAGTAGAGCCAAGCGGTAGCTTTTGCTGTCGCATGGATGGGCCAGCTCGAACCGGTGTGGTACCACAACCTCACAGAATACTTGCGTGAAGTAGAGGTTTACCTCTGCGTTGCGCTTGGTGAGTGCAGGTGGCCGGAGGCCCCATTCGCCCCCCTCCCATCAACATTGTAGTGGAATTAAATAAAAGACTACCCCAGGAGGGTACCAGCACCCCTGGAGAATCCCTCGCTGAGCATCCATGACCAAACTACTTCACTCCTGAGCGTGGGTGCTCAGGCTGCCCCGCGTAGTCTGGGGGGGGGGCAAAATTCCGCTCGATACGAATGCTGCTCGGGGCAAGCCGAGCAATACAACCAAGGCGACTTCTATCACGCTATCCGTGAATTTTTGCAACATCAGGGGACTTCATTCCAACCTTAACGCTGTCCATTACCATCTAGAGACGGCTAAGCCAGCCTTGCTCTTTTCAACCGAGACTCAGGTTTCCTCACCAGCTGATATTACGTATCTCTCATACCCGGGGTACAAACTGGAGCACTCCTTTGTGCCTCGGTCTGGAGTTTGCGTGTATATCAGAGAGGACATCTGTTCTTGACGCCTCGGCAGTCTTGAAGGTTTGGACCTGTCCATCCTATGGTTGCGCGTAGACAGCGACGACCATTCCCGCGTCTACGGGTGCCTCTATAGGTCCCATAGCGGTAATGCCGACACAGACCGACTCATCGACCACGTCCAAATGACTGCAGACTCCGTGCTACAACAGGTCCCATCCGCAGAGATCGTGATACTCGGTGATATCAACGCCCACCACGCTGAATGGCTTGGTTCTCGTTTAACCGATCATGCAGGTAGATCTGTCTATGACTTTGCTTAGGCATATGGTCTGGTCTAACACAACTGGTTACTTCGCCTACGCGGGAAGAACTTCTCGCCGGAAGATCCCAGCGTTGTTGCCGATTCTGTTACTGATGTGGTACTTCAGGGTATGAAACTTTTTATTCCATCCTCTGTGGTGCCCATCAGAGGCAGATCCCAGCCAAGGTTTGGTCGCTCCTGTAAAATAGCATCACGCTATAAGCAGGAGTGCTACCGGGCCTGGGCTGACGCATCAACGTCTCGGGATGTAAACACTAGCGCTCTTAAAAAGAAGTATAATTCCGCCTCCAGGTCCTTCAAAAGCGTCATTGCCAAGGCAAGGTCTGAGCACATCGACAGAATTGGCAAGAAGCTAGTTCGCCTTCCTTCCGGAACCCGTGTATTCTGGTCTCTCGCCAAGGCTGCCCAAGGGATTTTCTGTCAGCCATCTCTTCCATCTCTGCACAGAGAGGACGACTCACTAGCTCATGCCGCAAAGGAGAAAGCCGATCTGTTGAGCTCTCTTTATGCGTCCAACTCGACTCCAGATGACGGGGGGAACACACCGCCGACCATCCCGCGATGTGAGTGCTCCATGCCGGATGTGCGATTTAGACAGCGCTCGGATCGCAAAGCACTCTTCTCTCTGGACGTCAGCAAGTCGAGTGGGCCTGATGGAGTCCCTCCCATTGTGCTAAAGACGTGTGCTCCGGAGTTGGCACCGGTTTTAACGTCTTTTCCGGTACTCCTACTCCCAAGGCGTAGTCCCGAATTCATGGAAGCCTACTTTAGTCCACCCGATCCCTAAAAAAGGCGACCGCTTGTAGTGTTATGCAACTTACATTTCATTGTACACTAATTCTCCATTCTGCTTTGATATTCTGCATTCATGTTTTGCATCACTTTATACTATTTTTTTTCATTCTGTTTTTGATTCTCTGCATTTATATTTTGGATCACCTTATTTATATAGGATCCTGTAACGTTTTTACACAATAACATATCATTTTACTGCGTATTTTCACACTATTTAGTACTTTTAAACTAGCTTTCAACGAATTTTTACCTTTTTTTTGGTCTTTTATTGAATTCTCTGTAACTCTACAATTTCAGGCTTAGTGTACGTTGTCGTACATTAGTTTTTCCTATGTGATTTTTATCTCGTTTCTTACTTAAATGTAATAGTTTCTTAATAACAGTCCTAAAACTAAAAATTCCTCAATTTGACAACCATTGTTTTTGTGGTTGTTATGGTAACTTTTATTTAAATTCGTCTCTGGTATGATGTTCTTTCTACATAAATACTTTTTGGCTGTAGGTCATTTACAATAAATTTCGTTTTAATTTAAATAATTTCTCGTTCTCTCTAAAAAGGTATAAAAGCCAAACAATTGGAGAATACAGGACAGTCTCGCTTCGGTTCTCAAACGAGAAACATCTACTAAAGGCCTTATCCCGGGGCCGCTTTGCCCCGGGATCCTGCAAGCCTCCATCTACACGTGAAGTCGTCGGTGAATTCTAATTCAAGTGCGGGGCCACACTACTCCGCGCGCTACGACTGCTTCATCCAGGCGCTGAGTGCAGCCTACTGCCCGCGCTACCTTCAGGCGCGCTTCGACTGCTGGCTCCAGGCGCTGCGTCCCTACTGCCCGCGCTACCTCTGGGCGCGGCGACTACTTCTCCAAGAACTGAGCGCACCTACCCCAGGCGCTACGTGCTCCGGCTCCAGACGCTGCGTGTGCCCAGTCCAGGCGCTGCGTGCCGTCGCCGCTGAGAAACCTCAAGCTCTCCGTGTCCCTACTACTACAAAAGCAGCGAGGCTCTAGGGCTCCACTATCATACTAATTCTCCTATTCTCCTATCCTTTTTTTTTAATATAATTGTAATCTCATTTCATCCATCACCTTCATATTTCATTTTTTTATAAGATTGTAAATACCTTTTAAAAAATTATAATATATTATTTTCTTGGTCTATTTTGTTGTTTTGCTGTTCTTAGGTTAGGTTCTTTCTCTTTTAATTGTCGCTTCACGACACGCTCAGATCCGTCCAACTACAGGCCTATCGCCATCACCTCCTTGTTCTCCAAAATAATGGAAGCCATTATAAAAAGGCACAAAGCGCTTCATTCGAAGCTTCCTTCCTATGGGCTTCCCGATAAATTGTGCAAATGGATCACCAGTTTCCTTGCTGATCGGAGCTTCAATGTCGTAGTAGACGGTGCATGCTCTGATTTCAAGCCTATCAACGCTGGTGTTCCACAAGGCTGCGTGCTATCACCAACGCTGTTTCTCCTGCATATCAATGATATATTGCTAACTGATAGCATTCATTGCTATGCAGACGACAGCACTGGTGATGCCTTATATACCAGTCGTGCCAATATTTCTCGGGAAAACGTCGCCGAGTACCGGGACATACTTGTGTCTGAAGTCGAGTCTTTGCTTAACAAAGTGTCGGATTGGGGCCGACTAAATCTAGTTCAGTGCAATCCCCAGAAGACACAAGTTTTCGCGTTTACCGCTAAAAAGAACCCCTTTGTCGTATCTCCTCAGTTTTAGGGCACTCCCCTTGCTGCCTTAGCCAGTATCGGAATCCTTGGCGTCAACATATCGAATAGTGTGCAGTTTCGTGGTCACTTGGAAGAGAAGGCCAAATTGGCCTCTAAAAAGCTTGGCGTGTTTAGCAGAGCGAGACAGAATTTCATGCCGGCACATCGCTTGCAACTTTACAAAGCGCAAGTTCAGCCCCACATGGAATACTGTTCTCATCTCTGGGCCGGGGCACCCCAGTGCCAGCTCCTTCCACTTGACCGCATCCAGCGCAGAGCGGTTTGAATCGTCGACGACCGAGTTCTTTCTGATCGGCTCGATACACTGGCACTGCGTAGAGATATTGCATCTCTTTGTATATTTTATCGCATCTATCACGGGGAGTGCTTTGAAGAATTGTTCGGACTAATTCCAGCCGCTCCATTTCGCCATCGCACATCGCGGCAAAACTCGCGTTGCCATCTATACCATCTGGATGATTGGCGGTCCACCACTGTGCGATTTAGAAGAAGTTTTTTCCCTTGCACAACTTCCTTGTGGAATCAATTACCACCAGCGAATTTTCCGGACCGATACGACTTAGGAACCTTCAAGAAAAGAGCTTATACTTTTCTAAAAGGCCGGCAACGCATCTGCAATTCCCCTGGTGTATCGGTTGTTCATGGGCGGTGGTAGTTACTTACCATCAGGTGAGCCCCCAAACGAACATGCGGCTCATATTCGGCGGAGCATATTCAATAAAAAAAAATTATGAAACTAAGGCTTTATTAACACATATTATATAGAAATGTTTATTCGCAAAGGACTGTTTTATAGATACAAATTCAAGAAAATTCTGAAATTCAGCACTGTAGATTATGCTCGGTAACATATATGAAATTTATAGAAACGTGAGTAATTGATGGTAGTAGTAGTAGTAGTAGTAATTTAAATGATCGTTTCAGACTCTATCACGCAGAGGAACTACGTTCATGGTCTTTTTGCTTCTTAAATCTTTTTTTTTGTTAAATGTTTTGTTTTGGGTCTTAATTATGAATGTTTAATTTTAAAATTCACCGTGTACTTACAACCTATTTTTGTAATACGCCCCAAGATACAGTAGTAAAATTTATTGTGCCTACACTTATTATTTAAAATATGAATGAAGTACTTTTTATATTCTTTTAATATAATTAATTCTGGTTGTTTAAAATATAGTCGTTGAGGGAGTTTGTATTATTTATTTAAATAATATTGTTAATTTGACCGTTAGTGGTGTATTTAATGTTTTTGCGTTTGGTGAAATACAGAATCTGATTCAATTTTATGATTTGTGAAGTAATGTTAGGTAAATGTGAAGTTACTATGACTCATAATAATATATAAAATAGTTGTTGGCTATGGTATTGATATTGGTTTTCGTGACTTTGCTACAAGTTTCAGCATAAGTTTTGTGATATGTGTGAAGGTAACTGTGACACTAAGAAAACATTAGGATTTAGAAAATGGGATGATTACAGCTTCTCTCTGAAACATAAAAGTAAATAATAGTAAGCTATAAATCATGAAAATGAAGAATATGAACATAATATATTGTGAAGTAGAAACTAAGGTGAAACAAAGCAGTATTCTCTAAACTATTAGGATTTTCCTTAATGACTAAGGAACAATATGAATAAGCTTTCAATAACTTATTCGTGACAGAAACAAGTAGAATGCGTGAAGTAAAGACTGTGTAGGAACCTCCGAAGGAGTTATAGCCGTAAAAAGAATTTTAAATATTTTTGGTTTTTGGCCATTTTGACTATTCTCATAGGGGATGAGAGTGATGAGAATTTCTAGTCCCTATTCAACCACGACCCCCATGACATCCTCTACGTCATACGTTTTTCAAACTGACCAGGCCTAAAGTTCGAGTCAGCCCGCAACTCATTTCTTAAGTCTTTACTTCCAATAATCTTTTCTTTTTTATAAAAGAAAAAAAGCAAAGATTCTTAAGTCTTTACTTCCAATAATCAACTACTAAATTAAAATGTTTTACCATAATACTTTGAAAGGCTTAGATTTTTTTATATATTTTATCCTTTTAATAATAAGAATTATAAATATGATAATTAATTATAATAATACGTTCAGGGTACTTTAATAATACCTTCAGGTCTACATGATTAACTTTATAACAGGTTGTATATAAAATAAAATAAAAACTGAATAAATATTTTGATCTTCTTTAAATCAAAGTTAATAGCTAATACCAAAAGAGTATCATATAAAGATGTAGATTTATATATGCCATAGTTGCCACGCTTCGCAAGTAGGTTGGCAGGCGCAGTTTTTTTTATTTTTTTTAGTTGTTATTTGGAAGTCGCCGCTGCTTACCTTCTGGTTTGTTCCCTCTGTCGCCTCTTGCACTCACGCAACTATTTTTTTTTGCGCCCGAAGCAATTGGAAAAGGGCACAGAGGGAGGCGGATAATGCATTACGCATACCACGACAGCCGGTCTATCGTGGTTATGAGGGACTCACTGCCTACCGGGGGAACCTAAGTGATACCCTCTAAAAACCGCCTTTGGGGACTGGCAACCAGCTGTTTAAAGCTTCTTATGCCGTATCGAAAGCGACCCTCTTTTGGGAAAAGAGGGTGCAGGCGGCTACGAGCCGCTGATGGAGTGCCTACGAAGGCAAATTAATTATGAATATTTTAATTAGAGTTGGCCTGAGCCGCCAGGAGGCAGTTCAGGTCGTTTGACAGTTTATTAGGCGGGTCCGAGTGAGAGTTTCTCGGCCTGCGGACGCGATAGCGAGAGGGGAGTGGGGCTGCATAAGTAGCTGCCTCACGAATAAGATGATTGGAGTGCGACTTTGAGGCTTTGAAAAAGTTCTCAGAGAGTTTTTTAAGAAATTGTTGAATTGTAGGGAGCTCTAGGTCCCGATGAAGGTCGGCATTACGGACGTACCAAAGTGCGTTCGCAGCTCTACGACAGAAAAGGTTTTGAACTATTTGGAGTTCATTAATGATTTTAGGGTCAGCGTGGGCAAAAATGGGGCCCGCGTAGGACATGACTGGTCGTATACATACCTTATAAAGAGTACGCTTGTTTCTGAGGGACATATTTCTGTGTCGGCCCAACAGGTAAAAACGTGCGTGACGGGTTACTCTTTTGACGTGGGGCCTGAAGGTGAGCCTTGTGTCCAGAGTGACACCTAAATATTTGGCAGACGTATGCCAGGGGACAGGGGTCCCTAGCATACGTATTGGTGGAGTGTTTTTGAGACGGCGTCGTTTATAATCGAAGTGAACGGCGGGGCTCTTCTCCGGGTTCACATCGATGCGCCATTTTTTGAACCAAGCTCCTAGGTCATCAACTGACTTTTGAACCTTGTTACGTATGAAAGGTAGCGAGATACCTTTACAGTAGAGAGCAGTGTCGCCTGCGAAGAGGGAGAGCTGAACACATTTCGACGGGATGGGAATGTCGTTGGTGAACAGGATGTACAGCAGAGGAGCAAGTACTGAGCCCTGAGGGACACCAGCTTTGATGGGGCGCTGTGAAGATAGCGTTCCTTCGTGTCTAAAACGAAAGCTACGATGCTTTAGATAAGAGGCCACGAGACGTACTAGACGATCGGGGAGACCTATTTTGTACCGTTTGTAGATAAGGCCTGTATGCCAGACTCTATCAAAGGCTTTAGCTATGTCGAAAAAGACCGCGATGGTCTTATGACGACGAGGATAAAAACCGCTGAGGATATATTCCACAATACGGTGAACTTGTTGGGGTTTCGCTCGGAAACCGAATTGGTGGGGGATGATGAGAGGGTCACCGTCTGTGGGAAACAGATGGCACCTCATGCGAGTTTGGATGACTCTTACGAAGAGCTTGCCCATGGCCTTGAGGAGGCTAATGGGGCGATGACTGGAGGGGAGGTTGAGAGGCTTGCCTGACTTGGGAATACCAATCACAGTTGCCTCTTTCCACGTAGTGGGAAAGTAACTAAGGTTGAAGCAGGAGTTGAAGATAATAGATAAAAAGGTTAATACCTGCTCAGGAAAGTGTTTTAGGGCTTGGTTGGAGATGCCATCCGCGCCCGGAGCCTTTTTGGGCTTAAGTCCTTTGATGAGGGATGAAATCTCATCATTGGACACAGAGATAGGTTCGGAGGCTGTAGGGGGTGAGTTCCGGCGGCGGACCTGATCCTCCACTGCCTGGACGTGTGAAGGGTCAACGGGTTGAGAGCTAGGAGAGCATTGAGCGGCAATGCTGTCTGCAAAGCACTCAGCCTTTTCCTCGTCCTCGAAGGCTACCGTACCGTCGGGACGGGAGAGAGTTGGAGTGTGGGTGATAGCGTCTATGCGGAGGGCTCTTACCATCCGATAGTACGCTGTATAAGAGGGAGAGATATTCTTCATGAGTTTACTCTTTTCGAGGTCTCGAAATTCAGAGAGGCGGAAACGGAGTTCTCGTTGAAGACGATTGGCCATGTGCCTATATTCGGGCGTGGGATATTTTGCTGCTCTCCGGAAAGCAGCTTTCTTGGCTTTTAATAGGTTGCTAATATGTAGGGGAAGCCCACTATTATTAGCAACCGGGACTACCCTTTCATTCTCCTTCAGGGAGGTTTTAATAAGGGTGGAGAGTGAATCAACCGCGGTGTCGATTTTTTCGGGACTGTCTAAGTCCGACGATAGGGAGATGGGAGAGTCCTGTGAGTCCAGAGCATTCGCTAGGGACTCCTTGAAGCCCTTCCAATTTGTGAAGGTTTTAGTAGAGGGTGTTGAGGGGGGGTGGCTGATGGCCAAGAATGAGGGAGACCGGTCGGTGGTCGGATCCTAGATCGTCTAGTGTCTCGATTGCCCTGAGGTTGAGGGAAACACTTTTGAATAGTGCAAAATCTAGCACGTCGGGAGCGTGGTCGGTGACATCGGGATAGTAAGTAGCACCGAGGGGACTGTGAACGGTAAGGTCAAGAGACTGCGTGATATCGAGCAGTATCTTGCCACTAGGGGAGGTAGTACGGCATGTCCATTCAGTATGCTTGGAGTTAAAATCTCCAAACATAATGACTGAATTGCCTAAAGATAAAATAGCCTCAAAATCTTTTTTGAGGGGATGGGTTCCTGAAGGGATGTAACAGAAGGCTATGAGGATGGACTGATGTCCAGTCATAGCTAGCCTGCATACCGTGGCTTCCATATTGGTACGCTGCGGAGTAGAAATGGGAGAGCAGTGGAGTGTCTTCTTGTAATAAATGGCCGTACCGCCACCTCGGCGGTCGTGCCTGTCATTACGAAGAAGAGAAAAGTTTTTAATAGAAAGGCCTTTAGTGTCCTTAATTTTGAGATTAGTTTCCTGTAGGAGGAGGAAATCGGCTTCACGATTTTGAAGAAAGAGCTTAAGTTCTGGGAGGTTATTTCGCAAACCGCGAATATTAAAGGATACAAGCGATAAACCCTTAGGTTTGATACGACTGTGAGACTTTGGTAGAGCAACCTGCTCTGTCATCGTAAGTTAAGTTAATTAAGTTAACTTAACTTACAACGAGCACAAAAGATTATGATGCTCTGCAAGAGCAAGGAGACGGTACTGAGGGGACCTCACAGCGCGCAATTTGCGTGCTAACATAGCGATTTCCCCAACGTCGATATTCCTTATAGCGGAATACACCGTTTTTAGGTCATGAGCCATTGAGGGCTGTGATTGATGTGGGGCGGTGGATGTCCGCGGTGGGTCTGCCTTTTTGGGGCCCCAGGGAAAGACTGGAGGCTGCATAGGCCGAGAGAAGCCCGGAGGGGGCCGAATAATGCCCTGAGGGGGCCTAGGGGGACCCTGAGAGGGCCGAGAGAAGCCCTGGATGGGCTGTGAAAGGCTCTGATGGGGCAACCGTTGGTAAAGAGCCGGGAATGAGCGGTCATTGACCGGCGGTGGAGCTTGCCTACTGGGGCGAGGATGAGGTGCGCAAGGGCAGCCTCTGTAGTTTGCTGGGTGGCCTGTTTGCTTACACAGGACGCACGCGGGTGGGGATTCGGCGTCTTTGGGCCGAGGACACTCTTTAGTTAGTGAGCAGTTGGCCGCCGCATGACCATATAGCTGGCAGCGGTGGCACTGCGCCGGCAACACGCGCCTATGTGGGGGCTCAACCCTCACTCTCGACAGGCCACACACTGTGCGTACCTGCCGGAAGATGGCTTTTGCCTCCGGCACGTTGGTTAAAATGACTAGGGCAAGAGAGAACCTCTGGCCCGTTCTACTGTGCATTTTGTGCACGGCTTCTACGGGGAAACCTTTGGAATTAAGGTCCTCAAGGATTTCCTCGTTGGAAAATTCGAAGGGTACGCCGCGGATGACGGCCCTGACTTTACGCTCTTCCGGAAGAGCGTATGTATGGTAAGAAACTCGTTCGGCTGCGAATAGCCTGGTGAGACTACGGAAGTCGTCAATTGATTGGGGGATGATCTTAATAGCTTCCCCGAGGTTTATGGCGTGGTCATACTTAATACCTGCGTTGTAGCAGGTTTTGGAGAGTTCTGTGAATTTCGCCTTGTCTCTTAGGAAGACAGGGGTGGGACTTGCTTCTTGGCAAGGACTGGAGCACAGCGAGAGGCTGGCTTAGTCGGAGCGGGGATGTCTAGTGACATAAGTGGGGCCGAGGCAGCGGCGGGGTCTGCGGGGCAGAGGCGGCAGCGGGAGCTGCGGAGGTTGTAGGAGCGGCAGGGGCCGCTGAGACAGGGAGGGTGCGGTTTTTCGCGGTGCGTTTACCGCTGCGCTTGGAGTTTACCGTGGTGAATGAAGAATCCCCGGTTCCGTCGGAGCCACAGGACTCCGATGAACCGGTGCCAGAATTGGTGGCGGGTCTCTTCCGGGAGGCCGACGCAGAGGACTTGGAGCATGCGTACTCCATCTCTAAGGGGGCAAAAAAGTTCTTAGTCTCTAGGTATGCCGCGATTACGGGCGGCGGTTGGAGTGCTTGAGGGGAAGCGGGAGTAACATGGGCGGCGATGGCGGCGAGGGCCGTCTCATCGAGGTTTAGGCCCAGACCAAGAGTTTGGTTTGGGGCGGCGACGAGGGACTTAATTTGACTAACTGTAGACATGTTGGGGGCAGTAATTCTAAGAAACAATAAGGATTAGGGACGGGCCCCTGTTCTCAGAAGAACAGGGACTTGAACACGAGACGTACTACGAGACAATATACACGTATAACAATACAAGAAAAAGAAAGAATAACAAGAGAAATAACAAAAATCAACAATAAAATAACAATTAAGACAATAATAAGCAGAGGTCAGTCAAACCTCCTCGCCCGAATACAGGGGGGCAAGAACTGTTAGCGTAAATGACTCACCAAAGCGTCGACGCTGTACGGCGCGAGCAGGACAGCGGAGGCGCGAGAGCGAGAGAGCACCACGGTACGCGGACGGATGCGCGGACTACCTGGACACGACCACTTGAGAGCGGTGCCACAGGCGGAATCTCACGCAACTATATTATGGGGTAGTGGATATTTCACTACGCGGTCAAGATTACTTTTTCATTAATACTTGTTAAATAATGATTATTTATGCTTTTACAACTAGTTCGTATAAAAGTCTTTCCTAGGGAGAACCCTATTGCAATTTTTTCTAAGCAAAACTATTTACAAAGTATGTTCTATCTACAATTGATACATTTCAGTTATTTCATTAGGATCCAGTTTTTAAATTGCTCTTATGTTCAGCAGTGGACTTTAATAGGCTGTAACGATAATAAAGAAAATAAAGAATAACACAACAATTAACAACTTCCGTGTCCGCGTTAAAACACAATAGTTAAATAATCGAAATGTTCATTTGACTCACGGGACAGTGAAATGGTTAAAATACAAGGGTTTAAAATATGCCCGTTTTGAAATAATTATATTAAAATATTGTTAAATGTTACATAGACATTGTGTATCGAAGAATTAAAGCCACGAATTCATCAGCTCTGTGGAAATTATTTTATTAGTTTTTTAGTTTTGCAGTCGGTTTGTAATTATTATTATAAGTTTAATTATTTTACCCTTATAGTAAACATTATATCTTGTAAATTCTTAGATTTTAGCTTTTAAGTGTTCTTATCACAAATTATATTAAAATATTTATCTCTTATTTTCCACGCTAAGGGATTAAATTTATCAGATTTTTATGAGACCGGATGGTCTCATAAAAATCTGATTTGAGAAATGATTGAAACTGTTAATGAAAAGAAGAATTTATTAATTAAAAAAATATCAAATCTGCTTAGTGGAATGGAGGGCAAAGAAAAAAATTGGAGAACATAAATAAAATAATATAGGAGACTAAAAAACTAAAACAACGCACATTGATCATGAGCTGAGATGACTCTGATAATTATTTTATTTTATCCTGGTGATCCTGATCAGGATACCAGGATAAAGTTATCTAATTACTGTATTGTCATCGGTCTTTTTCATACGAGTGCAAATTTTACAAGTCAATCGAGCATCTATAAGTTGGTGTATATTACACCAAAATGTCCCATTACATAGATAGATAGATAAATACACGCGAAGCTATTATAAGCGTGTTAAAATATACGCGTCGAATAAAAACCTTCTCGTTCTTTGAACAAAAAATAAACTTTGTTAAAAGTTCTTGAGAGGTGATAAGCGAGCAGTCAACCTGATGGTAAGTGAAATATGTGGCTCATAAACACACCCAAATTTAACCTCAATTAAGAACCAAATGCAGATTAGATGGAAATCCTCGTTTCCAGTACTTTTTAGGGTTCCGTAGCCAAATGGCAAAAAAACGGAACCCTTATAGATTCATCATGATTGTCTGTCTGTCCGTCCGTATGTCACAGCCGTTTTTTTCCGAAACTATAAGAACTATGCTGTTAAAACTTAGTAAGTAGATGTATTCTGTGAACCGCATTAAGATTTTCACACAAAACTAGAATAAACTATACTTAGAACTGAAACTCAAAAATTTTTTTTTCATCAAACCTATGTGGAGTATCTATGGATAGGTCTTTAAAAATGATATTTAGGTTTCTTATATCATTTTTTCAAAACTGAATAGTTTGCGCGAGAGACACTTCCAAAGTGGTAAAATGTGTGCCCCCCCCCCCCTCCATGTAACTTCTAAAATAAGAAAATGATAAAACTAAAAAAAATATATGATGTTCATTACTGCGTAAACTTCTACCGAAAATTGGTTTGAAGGAGATCTAGTAAGTAGTTTTTTTTAATACGTCATAAATCGTAAATTATGTTACTTGCTGCTACGGAACCCTTCATGGGCACGTCCGACTCGCACTTGGCCACTTTTTAAGTTTCTTCGGTTTTCGTAACCTACCATACGAAATTTGGTATTTGTGCAGCGCGAAACAAGTGGACTCATAAGTGCTGCAGCCATAAAAGGCTGCAGCGTGGTTCTACTAGCCATGTACATGTTTACGTACGTGAAAGGTTTCTAATTTTATTTTTTTAATTTGGGTATATTTGGCTAACATTCTGAGAAAAATTCATAAGTTAGTTCAGATCCATTCCATCCAGTTCATGCAGTTTTCAGTTTTTATTTACACCTTAGTAGAAATACTAACAGAAGACTCTTCAGTATTCAACTTTTGTTGTGTGTATAAAAATAGATTTATAATAATGTTCACGACAAACCTACTGCCTTGAAACATCAACTGGTATAAAATAAATATATTTTAATATAACGGATCTGAAAATAATGGCAAGGACAAATATAAAGACATGAAAAAAACTGTGTCATTTAAAATAAATCCTTATACAAGAGAAAATATCGACTTAATCGTCACATAACACTTGTATTCACATTCCACTTTGAAAACCTTACCGTATAAAGAGGTAATGTAAACTCTACATTTGTGAAACGCCGCGAGCAAAATTCTCAATTTCTTTCCAAGAAATCGCGTAAGGGAGCTAAATCCACGTAACGTGAATAGCACTGAGTCGTAAACACATAGGATAAAATGAAACCGAACACTATTTGATCCTTTATATTTCTTTTATATTCATTCGGGAACTGCAAAGATGCGCGCTCACCGAAAGGAGTTTAATATTATAAGATGTTAGAATCGAACACTACAGAGTTCGTAAATATTTACTAATGGCTTCAGTGTAATATCACTTAAATTCTTGTTCGAAACAAGATTAATATAATGTCACTAAACTTCTAGTCTAAGCTAAAGTACATGTTTTAAATAACAGTAAACCTTGACTACATACAACAGGTAACAAAAACCCTGTGGTTCCCGTTATGTACGTTATAAGGATCAGTATTCAAAGCTATAGAAATAACTTTTGTTTTTTAAACTCGACCACATTTTTTTATTTTATTTAAAAATAAAAATTTATGTGGTTTTATTACCTCTTACTGTCACTAGCCGATGCTAAAACTAAGTAAAGCGGGGTCTTTCCCAATTGACAATCCTCTTAATTCCCAGACAATGCAGAGGTAATAAAACCACATAAAATTTGCATACAATTTTTTTTTAAATAAAATAAAAAATATATTGTTCGAGTTTTTAAAAAAAAGTTATTTCTACGTTTACGTCTACGTTTGAATAATGATCCTGATAACGCACTTAACGGGATCCTCAGGGTTTTTGTTACATATTGTATATACTCGTACGTACTAGTATGGTGACATAACCTGTAATGATCACTTAAAAAAAATTGCCGACTTCCAAAAAGGAACCAGTTCTCAATTCGACTGTTCGATTTTGTATGTATATTTTATATTATTTTCTTTATAGGAGAGGGGACAAACGAGCATGCGGGTCACCTGATGGTAAGTGGCTACCGCCACCCATTAACAACTGCAACACCAGGGGAATTGCAGATGCGTCGCCGGCCTTTTAAAAAGGAGAAGACTCTTTTCTTGAAGGTCCCTAAAAATCGCTGCTGGTAATCGATTCCACACGGAAGTTGTGCGAAGAAGAAAGCTTCTTCTAAATCGGTGTGGTAATCGGTGGGGTAACTGGTGCACCACCAATCATCCAGATGGTATACGATACCATCCGTGAGTTGTGTCGCGATTTTGTTCAACAAAATCTGGACTTCAGACACAAGTTTGTTCCGGTACTCGGCGAGGTTTTCCAGAGAAATGTTAGCACGGCCGGTGTATAAACAATCTCCAGAGCTGTCGTCTGCATAGCAATGCAAGTTACCTATTTGCAACATATCATCGAAATACAGAAGAAACTGCGTTGGTGATAGCACGCAGACTGGTGAAACACCAGCGTTAATAGGGTTGTAATGGAAGCATGCACCGTCTACTACGACTTTGATGCTACGATCTGCAAGAAAACTGGTGATCCAATTGGACAATTTCTTGGGAAGCCTATATATAGAAATGAAGCTTCGAATTAAGTGCTTTGTGCCAGACCCGATGGAAGGCCTTCGCAATATTCAAACAAACTGCCAACGCCTCCCCCTTGGACTCCCCTGCCTCCGCCCATCTATGAGTTAGATAACCTAGACGACCACCAGCTGAGCGACAAGCAGGTGATACCGATAGGCCTGTAGTTGGACTCTGAGCTATGTTGTCGTCTTTGATCGGGTGCACCAAAGCTGTCTTCCATGAGTTCGGGACTACAACTAGGGCGTAGGAACACCGGAAAGGACTTGTTAAAACTGGTGCCAACTCCGAAGGACACGTCTTCAGCACAATAGGTGGAACTCCATGGGGCCCACTCGACTCGGCTCGCGACGAGCGCTGTGTAAACAGCACTTCCTGCATGAAGCACTCACACCACGGGATGGTTGACGGTGTGTTCCCCCCATCATTGCGAGTCGAGTTGGAACCAAACAGAGAGTCCAGCAGATCGACTTTCTCCTTTACGGCATGAGCCAGTGAGCCAGTGAGTCGTCCACCCTGTGCAGAGATGACAGAAGTTGCATTGGACAGCCTTGGTGAGAAACCAGAATGCACGTGTTCCCGACGGAAGGTGAACTAGTTTCTCGCCAAATCTGTCGATGTGCTCTGACTTTGCCCTGGCATTGACATTTTTGAAGGACCTGGAGTCGGAATTATACTTCTTTTTAGGAGTGCTGGTGTTTACATCCCGAGACGTCCATGAGTCTCCCTAGGCCCGGTAGCACTCCTGCTTTTAGCATGATGTAATTTTACAATAGTACACGCAAACTCCAGCAAGGGGCACAAAGAAGTGTTCTAATTTGTACCCCGGGTAGGAGAGATACAAAGTATCAGCCGGAGAGGAGGTTAGAAAGAGCAAGGCCGGCTTTGCCGTTTCCAGATGGTAGTGGAAGGCGTGAAGGTTTGAATGAAGTCCTCTGATATTGCAGAAATTCACGTAAAGCGTGGCAGCGGTTGCCTTTGTCTTATTGCTCCCCTTGCCCTGATCAGGAATACCTCGTTCTCAGTAAAAAGATTTTTCGTGTTCTTTTTTTTCGTTTTTGTTCTCTACACACACTATACAAATCACAGCCGCATTAAGCTGCTATTTTACGCTGTTATTTTATAAGACCGTGGTCTTTCCGCGGTAGAGCCTTGTGCCACAACCATAATATAGCTGCAGCAAGGCTCTACTACGTAATAAACTATGAATTTATTACCAGATTAACCCGATTTTACAACAAAAATTTTATTGACAGATTAAACCTGATTTTGGCCCGAACAGAGATTCGAACCCCGGACCACATAACCAGCCATCACGCTATTAGACCAACAAGGCAGTGGCGTATATTACACATTAAAGTTACGGCTTATAGACGTCCTACTGGTGGGTACAGAATGCCTCGCATTTATAAAAGGGTTTTAGGGTGCGCTGTAACAATTCATGGTGACGAACTTCACATATCTTCGCATTATTTTTTATTTCTCAAATATGTAGGCTTCCTTACGATGTTTTGTTTCACCGCCAGCATATAGTCAGCACTTACAATTTTAGTTTACAATGTCTTTGATGCTCGCAAACTGAAATTTATTACGAGCTCCTAGACCCTGCTCTATATTACACATTAAATAAAACTAATTTTACAGTTTTCCAAAACTTTAGACTGCCCAATAGTGTCCCACCACGCTGTTGGACGTCATGATTTCATAGTTTAAATCGAGCGGTCGTCACTTTTATTTTATTATTAATTGACATATTATTTCTGAGCCGTGGTAGCTCAGATGGTTAGCGCTCGCGGTAAATTTCACAATACGCGAGTAACTCGGGTTCGATCCCCGCCGGCACCAATGAAATTGTTAATTGCAATTTTAAGTGTTGATTTACCACGTGCTCGGCGGCGAAGGAAAACATCGTGAGGAAACCTGCATGTCTGAGAAAGAGAAAAAAAAATATTTTCAAAGACGTGAAGTTCACCAAAACGCATTGGGGCAGCGCGGCGGACATTTCCTGGCCCTAAAACCCTCTCAGAAATGAGAGGAGGCCTGTGCCTAGCAGTGGGACGTATATAGGCTCTAACTTTACTTTTTAACTTTTAGATTATTTCTATATATTAGTTAGTGGCGGTGTAAGAATATCCCCTACCACATATCGTCCCGTTGGTGTCGTAAGAGGCGACAGGGTGAATCTGAAACAGGAGATGGTCAGCAGCATCTCCCTAATAACAAATAATAAAAAAAATCGGTTGCCAACCCGCCTGCCAAGCTTGGCAACTATGTCCGAATTCCCTATATAAGGCAGTCTATTGGGGATACCTATGTTCAGCAGTGGACTAGTATCGGCTAGCTATAATGGATGAATTATTACATTACAACCATGGTAGTTCAATTTAATTATTTATTATTTAAAAGCTTAAGCTTATGGTGGCACTTTACATGGCTATTTGTATTTGTGATTGCATGGTGCCGTATTTGGCAAAAAATTTGACGTACGGGCAAATAAACAATACAACCGTCCACACATGGAGCCAAATACCAAAAAATTAAACATGTTTGCTAGCAGAAAGTAGTTGTACCTACAAAATGGACGTTGCACTTGCAGCTGGATGTTATTATTTGAACGCATGTTACTATTATATGTTATGCGTAAAAAATTACAGTGATGAAAAAACGACCAATAGCAAGGAGTTGGTAGATGCTGACTGCATAAAAATCTAACTATCCGTAAATGAAAGTGCAAACCAACTTGGTTGGTACACATCGGCTGCACTTGATCCTGATCGTTCGCTTTTCTTTATTTTGGTTTTGTAACCTTGATACGCAGATGTTAAGTTGAAACTGTATAAAAGGGGTTATTATAGTATAAATGAATACATGGTTGATAATAACCCCTGGGAATGAAGTGGTCGCTTCCAAGCTGTTTCTAAAATAAATTTTGTACTTATATAGTTTGTACAACCATTAATGTAAAATTTGCTTTTAAAAAAAAGTCCCGTTGGGTTTCTTGCTGGTTCTTCCCAGGACAGAGTTTTTTTTCGAAGCAGTGGTAAAGTAAAAAATTACTTTCAATAAGAATTACACATGTGATCTATATTGAATAAAAAATTACTCTATTCTATTAGACATAAGTGACTCCATTTTGACCTGCCCCTCGTTTTCAGGGTCCCAAATGCATGGGTTCATTTGGTAAAGTTCTAGAAACCTTACAACGGTTTCTTTGTTCCAATTCATTTTTCCGTCGATACCTAAATAATCACTTATAAAAGGGTATAAACAGGTCCGTCCGTACTGGTTGACAGTTCGCGCGCTTATGAGCCCGACCATGTGTGGCCAGTATATTTGCGTATTTGCCTCTTTGTCTCCTTTGATGAGCCTTGAAAAACCGACAGACGATCGGTAAGCCGTATTTGTTATTGGCTATATTTGCCAAATAGGCAAATACGGCAATAATTGTGGCAAATATACTCTCCACACATGGAAGTTATTTGTCGAATACCCCAAATACGCAAATACAAATAGCCATGTGAAGTGCCACCATTACATAACGTTGAAACTGAAGTATTCCCCGAGCGCAAAACAACGACATAGGATTCGCAACTTTGATAATTAAAAAAAAATTAAACGCCATAAATTTTATAGAATTAATATTAAACTTTGACTCGATTTGTTTCAATTCATACTTTAAGTAACATTGATAAATATTATTTGTATCTTTTGACAGAGACTGGGGAATATCACATGCATTGTCCCATCATTTGCATACAAATACAATAAATGATTAAGAGATAAACATGTCTGAGCCGTTTCTACAATATTTGCCGTCTAAGAAAAAACCAATTTGGGCTCAAATGCCCCATAGACTTCTTGTATTGGAATAAGTATTTTTTCTTCTTTATTGGCTTCTGAAATCCACTGTAGGATTTGAATGAAATAATATTTGATCTGGTGGGCAAAATCGCGCTTACTATCAAAAAATTTGCACAGTAAAAATATCAAATCGGTTAACTTCACATGCCATATCATTTAAGCAATTTTCTAAAAATCTTTTTAAAAAAATTTTTTTTTCATGTTGTAATGAAACTTGGGGGACATTTTAATTCAAAGCTTAGTCTTTACTTCGGCTTGTTTATTCGCTATCTTTTACATATATTTCTCCCTTTAATCTTAGGAAATTTTGCCTGTTGTAATCGCAATTTGCCTGTAAATATAAAATAATTTAATTTCTTCTGATTCTTCATGAAGTTTTATAGACTTGAAGTCCATGAATGATATTCATGTTGTTTGTAACGCTTTTCTGCCTATCACTTCTTATTAATTTTAATTTCCTGAAAAGAATTTCTTCTAAAAACTTAATTTTATAACTATCACATCAATAAGCTCTTTTATATTTATTAGGGGATCGCAGTATACCTAGTTGAGATTAATAAATCAAACAAGTTATTAATTTTATTTACATAACTATTACTTTAGTTATTTACTTACTTAACTACATAACTATATTACTTTACTTTTACTTACTATATTACTTTACTTAACTTATTATTTTATTTACTTAACTAATTACTATTATGAAATTAGATTTAAATCTAATTACGTAATATTAAACCATATTTACACTTTACACTTTTTTGTATTTCAATTGACACCAATTATTTATTAAAAAAAAACAAAATTTGACACTTTATTGTTATGTACATCACGTGAGGAGCCTCCAGTGCTAACGCACACACGCGCCTTATGCTTGTAGTAGTGCACCTATCATATCATGGTTGTATGAATCTTTTCCTCTGTACGGTATGGTTTCATAACTCATGTGATTATAGTAAGCAATTAGTAAGGAAACGCCTTAATAATTTTAAAGAAAGAAAAGCTATGTATGGTAAATACAAACGCTATAACATGACGTATAAAGAATACTTCCGACCATACTTTAATAAATAACAAATTGGATGTTATTTTTCAACGAAAAATAACATCCAACTTTGTCATAAAGTAATTACATTATTTTTAAAATATGTATGAATTTAAATGGTAAAGAAAAGTAATTTAGTGTATAAATCTAATATATAAAATTCTTGTGTCGCGGTGTTTGTTACCAAACTCCTCCGAAACGGCTTAACCGAGTTGTATGAAGTTTTGTGTTCATATCGGGTAGGTCTGAAAATCTGCCAACAGTTATTTCTCAAACCCCTAAATGGTAAGGGTGATCCACCCCTAAAATTTTTTAAATTATTTTGACAATGTTTTTAGTTTTATTTTATTACGATTTAGCATTTAAAAATACATAAAACTTCACATTTTCACCCTTCTACAATCAACCCCTGTTTATTAATCGCGATTTTTAAAACTAAAAAATATTTCCTTGAAATAACGTATATGGCAAACAACGTTTGCCGGGTCAACTAGTATATTATAAACTAAATTACGTCTCTTTAAAAGAATGAGTTTAAAATTATTTATAAATTGTGCTTATTAAGTTATGACCGGGAGGTCTATTGGTAGCTTTTAATTTCGTTAATTAAGAATATAAGTTATCAGTAAAACTAAATAAATAAAGTAAGTCTATGGGAAGAAATATTCTCGAGTAGCAGCCTGCTACTGGTAAGCGACGTGTGAGGTGCCCCCCCCCCCCCCCCCCCCTATTAGGACTTCTTGAAACATACATGGAGTCAATAGATGTGGGGTGGCCCGAGACGGTGTTTTGGGGCATAACTTTAGAAAGGTTTCCTTAATTAACAATATAAGTTATCAGTAAAACTAAATAAATAAAGTAAGTCTATGGGAAGAAAGATTCTCGAGTAGCAGCCTGGTACTAGTAAATGTAGTGTGGGGTGCCTGAAACATACGTGGAATGAATAGATGTGGGTGGTTTGGGACGGTGTTTTGGGGCATAACTTTATAAAGGCCTTTGTCTATCACTTGTAAAGAGCTGCAATACTAAAACCTGCATGACAATGACAGAAAAAATATAATTCATTGTTTATTTCAGTGCCTGACGTATTATTTATGTTATGTTAAAGTCATTAACAGGATTTTGTGTTATGGCTGTGTTTATCAAAAAAAAAAATAGGTGTGCTTGATTTGTTTTATTTCTTAGTGTCTAAACTAACAATTGTCATTAAACACAATAAAAACATCTTTTACCTCTATATTAAACTACTTTAAGCATACTCCACAGTATGATATATAAATATTAATCCACAATTACGAGATAAAATATTTTTAACGCCTCCTAGAGCAAAGTTTTATATGTTAATGTTAATATAATATATCATGATCTGCGTACATAAATAGCGTTTTTCATAATGTTAATTAGATTCTTCTCTATACAATATTGTGTTTATTTACTTTGGACATTTGTTCGTTCGTTCAAAATTAAAATTTTAATTTTTTTGAAACATTTCGAAAATCTAAAAGTGCACGACTTATTAGCGTTTCATTCAGTTTTGACGAAAAAATAAATTTCCAAAATAAATCGATTACACAAAGTATAAAATCGATATAGGATGTATGGTACATTTGCCCTTTGTCTATCAACGGCTAAAGAAAAAAATGAAAGCGCCTTTAAATTTTTAATAGCAATAAAACTTGATAATCATTTTATTAACAAACGAAGCATACTAGGCTATTGATATCAAATAGGGAACCAGTTGATGTAATTCTAAAGCTAATAAAGAAAAACCCGGTTTTGTAAATTTTATCGAGACCACATACAAAATCAACATCCGGACGTCCACGTAATTTTTTTTTCAAACCGTTTTTATCAAAGTAGTAAAATAAAATGATTTTTTTTAGAAAATAAAAGATGGATTAATTAGAGTGTTTTCTTGATATACGGTTACTCATATTATCGTATAAGTGCAATATGGTTATGACAGAGGCATTTTAAGACCACAAAATTGCTTAGCATTGACGTTGTGAGGCGTGCAATTAATAAAAATGCCATTTATGAGAGACTTTCATAAAATTGTTTAGTAATCAACCTTATGTGAAGGAACGTTATAGATTTGAGTTAGACCATACGTATACAATGAATTTAATATTGGGTATAATTATATACCAAATAATTACTCGTACTTCAAACATAAACACTTTTGTAACTATGATGTTTCCAGTATTTCTTATCACGAAAGGCGATGTATGCCTTTGCTAGAAAAAATTTAACGTGACGGAGCTCAACTCATTATTTAGTGAATTCGATTTATACATAAATGATAAATAACTATCTACAATTTACACATCACCACATCACAAAAATAGCGTTTATAAAACCACTTCGTTCCGTTTATAAATCCACTTTATTACGACATTTAAGTATTCGCCAGCTAGTATACATTACTTGTAAACATAACCCATATTTACCACGCCTATAACACTCTTTAAAATAACTTTTGACACTCTGTCAAGCAACTTGTGATGAAAAATGAATCCATCAGATTATATTAAATTCAAATTCCGCAAACAAACGGTGGGGAACAGCATTAATAACCATTATGGTATCGGCTCTGAGCTTACCACATCCCTGATCGACATTTATTTGCATTTTCAACGTAAGTAAAGAAAGTAAAGTAACACCTGACAGATGCGCCACAGCTGGATACGCAGGTTTCTAATTTATGAGAGGTTTTCAGGTGTTCCTTATTTCGTTATATATTCCTAGTCCGCTTTGCTGCTCCAATCCTACAATGCCGTACACTTAGTAATCGATTTTAGTTGTAACGGCGGAGGTAACTCGCAATCGTCATAATTAATCTAAAGACCTGCAAATTATCTCTCCTTCTCCGATCGAACAGACCAATTTATACTACAACCATAATATAGCTGCAGCATGGCTCTATCACGTATATTTAACATATAATTAAGAATAGATGTCTAAGGGCTACATCACCCCGTAACAACCGGTTAAACTGTAAACTCTTTCCTCAAACTTCAACGTCGTCATCATCATAATTATCACTACAGTCCATCACAAGTCTACTGCCGAATATAGGTTTGCGAATTTATGGCACAAACATGGTCCTGAAGTCACCTGCATCCATCGACTTCCTTCATCTTTTACCAGGTCATCATTTCATGTAGTGTGTACAGCGTGTGTAGTGGGGCGGCTGCCCTACACTTTACTTGCCGGTACGAGGCTGCCATTCAAGAATGTTCCTACCGCATTGGTGGTTGGTTCTTCAAGCTATATGGCCAGCATATTTCCACCTGAATTTTTTCAACTTACTTACTTTAAATATTTTTAAATAATACACCTATGACAGATGAACTTTTGATACTTTACACCAAAGAAAAATTTGTATTTTCATAATAAAATGTTTCATTTTGACAAATTTTCTCCATTGCAAAGTTATAAATACTTCAGATATCTCATCGGAACGTTTGAAGCTTCACAGTGAACTAATTTGAAGAGCTTCTTTGAAACCAACTTAGTTAGATTAAGGTTTGACGTTAAATTTTGAACAAGAATCACTGAATCTTCTCATCCTAATTAGATAGAAAGTAATTATTGACAGGCGACTAAAGAAAAATTTAAGTATTTTTCGTGATTGTAGGAATTACAAAACAGAGGATTCCATTTCTGATCTCATAAATACGGGTATTTTATAGACGCGCAGACATATTTATTTGTATTACACGAACGCAGTGTTAATGTTTTTAAGTTTTTGTTGAATATTTTCACTTAATATTACTTAAAATCGTTATGATAGTTACATATTTAAACAACTTAAATGTGTTTGAATTAAAGCCTAAGTCAAGAAACTGAAAGCCTACTCTGTTCGAACCATATGCTTAGAATATACTGGCTTAGTTCAAGCGTAGGGCCGTACGGTGCTTACGCTGTGCTTAAAAATATATAATCGTTCTTCTGTAACAGTATCCTGAGTGGCATCTCGATAAAAAGGAGCAGAGGGGTAGCTCAATCGGTACGCCACAAGCTCCACCAAACAATTTCCATTCACGTCTGAGACTTACATAACGTTTCATATGACAACAACGCTCATTAGTAAGGCGACCAACGAAAGTCTCATATTTATGGTATATTATTAATTGTCGATTTCAATTAAGAATGTGATATGAAACATTTCACAGCTTACAAAAACAATATTGCTTATGGTGAAAATTAAGTTGCGCATAATATTAACTTTAAATAACATGTTTTATTAAGTGGCGAAGCTTGCGAAGTCACTTATTGATTTCACGATGTCTGTCCGTCTGTCCGTCTGTCCGTCCGTCTGTTCGTCTGTCCCACGATTATCTCGAGAACGGTTTCGAATTTTCAAATTCTGTTTCCAGCAATCGATTACTGATCACCCAGGCATCTGAACCTCCTATTTTGAAACTGATTGCTCAACGGCAACCGTTAGAAACCGCTACAAAGCTGATTGCTTCGCCACTTTGCTATGCTGTTAGCTTGCTAGGTTTATTCAGTTCACGTTTCTTTTGTCAATGTAACATTACGGAACATTGCACAGAACAAAGTTTATAAAACAACTAGCGATTCGCACGGGTGATTTCTAGATCTCGACAACAGCGCTACCTGCGGAATCAAATTGTGAATCTAGACGATACAGAGAACTACGCAAACAGACGCAAACAATTTCATCTAAACCGGTTAAGCTATTTTCGAGTTTTTGCGAAACTAACGCAGAGCAACTGATTTTTATATTCGTACTAGCTGACCAGGCAGATGTTGTTCTACCCTTTCCGATGACCATGTGTCCTAAAAAAATCATTAAATTCGCAATAAAATATATGAGGGTCACTTATCGGGATAAAAACTAATCTAACTCTCAAGATGAACCCAAACTGCACATATTGTGAAACATTTCATTGAAATCAGTTCAGTAGTTTAGGAGTTCATCGCGGACAAACAATGTGACACGTAATTTTTATATATAAATATATATAAGATACAAGATGGTCATGCGTATGTCACAAGACTTTCTTTGTAACTATTTTATTAATAACAATGTCGAACTGTAACTGCTATGCGGGAGTTGTTCCACAGAAATTGGGACGGTTGGCCGCCTTACTCTTTATTGCTCTTTGATCTTTTATGAAGCTGTATGGTATAATATTTTTGTAACGTACCAGCAACTTCTTAAGTAAAAGTTCTTGTACTTGGCAGAGCCACGCTGCAACTATATTACGATTGTAGCAAAAATATGTCTGCTTCACCGGGGAGGGACCACTCACCCGCAGAATAGCAGCTTAACGCTGCTGTAGGTACTTTGTAAGTGTGGAGCACCGGAGACCCTTTTTACTGAAAACGAGACATTCCATTTTAGTCCTTAGGAGTGACAATACATCTGTATTTTGATTCTTAATCGAGGATAGATGTAGATATAGACGATAGGCCATACCAACCACTTACCATCAGGTGGGCTGTGTGCTCACTTGTCACCCTTATTTTATGTAAAAAAGTTACAATTAAGATGTTACATTCGGCCAGCAGCATCTTTCTACAACCTCATAAAAATACCAACCCATCTGCCTTATAAGGCAATCTATGAGACAATCTATAGAGCAGACCTATGTTCAGCAAAGAATTTGATAGCCTTGCCTACCTCCGCGGACTCCAACTCGACCTGACAAAGACAATTTTTTTTTGTAAAACTGAAATAACAAACTAGCTTACAGTCAACTGACATAGTCCACTTACAGGCTACTGTTCTTTTATGCTTTTAAAAAAAAAACGTTACCCCCACTGTAGTCCATAGCCTAAGACTACAGATGCGTTGTTACCTCTGTGGACTAGAATGGAATGCCTTACAATCTGTAATTATACTGGCTTTCTATAACTCTAAATCCGGGAATAGAAATACATAAGTTTATGTTATCTATACGAACACCCACAATATGAAATGGTTAAAGTTCTCACAAATATCTGTGATGCCCCTACATTGCATAATTGTATGGTTTAATTAAATAAATGAAAATATTAATTACCACTCACATATTTATGCCGCCAAACAGCCGGAAAACACATTACCGAGAAATCCCAGTCGTTATATGTCGTTAATATTCAAATATCATACATGAGTTAATGTATAAACATGAGAATTCATTCCTATCACTAAGGTTTTCCATATTCCCTCCCTCAAAACCAATAAAGGGCTTAATTATCCATTGCTAAGAATGTGTTAAACAAACAACGAAATTTTCACCTCAAACGCAGCTACCGACTTACACAAAATGACATAAAATTAATTTAAAATATATACTGCAATTAGTTCAGAGGCATAGGCTTATTAACTTTTAATATTTTATAGACTTTTAGTTTGTTTTAATATCTTTTATATTGTAGTATCGTCTTTTGTTTCATACTCTTAGAATAAGTTATGTATGTATACCAAGCGAATGTTGTATGTACCTTTTAATTGGCATATATATCAGAACTTCTTAAAATTTTTAATTTCTCTAAGATTTGTTAATAATGTCGGTATGTTTTACAAATAAATGAGAACCGTGATTTTAAGCAGTCTAAAACAGAGCCTCACTACTCTCCAACCCGATGGTAAATATGTATATTTGCTGTGTGTGTGTGTGCAGAATCTAAGGGGAAGATCTATCAACCGCAGTAGGAGGGACTGATTTTGATGATACATAATTAATTATTACGATATTAAAACCGTGTAGTGGCGATGTAAGTATATTCACTACCTCATGTCATCCAGTGGGTATCGTAAAAGGCTACACAGGGAAATATACCAGGAGATGGGCAGTCTTCCTAATAACAACTAAAAATAAAGATTGCGGTTGCCAATCTTATAGAATGAGCTTAATAGGATGTAATGGTATATTGTATAATAGACAAATTTGCTGAGAATTAACATTTACCAGAACTATTTAACTGAAACAAGTATTTGTTATGGAAAATGTTTGTTATTTACAAAGCGTTGCGGTTACCAGTGGTGTAGCTCCAACATTGCAATCCTTTGACAAATTTTCTGTAATACATATAAGACAAAGCGACGTACAAAATTTCTGTTTTAACTTTTAATTATTTTAAAATTATTAATATTATTTATTCTAAGAATGATAAATATTCTAATAGAAATAACTCTGGCCTTACTCCCAATTTAAAAGCCTTTAAATCTAAATTAAAAAATTAGAGTCAATAAAAATATATAGAATATTTTTTTTACAGATTTAATCGCATTTAATTTTACTTTACCTGCTTTACCACACTCAAAGAGTTAGTTCGATACGCGTGTTGTGTTGATAGAGGTCTAGTTCAGTAGTCATTTAAATATCACAGGATGAGTTGTTGTAGCGACGGCGTGGTTTTAAGAGTTACCCTTTTTTTCGTTATAGCAAAAGTGAGATAACCCGTTGTTGCAGTGTTTGAATATATTGTTACCCTTGCCTGTGTCCAGCAAGATCAGCCGTGGGTGCGGCGGTATGTTGTATTACCCAAGATTACGAAGTGGTGTACACCGATTAAGTCGTTGTAGTGACGGTATGCTTTTACGAGTTATTTTTTCTTTCGTTGTAGCCTAAGAGAGATGAGCCGTTGTTGCGGAGTTTGAAAATATTGTTTTGCCCAATGTGTGTGAAATAAACTTTTTTATATAATCCTGCGCTTAATTACTAAGGTTGATAAGTTTGTAGAGATTATGAGGATTGTGATCTGAATGGAAAGAGTGTAAAGACTTTGTTTTAGTTTTAATGTACTAGTAGAGATACTGTTTTAAATGTTTTATGAGAATGGCCAAACGGAATAGCTGTGTCCATACAGACTCTACACACGAGGACGCGTAAGCCGTCAGAGATGGGATAGTGGAAGCGAGGGCACTGGGCGCTTTTCCATTTGCCGGCACGCACCAGCATTTCGCCGGGGCCGGGGATCCGTTTTTCTACTTCAGTTCTGAAGACGTAAAAATAGTCTCGTCAAGTTTTTTTTTATAGGGGAGGGGCAAACGAGCACGCGGCTCACCTGATGGTGACTACCGCCGCCCATGAAGAACCACAATACCAGGGGAATGGCAGATGCGTTGCTAGCTTGTTAGAAAGGTGTAAGCTCTTTTCTTGAAGGTTCCTAAATCGTATCGGTCCGGAAAAATCGTTGGTGGTAATCGATTCCACAAGGAAATTGTGTGAGGGAGAAAACATCTTCTAAATCGCACAGTGTTGGAGCGCCAATCATCCAGATGGTATGGAATGGGCGCTGTTGAAATTGAGCGGCTGAACTTAGTCCGAACATTTCCTCAGAGCATTTGCCGTTGTAGATGCGATAACATACGCAAAGAGATGTAACATTTCTACGCAGTGCCAGTGAGTCAAGCCGATCAGAAAGAACTCGGTTGTCGACGATTCTAACTGCTCTACGCTGGATGCGGTCAAGTAGAAGGAGGTGGTACTGGGGAGCCCCTGCTCAGAGATAGGAATTTTATTCCATGTAAGACCAAATCTGTGCCTTGTAAAGTTGCAGGCGGTGTGCCGGCATGAAATACTGCCCTGATCTGCTGAGCACGCCAAGCTTTTTAGAGGCCAATTTGGCCTTCTCTGCCAAGTGACCACGAAACTGCACGTCACTCGATATGTCGACGCCGAGGATTCCGATACTAGCTGAGGCAACATGGGGAGTGCCTTGAAACTCAGGAGATACGACAAAGGGGTTCTTTTTAGCGGTGAACAGGCAAACTTGTTTCTTCTGAGGATTAAACTGGACTAGATTTAGTCGCCCCAAATCCCAGAATTTGTTCTGTTAGTCGGCAACGTTTTCCCGAGAAATATTGGCACGGCCGGTGTGTAGAGCATCACCAGTGCTGTCACCCACATATCAATGAATTTTATCGGTTTGCAACATATCATTGATATGGAGAAAAAACATCGTTGGTGATAGCGCGCAGACTTGTGGAACACGAGCGTTAAAAGGGTTGTAATCGGAGCATGCACCGTCTAATACGTTCTTGATGCACCGATCAACCAGAAAACTGTTGATCCGTTTCCAGGAAGCCCATT
The DNA here is from genome assembly GCA_033319125.1 of Parnassius glacialis. Classification (NCBI taxonomy): domain Eukaryota; kingdom Metazoa; phylum Arthropoda; class Insecta; order Lepidoptera; family Papilionidae; genus Parnassius; species Parnassius glacialis. Next base: position 33,214,526 of record JAVANC010000026.1, on the reverse strand, counting down.
GGAAGGAAGCTTCGAAAGAAGCGCTTTGTGCCAATGTCTCCCCCTTGGACTCGATTGCCTGCGCTCATCTATGTATGTGTTAGATAAACAAGAAGATCACCAGCTGGGCTACCCCGATGGAAATCGTACTGGCGGTCACTATTCAGCTGGTGCTCTTCAAGGTACCGCATGAGCTGGCATTTAATAATGGATTCCCTTATTTTTGAGAACAAGGAGGTGAAGGTGATAAGCCTGTAGTTGGACGGATTAGAGCGGTTACCGTTTTTAGATATCGGGTGCATGAAAACTATTTTCCTTGAATTTCGGACAGTGCCTAGGGAGTAGGAGTACCGGAAAAGAGGCGTTAGAGCCGGTGCCAACTCTGGAGTGCACATCCTCAGCACAATTGGCGGGATCCCGTCAGGCCCACCCAACTTGTGTATGTCCAGGGAGAGGAGTGCTTTGCGTACTGAGCACTGTGTAAATCGCATATCATGCATAGAGCACTCACACTGCGGGATGGTCGGCGGTGTGCTCACCCTGTCTTCGAGAGTCGACTTAGACTGAAAAAGGGAGCCTAAAATGTGGGCCAGTGAATCGTCCTCTCTCTGTGAATAGAATTTCCCTAGAACAGCCTTGGCGAGAGAGCAGACTGCGCGGGGCATCCTGAGGACCCATGCTCGGGAAAAAACGGGTAGCTTGACCGTGGATGCTTAGTGAGGGATTCTCCATTACCAGGGGTGCTGGTACCCTCATGGGGTAGTTTTTTCATTTTGAATTCCGCTACCATATTATGGGGGTGGGGGGGAGGGGTTCCGGCCACTTGCAATAATCAAGCGAAACGCAGAAGCAAAGCTTCTACTTTACGTTGGTATTTTGTGAGGTTGTGGTACTGCCCCGGTTCGAGCCGGCCAATCCATGCTATATACAAGTCGTCGTAATTGTTTGTTATATGTCTTACATTTAAGACGAAAATATAATCAACGTAGAGAAATCAAATTTTGAATTCATACCATCATAAAATAAGATATAATTTTATTATACCCTATATTTACGTTAAAAATGGACTCCAAAAATTATTTCAAATACTTCTGCATGCACGAGGAGACATTTCATCATTTTACAAGTTCATTTTGAGTCTCAATCACAACGCGTCCCTTCTACTAAGTCTCGCGCACACGCGCACGCAAACGGCTACAATACGTACACAATACACATGCAGTTTTACCGGCCGGCACCGAGCGGGAGGTTTGCTGTCCTAAAACCGACGACGGCACCTGTGGGTGTCATTGCCATGCCGGCTGATGTCAAATGTCGAAAATATCTGTAATTAAACCTTAGAGCAATAAGATGATGTCGATGATGATGTTGCTTAATTCAACTTAAAAATTTATTCAAATTTCCAATGTTTAATTTCGACCACTGGATGACCACTACCAACACACTACGTACGTTTTGTACGTGGTAGAGCAAACCCGCAGCTTTATAATGTTTGTATTACGAATTGGTCGGCTCGGGACAAGACCACGCTCTCACAGAATACCAGCGTAAAATAGCAGCTTAAGTCTGTTGTGTTTCGTATGGTGAGTGTAGAAAACCGGAGACCTTATTTACGGTCATTCTATCTTTATTCTCAGGGGTGACAACGCATCTGCTTTCTTAATCAATAAATAATGTAGATAATGTAAGCCACAGCATCCACTTACCATCAGATGGACTGCATCTTTGCCACCATATATATAAAAAGAAAGTGTCTACATCAAATAACACAGACAATTTTAACAAAGACTCCCTGTAACCATGAATTCTGTAAAGCACCTCAAATGACAGAAATTTAAAGTACGTTCAGACAAAATTAAGCAAATCTAGTGCAACAAAACCAAACATAATTTAAAAATAAAATTTTATACAGCCGACTTCAATATAAGTTATTAAGAATTACTCAAAAACTATTGGTCTGACCTTGATGAAATTCATATGGGACTACACGAGAAGTACCAGCTTTCAATTGAAAAAGAATCATCGAAATCTCATAACTTTTTACTGGGTGAACAGTAAAAAGTTATGAGGTAACACACATAAAAAAAATCAGTATAATGATATTTTTATAGGATAATTGTGTCAAACAAGCACACATTCCACCGGATGGATGGATGGTTGCTGTGGCCAATAGATATAGTCTTCATCTATCCTCGATTATGAATTAAAATGCAGGTGCGTTGTCAACCGTGAGGACTAAGATGGAATGCCTCGTTTCCAATAAAAAGGGTTTCCGGTTCTCTAGACTTACTATACGAAACACAGCAGTGGTAAGCTGCTATTTTACGCTGGCATTCTGTGAGAGCGTGGTCCTGCCCGGGTCGAGCCGACCCATTCGTGATACAACTTTACCAGTATAGCTGCAGCATAGCTCTATCACGTAAAATATATAAAAGAAGTAGCATACGACTCAAAACGATATAAGAAACGTATACTATTATCAGTTACGTACCTACCCAATTAAAATAAACAATAGAAACCTTTCCCGGGACTAGATATAATGAAGAATATCATAATAAATGAAATGTTTTATGGATTATTTGCGAAATGACCTGCGCGGCTTCGCTGGCGTTAAATTCAGGTAATAGCCAATATTTTTTTTATTTTGCAAAGAAAAAGAATAATTACTATATATACTTAAAATAAATATACAGTATATGCATTTATAATATATTGTATTGATTACAATGTTTTCGGAAATAAATACGTTTTCCTTGTTTAATAACCAAGTTTTTTCACAATATGCAATGAATTATATCTGTGTACAATTAACAATTTTCGGAGTAATAAGTATTAAGAATTTTTGAATGCATTATTCCCCGCGTAATATTACGTTTTACTGTAAAAATGTTCACCTTGGAAGGAAACATTTTTCTACTGAAAACGTAGCTCTAGTTCTTAAGTAATTTGATATGAATTTCATCATTACAGCCCTTCATAAGTCCACTGCTGAACATAGGCCTCCCCCAAGGAATGCCACAAAACACGATCCTGAGCTACCTGCATCCATCGACTTCCTGCATGTCTTACCACGTCGTCACTCCATCTAGTGGGGGAACGCCCTACACTTCGCCCGCCGGTTCCAGGCCGCCACTCGAGAACCTTTTTTCCCCATTGGTTGTCGGTTCTTCGAGCTATATGGCCGGCCCATTGCCACTTCTGCTTACTAATCCGTTGGGCTATGTCGGTCACTCTGGTTCTACTGCGGATTTCCTCATTTCTAAGTTTATAACGCAGAGAAACTCCGAGCAAAGCACTCTCCAAAGCTCACTGAGCAACCTTGAGCTTCCTCATCCGGCCAGCAGTGAAGGATCATGTCTCAGTTCCATAGGTCATCACTGGCAACACGCACTGGTTGTATAGGTTCGTTTTCAAGTTTTGAGGTATACCTGACGAGAAGATGTGCCGTAATTTCCCGAACGCTGCCCAAACGAGTTGAATGCGTCGATTGACCTCTCGGTCGAAGTTGGATTTACCTAGTCGGACTATTTGTCCCAGGTAAACATACTCGTCAACAACTTCGAGCTTAGTGCTCCCAACAACTACCGGTATTGGTGTGACATGGACACTAAACATGATCTTTGTTTTGTCCATGTTCATCTTAAGACCTATCCTTTGGGAGACACTATTGAGGTCATTTAGCATAGTGCTTAGTTCCTCCAGCGATTCTGCCATAAGGACTATATCGTCGGCAAATCGAAAGTGAGTGATGTACTCGCCATTCATGTTAATACCGTATCCTTTCCAGTCCAGTAGCTTGAAAACGTCTTTCAATGCAGCGGTCAAGAGTTTCGGGGATATAACGTCACTCTATCTTACACCTCTCTGCAATTGGATAGGTTTCGTACTCTGGTTCTGTACTCGGATAGCCATCGTAGCCCTACTATACAAGCACTTCAGCAGTTCGATATACCGATAGTCAACTTGGCACCGCTGAAGGGACTGTAACACCGCCCAAATTTCGACGGAGTCAAAGGCTTTCTCATAATGCACATACGCAAGGCAAAGTGACAGATTGTACTCTTCTGTCTTCTGTACAATTTGCCGAAGGGTGTGTATGTGGTCTATGGTGCTAAAGCCTTTTCGGAAACCGGCTTGTTCGGGAGGCTGAAAGTCGTCGAGTCTGCGTGCGAGACGATTCGAAATGACTCTCGAGAACAGCACGTAGACGCGGCTCAGAAGGGAAATCTTTTTTTAGTTCTTCAAGAGAGCGTTATCGCCTTTCTTGAAGAACAAGACCACCGCACTTCTGCTCCACGCCTCCGGAGTAGTACCACCATGGAGGACGGAATTAAAGAGCTTCTGAAGGACGTCAAGTACCGGTTTTCCACCCGCTTTCAGAAGCTCTGCTGTAATTCCATACTCGCCCGGGGACTTGCCTTTTTTAAGGTGCTGGAGAGCCATTCTAATCTCGCTCAGACTAACGTCCGGGATATCTTCAAAATAGCGTCGGATAAGACTCGCTCTTGGATCGTTACTCACACTTGCGTATGGCTCCAACGATGACGTGTACAGCTGCCCATAGAACCTCTCAATCTCACTCAAAATCTCAGGTGTCCCGGAAACGATGCTGCTACACTTGGTCTTCAGCTTTGACAGTTGACTCTTTCTGGCAGACAGATCTCTGGCAAAGACTTTGGAGCCTTGGTTCCGCTCGATCACTTCTTCAATATAAGCTGTATTGAAGTTGCGTAAGTCCCGCCGCATGCATTTGGAGATCTGTCTGTTCAGTTGCCTGTATACTGTCAAATCTGTTGAAGAATGTAGCTTCATATCCCGTCTAACAGGTATGAGATTAAGAGTGTGATCGGAGAGTTTTTGTGTTCTTCTGCGGCGGGTCTTACAGAACTTAGCTCCGACCGTATGGACAGTTTCCACGAGCTTATCATTTATATCGCCCACTTCATTGCAGTCTTCCAGGCACTGAAAACGGTTTTGTAATTCGAGCTGAATGGTTTCGGGACTTTGGACTAGAGCACGAGGGGGACGGAGCGTTGACTTCATTAGACGAGACCTCTACAACATAACGTTTAGGTTCAGTGTGCCTCTAACCATTCGGTGATCCCTACCCGTTTTCACCCTCGCGATTACCGATACACCACTTAACAGTTGTCGTCCGGTCGTCATAATGAAGTCAATCTCATTTTTGTCGCACCGTCGGGGCTCGACCAGGTCCACTTCCTGTGGGGCTTCTGGAAGAAAGAGTTCATCATAAAGAGTTCCTCTTTCTCCATGAAATCGGCCAGCTGCTGGCCTCTTGGGTCACGTTGCACTATTCAAAATTTCCCTACTTTCAGCTCAACGTTCTCTCTTGTGCCTAGTTTTGCATTGAAGTCTCCCATTAACACTGTGTAGTGTGTTTTGGAGGAATGCATGGCTCTAGAGATATGCTTATATATTTCCTCCACCTCCTCATCGGGGTGTGACGAGGTTGGTGCGTAAACCTGTATGACCTTCAGCGAGTACCGTTTGGTGATTCTGAGTATAAGGTACGCAACCCTCGTCGACACACTCCCAATCTTTACAACGTTGTTTACGAGAGACTTGTGGACGATAAATCCGACACCTCCTTGGGACAGATGGTCGCCCTCCCGGTGATAAAACAAGTTGCCGGATTCGAAGATTACCGTGTACTCCCCCTCTCTTCGGACCTCGGATAATCCTATAATATTCCAGCGCAACTTGTCTATCTCTTCTTCCAGTTCCAGGATGTTCTCGTCAGTCCTCAGAGTGCGTGCGTTATAAGTTACCAGGTCGAGTCGTCGTAGGTGGCAACCAAACCTCCATCGGAGATTCTTAGCACCCCCTGCCCCGCCGTTACCATGGTCGCCACCGTAGCCAGGAATAGCAGGGCCGCCGGGGACTGGGGCCCGTCCTTTTGTAACATTTATCATTAAGAGGGTATATTGCCATAGTTGCGTAAGTCTGTTTCCCACTGTCGCCTTCTACGACACCCACGGGAAGATATAGTGTAGTGGATATTCTTAACCGCCACTACACTACACTACACTGATACGAATTTATATAAATTTAATTTATTAAATATTTTTGACTGCAAATTACTCCACATACTATTCCATTCTTCATTATACATGTTCACAGTGGATCGAATATCTAGAAAGTAACCTGTGCCCGTTTTGCAGCTAGCACGATGCAAAATATTTTATGGTTTCTTTTCTCTTTATAAACTAAGAAAGAATGCCACAAAATGCCACAAATATTTCGTGGAGATGATATTTTCCCGCAATAAATGGTAGTTAATGTAGTTTATTTATTTCTTTATTACTTCAGACATCTATCCTTGCTATCCAGTTGTGTCCTCATTTTCATTCTGAATTAAATCGTACACTAATAATATATAATTTACGTAGCTATATCCATCTCTTAATTAATTCTGGGTGAAAATTTAAATCAATCCGTTGCTTCGTAACGGCGTGAAAAAGGAGAAAGACACACAAAAATACAAAATAAATACACTTTTATTACGTGGTATAGCCTCGCTGCAGTTATTCTATTTACGAAATTGTCGGCTTGGTCGAGGTAGGACCACGCTTTCACCTAATACTAGCGTAAAATAATACAATAATGTTGATGTGTTTCGTATGGTGAGTGTAGGGAGTGTAGAAAACCGATGACCCTTTTTACTGACAACGAGGCATTCCATCTTAGTCCTCAGGGGTGACAATCACCTGCATTTTAATTTATAATCTTTGATATTCGTAGTGAAACCAGAGTCAGATCCTTAAAAATTATTTAGATTTACTTTTAATTTTTTCTTACTTCACCAGCCCTTATAACTTCACAGTTGTAAAAGATCTTGTGATCATCCATTGTATGTAGAACGGGTTGACGATCGCAGCACCAGACATCTGGCGCAAGCGTAACGATTTACCGTCATCTATCGAAAGCCATAACATAAGAATAAGAATATGCCAGAAAATTCTGGCGTATTCCACTCGTAACACACGGGATACAATTTGGTGATGGATTATGTGACACTGCAACCTACAATACCAACAACGGCACCTTTTTCGAAGAAAGAAAGAGATATTTACTTAACAACTATCGATTATTTTCTATAAAATGATGAAAAATCTATCCTATTTTTGGCTATGAATATGTTCGAGTCCAATGCGCTTCGTTATGTAATGACATTCCATTTCGATTAAGACTCAAAATGCAGATAAGTTATCACCCCTGACGACTAAGATGGAATGCCTCGTTTCTAGTGAAAAAGATCTCCGGTGCTCTACTCTCACCATACACTACAAGCAGCATTATACTGCTATTTCACACTGGTATTCCATGAGAGCGTGATCCTTTTCCGGTCTAGCCCACCAATTCGTGCTACATCTATAATATAGCTGCAGCATGGCTCTGTCACGTATATTTAACATATAATTAAGAATAGATGTCTATGGGCTACATCACCCCGTAGCATCCAGTTAAACTGTGAACACTTTTCTCAATCTTCAACGTCGTCATCATCGTAATTATCATTACAGCTCATTACAAGTCTAGTGTTGAATATAAGGTTGCGAATTAATGGCAGGAAGCACAGTCTTGAAGTCACCTGCATCCATCGACTCCCTTCATCTCTTACCAGGTTGTCACCTTATCTAGTAGGGGGGGCTGCTCTACAATTTGCTTTTGCCGGTACGAGGCTGCAACTGGAGAATCTTTCTCCCACATCGGTGGTTGGTTCTTCAAGCGAATGGAATTTCATTTCAGAAAAGCATAAATATATTGAATAATTACAACTAATTACAACAATTCGGTTGTTTCCAAACCTTATCCAGAGTTTTAATTCATGCTCATGTTATTTTTCATATACCTAGAGTTGTAATATTTTATAATTGCACCGCCCAGCAAACAAATTTTAATTAAACAAGTTGAGGAGAGCGAGTATAAACGTTAAATTTACAAAGTTCCGCGTTACTCAGTTTTCATATGCTAAAAACGTTTGCCACATTTTCTGCACGGCTAAAAAAGGCTACAAGGCTGTGAAATCTTGTTTCAGCTGATTATCTGAGAACATATTAAATCTGCTCATAACCGTCAAAACCGTAAAAATCAAAGTCACACAATAGACTGATGAAATTAAACTACGTTTGTTAATTATATAAAACTACAAGCTGGCTATTCAGACGTCGTATTGCCCTTTCCGACAACCCTTTGTCCTATAAAAGTCCTTAAATTTGCTATAAAAATTATTGAGGGTCACATACCGGGATGAAAACTATCCTATCTCTTAAGTTGGACCAAACTGCACACATGGCGCTAAATTTCATTGATATCTGTTCAGTAATTAAGAAATTCATCGCGGAAAATTAAAGTGACACGTAATTTTTTCTATATAAAGATATAGTTTAAATTTTTACGCCACCACTACACCTGTTTTTCTTGACCGAAAGCCTATTTATTAAAAATATTTATGCACAAAAGAAAAATCGTACATATGGCGGACTTAATGCCTTAAGGTGTTCTACCCCAGGCAACCATTGGGCTAAGCAGAGATAAACATATGGGAGGTAGTGCAGTAAAAGTAAACTAATAATGAGAAAAAAAGGTAACGAAGTTCGAATAAACCAGAATATATTATGTTATGTTATGTTATATATAGAAGATATTCTATACATTACACATACATAAATCTACTTAAATACATTAAATATATAAATTACATTACATAAACACATATATATGTAATGTAATATATATATATACATATATATATATATAAATATATATATATATATATATATATATATATATACATATATCTGTGCCATGATAATTAAGGAAAATATGTGACGATAGAATCATTCTTTTGGAAAAAGCGTTAATTCACACTATATCGATCCGTGGGCGTCGTAAGATAGAAATCAGGAGAAGGGTAGTAACAACTAAATCATAAACCCGAAACCGAAACCGAAAGCGAAACCGAAACTTAAAAAGACATGTTATTTTTTTTTGTTTACTGAAATCTGGTATATTTTTACACATATACAGGTAGGTAATGCATCTTAATGAAAAACAGTTATATTAATAGTCATGTAGCAATATATTTATTTATTTTAAAGTATAAATCAACAATTTAACGTTAAGAAATACTTTTTTAAGTCAATTTTGTAGAAAAATCAACACTTACATCCATAAAAAGTTACTCGCTGCTAAACATATTTTATTGTGTTCACAATATTGTTAATATTATTCAATGAGATCAATAACATAATATATAACACACACACTTACACACAATATACACACATCTTAAAAGATATACAAAACCTGCTCAAAGTTCAAAAGCTTTAATAAACTAAGTTTGTATAAAAAAATGTTATTATTATATTAAGGTATTTATGAATGACAATAACCCCTGGGAATGAGGTGATCACTACCAAGCTTTTTCTTATTTGTTTTGTCTTATTAATTGTGTTACATACACAAGTAAGACTGGATAAGCTAAGCATAGGCGAAGTGGCCCCTCGCCCACGGCCTCGCACTCAAAAGAGCCTCGCGAGGCCTAAGTGAATAAGTAATTTGATCACTTTTACGCTCGAAAAAGAAAGTCACATATTTAAATGTGTTTGTTTGGGGCCTCGCAACAAGCCCCTCTTAAACGCCACTGCTAGGCCGTTGTAACACCTTCGAAAATCATGATTGTTACATTGACAGAATACGAGACTTGTCAGAAATTAATAGATATGAGTAGGTACTTGTACGTCATGTCAAAGCATGTTTGGTAGGATAAATCTATTGGGTAGATCCTTGGAACGAAAGAAAAGGGGCCTCGCTGATGCAATTTTGCCCAAGTCTATATTAGTCCACGCTACGCCTCTGATTGTAAGCTGTTATTTTTTTTAAAAAGTCCGGCTGGGGTTCTTGCTGGTTCTTGCAATGATAGAGGTTTTTTTTCGAACCAGTGGTAATTAAACAAAAGAGTGACTTTCAATAAGTATTATTTACAATCTATATTGAATAAAAACGCTTCTGTTTCTGTATAATTAGGAATAATGCACAAGCCACGAACTCATCCGAACGACGCACGATAATCCACGAACACTGAGTTTCGGTGCCGCCGAAGGTTCGGCAGATTTCTATTACCGAAATTTTTAACAGTGGTAGAGCCACGCGGCAGCTTTTGCTGTCGCACGGATGGGCCGGCTCGAACCGGGGTGGTACCACGACCTCACAGAACACCAGCGTGAAGTAGAGGTTTACCTCTGCGTTTCGCTTGGTGAGTGCAGGTGGCCGGAGGCCCTTTTTACTGGAAAATGAGGCATTCCATCTTAGTCCTCACGGGTGACAACGCATCTACATTTTGATTTGTAATAGAGGATAGATGTAGATGTCTATGGGCCGCAGCAATCACTTGCCATCAGGTGGACTGTGTGCTCGTTGGTCACCCTTGTCCTATAAAAATATAGATTTTTTGCCGAAACCGAAACCGAATCTTCGGTCGGTCACTAGTTTTTTTATGTGTGTTACCTCATAACTTTTTTTGGGTGAACTGATTTCGATAATTCTTTTTTTATTTGAAAGCTGGTGTATCTCATGTAATCCCATATAAATTTTATCAAGGTATGACCACTAAGTTGTTCTTGTCTGACCACTAGTTTTTAAGTTATTCTTAATAATTTATATTGACTTCGGTTGTACAAAATTTTTAATTTTTAATTATTTGCATAGTTATATATATTTTATGTTTAACTAGGGATCCGCCCCGGCTTCACACGGATGGTTTCTCGACAATGGCGCTTCCTTACGCCAAGAACCGTTGAAGTTACCCCCATAAGTACCCCATAAAAATATCAAAACCGTTTATAAGGAGAAAAATTACACTCGCACACCAGAATAATGTATACATATATAAAGAGAAATTAGAGTTATGGTCGCTCAGGGGATAAGCGCTCGTTTTATTATTTTATATTACGCGAGCAAACCGAGTTTGAGATTCGCAAGCACCGCTTTTAATTGCAGTTTAAAGTGTTGATTATCCTCATTTTCAGCGATAAGTGAAAACATCGTGAGAAAACCTGCAGTCCTTACTCTAAAATACTCTCAGAAATAGTAGGCGGCTTTAGGCGAGCAATGGGACGTATATGTTGTACACGAAGTTAACATAATTATGAAAAAATTTATGAAAATATTGAATTATGAAAAAATGAAAACTTTAACGCGGTAGAGTCATGATACAGGAAGGATCACGCTTTCACAGAATATCAGCTTAAAGTAGTAGCTTATTGCTGCTGTGTTTCGTATGGTGAGTGTAGAGAACCGGAGACCCTTTTTACTGGAAATGAGGCATTCCATCTTAGTCCTCACGGGTGGCAACGAATCTGCATTTTGATTCGTAATTGAATAATAAAAAATTCGAGGATAGATGTAGATGTCTATGGGCCGCAGCAACCACTTACCACCAGGTGAACTGAGTGCCCGTTTGCCACCCTTATGCTATAAAAAAATATATTTCATGCAACTGCAATTTTAATTGGAAAATTGTATAATGCAAGTCGTTCATGTTATTACATATTATTTTTTTCACATTATTAGTCCAGCTGTTCGTTATCAATTATGGGATAAATTCGTGCTATTCTTTAACGTTTATATTTAAAAAGTGCCGTTTTTATTAATTACCAATTTATATTTGCATGCGATATAACCTTGTGAGTCAGTGTCCCATAGCCACACAAGCCACAAAGCCTTCCAAGCTATAGGCCTCAAATACGAAACAAATACTTTAAAAACATTGAAATTAATATATCTGGTTTTTATGACATATGTGGACTTTGACACCAGCATAAAAATGGGTCCGTAATTATTGACGACATCTGTTTCACCTTTTTCTGCCGACTTCCAAAAAGGAGACGGTACTCAATTCGACTGTATGTTTTTTCTTTTATGTGTCATAACTTTTTACTGGGTGAACCGATTTCGATGATTCTTTTTTATTTGAAAGCTGGTACTTCTCGTGTGGTCCCATATGAATTTAATCAAGGTCAAGCCAATAGTTTTTGAGTTATTCTTAATAAATTATATTGAAGTCGGCTGTACAAAGTTTTAAATTATTAAACAACGGCTTAATTATCGATATTTTGAGCTTTCCTGGGAAAGTACTTGTTGAAAAAGATAGCTTTATTATAAAAGATAACTTTTTTTAATATTTAAATTACGTTTTAAGTTAATATTCTTTGTCATGGCACTGTCATAGAGCGTTAGTGAAAATAATGAGTCCTTACTGTTATCATTATTATTTACACATATTGTCCCCGATGAACCTGGTATGGAGCGCTGATACTCAATCTGATATTTTATTAAGGCCTTAACAGTGGTTGAAATGCCTAAATCTTGGATATTTAAGTAAAAAAATCTCAATAACTGTTCATTTAATCCACAAAGAAAAAATACACGGTAACAGAAGAGGATTTGGTAAATGTTTTTAATTGAACAAAATTGTATTTTTGTCAACCCCTTATTAGAAAAAAAATCCCCAAAGAGTACCTATCTTTGTCATATTTTGCAAAATTTCTCCAAAACGGTACAAGCTTTTTAAATAGTTCTTACACTAAAAAAAAGGCCTTAAAAATATTAATATTTTTAATTGAGAGTTTTATTTTTATTCCCCGTTTTATAAGAGAAAATATCATTTTTCCCTGAAATTGAATATATTTACGCGAGCGCGCATGCTCTGTCGCCCTGTCAGCCTGTCACAGTCCGTTTTCGGACATTGTCGAGGCTGGACCGCGCTTCGGTGTCGGGGCGACTTTATTCAATTATATATTAGTTTTTTAAAAGTTTATACTCAATTATAAATATTTTTTATGACTAGAAATACTTAATTTAGTTAATATCTGTACACTGGTAACTGTAAATATTATTTTCTAAATAAATTTATTTTTAAAGTGCCCAAAGAAGAAGAAATTTTCGCGGCGACGTTGATTAGTGAAATTGAAAAATGCATTTTTATATAATTTAGATGTGGAACGACCAACATGCTCTCGTTACTTAGATTTCGATAGTTTTTATTACCTATGTAATTTTATTGATGCATATTTTTATTAATTAGTTGATACTGAATTTTATAATTATGTATTACAGTAAAACGCTGTTTTTATGAGTATGACTTTATAAAATATTATTCGAGGGGAATATAGATACAGATACTTACATTTAGGTACACTGTTCTCAAATTAAATCAAACAATTTAAATAAATAAAAAAATGGTGCTTCCCTAAGTATAAATAACTAAATAGACATTCTTGGGTTTTGTTTTTTTTTTATGTTAGACAAACTATCATCTAAAAAATGTAAAAATTTTAAATTGGAGAGGGGTTTCTCTACGTGATAAAGTTAGAAATGAAGATATTCGCAGTAGAACCAGAGTAACTGACATAGCCCAACGGAATTTTACAGTGAAATGGCAAAGGGATGGCTATGTAACTTGGAAAATATATAAAAAATAGGAAGAAAGGTTCTCGAGTGGCAACCTCGTACAGTTAAGCGAAGTAGTACTCAACCTTTATTCCTCTTCACGTATTCTCATACGCTTTTCTTCACACACACACACACACACACACACACACACACACACACACACACACACACACACACACACACACACACAACACACACACACACACACACACACACACACACACACACACACACACACACATACACAAATAGGTCGCAAATAATACTTACCTAGTACTATTAGGCAAGACTGAATAGGTTTTTGTTAAGTCAGTGCAATTCACCATCTTAGGCTACATAACCACTTACCGATGGGATTGTAGTTGCTTTGCTACTTGCTGGGTAAAAATAGAAAAAAAAATTACCCTGTGAAAGTTTGCATTTAGATATAATTTTTCTAACTAACCATAAAAATATGATGAGAATATGTATATTAGTATAAAGGTTGCCTCACACGAGACAGTAATAATATAATATTATATCTTCCATTATCTACGCATGAAAACTTTTAAAATCTCTGAATCCCGAGGTATGTTCATATTAAGAGGCTGTATAGAGCCACATTGATATGCATGGGGATCGTTTTGTAATTTCACATCGTTATCGAAAAAACATTGTACGTATTTCAGGTGGCGGATTGCAAAACACGATTCCACAAAAATTCACTCAATAGAAAATAATTGCAAAGTTGCTTCTGAAAATACTTAAATGCTATTAAAAACATAACTTGTAAAAAAGCCAAGTCTCGCAAATGAGTTCTTCTACCGTAAAAATTTGTGAGATCCATGTAATACCAAGTCGGTTAATTTATTCAGTCCATAGATTGATACATAGATTGACTTGGCAATCGCATGAAAACACAATATATCTCACAAGTAATATATATTATATTAAATTAGATTGTTTAGTGCGATTGCCAAGTCTATGTATTAATCTATGAATTGAATAAATTAACCGACTTGGTATTACATGGATCTCACAACTTTTTACGGTAGAAGAACTGAGTTGCGAGACTTGGCTTTTTTTATAAGTTATGTTTTTAATGGCATCTCATTTATTTTTGTAGATAGTTATATCTAGGTAGCTATTTACACCTATTATTCCATTATACATATATAAGTACACTGATTTATTCACTGCAAATGTAACTTTGTAATACTATATGTTTATATGGGATTACAAAGTTATTTATGCAGTTGATATATCTCGAAAAGTGGACCGAAATTGTAAAATATTTTAATTTTTCCTTGATTTATATATTAAACAATAATTTTATTCCAATTTTGAAGTTTCTATGTCTGCTAGAAGTGCCTCAGAGTTTTGATGATCGGTCAGTCAGTGAGTGACAAAATTAAGAAACTTTGACTAGTTATAATTCTTAAACTACTGGTTCAAATTTAAGAAAATTTGGAATATGCCGAGTTTATACAATGCCTACTTGTTTAGTAAAAAGGCTCAGGCTTCTAGTTTTATCCATAACGAAGTTATAGGGTTTCAGAAATGGCCTGAACTGCTTCGAGAAAGGGATGGTACGGCCGTCCCGTTTTTTTGCTCGACTTGGCGGGGGCACTACCGGACCTCCTGATTTTCAACGTCAATTTTTTCTTACGTGGTAGAGCCATGCTGCAGCTATATTAGTAGTAGGTATAGTTGTAGCACGAATGGGTCGGCTCGACCGGGGAAGGACCACGCACTCACGGCATACCATGTAAAATAGCAGTTTAACCCTGCTGTGTTTGGTATGGTGATTGTAGAGAACCGGAGAACCTTTTTACTGGAAACGAGGCATTACAACTTAGTTCTCACGGCTGACAACGCATCTACATTTTGATACGTAATCGAGAATAGATGTAGATGTCTATGGGCCGTAGCAACCACTTACCATCAGGTGGACTGTGTGCTCGTTTGTCACCCTTATTCTATTAAAAAAAACTTTCAGAGAGTTCAGTAAAATAATGTTAAGTATTGTAAGCACTCCTACAATTATAAATCTCATGTTAATAAAGCTATTGGGCTATTTTGATTTTTAATAAAGTGATTTTACTTTATATGTTAAATATTTTATTTACTCTTCTATATCAAGAACCGTTTTTCTGTCACTCCTATTGAATTTAACAGTGCTTGCTGAAATTTAGCATCTTTAGATGAATAAGAATCGCGCGCTGATCCGGCTGTTAGATATTGCAAAAATAATCGAAAATATATATTTTTACTTTCATGCCGAAGACTACCTTGTTTTATTTTATTACGGTCAAATAATATTTAGTTGGTTATAAAGCAAGTATTTACAAATATTTTCATTATTTTGTTATTCTATTGTTTACAGTTATTATCACGTCTTAGCTTTACACCAAGAATTACATTAGAAATTCTTGATGGGATGCGATGTAACGCGCATACTTTATTTTCATCGAGAACTATAATATATATATATATATATATATATATATATATATATATATATATATATATATTTGTTTTTTTTTACCAATAGAGTTTCAACACAATCTTAAAAAAGTTCAATGAATTAAAAAATGCCGATAATTATATAATTTCAAGTCAGTGTTTTACATTTAAAGATCAGTTATAAAGAGCCAAAATTCTTATTTTCATTTTGATTAATTTAATTCGAGAATACAATAAATGTGAAAGGGCTTTTATCTCCAATAATAATTTACATCAAAAATAACATAGAGTTATAAAAGTCATATCCACGGTCAATCATACTGAAGATTATCAATTGTACTACAAAATATTTAAAAGACTATTTCCAGTATAATGACCCGAATATCATCAATAATGTTTGACTGGCACACATAAAAGTTATATCACATGGCTAAATGATTGACTATTATATTATGATAAGGTCATGCTTTTCTATAAAAAGTTGCAAGAATTTTTAAATTACGGCACCTATTGGTTTGTTTTACTTTTCACTTAATTAGTGAAAAACAAGATGGACTGATCTAAAAGTTTACTTTCTTGTGTAAAAAGTGCTATTTAGAATTTTATGCAAATGATAATTAAAGTTTCTATGTAAATAAGTGTTACATAGCGGGTATTATATTCAAAGGTAGCGGCCATCCATATTTGCAAAGCCAGCATCATTTTCTGTACAGAAACCGGTAAAGTGTTGCTCAAGGCACTATAAACAAAGCAGCTGATAAAATATTATACTCATAACTATTAACCACTGTTTAAAAAAATTAAAAACTGTTTATGCAAATGGTCTTATAGATAATAATAACTATTCCGCCGTGTTAGGTGTACACTAATAATAGCTCCATTAGAAAAAAAGAGGTAAAGTTTTGTTTTAGAAATGCGCTATCAATATTGTTTTGTCTGCAATTGAGCATAAAATAAAAAATAACTTCAGCCAAAGAGCATAACTGGCATTATACTCAGGACCATCAATTGGTATGGAAAAATAATTTTAACAGGTTTAAAAAATCAATCAAAATTCAAAAAAAAACATAAATATTAAAATCAAAAACTTAATATATGTATGTCTATACATACATATAATGATTTATGGCCGCTTAGTAACTGACGGTGACTCAGTATAACATCCTACAGTCACGCCGAAACTAAGAGGAGAGAATCACTTTAGAAAAGGTAATAATTTATTGCGGATATTTTGTGATAAAATTAAAAAAATTACAAACTTATCCAAGTTTATCTAACTTAGTCTAACTTATCCTTTTGCGTTAGAAAAAAAATAGTCAGATGGCGTCAGTTTTTAAGAAGATATAACAAAAAAAATAAAAAATAAATTCAAAAAGTTCAGTATTTAATTGATTATATACCGCTGACACTTAATCACGCTTTTCGAAACCACGCCAGTTGTAAACAATACTTGTGTGAAAAGACAAAATCTTCTTTTTAAATTTCCGCCGAGTTGTAAGTAGAAAGCCAAATAGGTCATGTGTCAATTTTAATTAAATATATTTTATATGAAGTGATCTTGACTACGATTCATCAAATAACCATTGGTAAACATTAAAACAGGAATTTTACAATTGTGTTTACAAGAAACATTATTAGTTGTACCTTGCAGCTTGTTCATTATTTTTATTATAAATACCTATAAATGTATACATTATTAATAAATAGTTCCCATAATATTTTGGATTATTTTTTATTTTGCCCTATCTGCAATGTTCTACGCTCTATAGAAAATGTGGCGTATGATATGATTGACAATCTTTCGAACGTTTTATCTAGGTACAAAGATGTTTTACGTTTTCGTCGCCTCCACGTGATATTTTTGTCAGCATAAGGTACCCTTCTGTATCTAATATAATATAAATATAATATAATATAATATAAATATTGCTACAAAGTAATGTAAAAGGCTATACAAGTCCCTCTACTGGGCACAGAACTCTTTTTTTATTTCTGAGAGGGTTTTAAGGCAAGGAAATGCCCGCCGAACTGCCCCAATGCGTGTTGACGAAATTCGCAATTACAAATTGCATTCGTGCTGTCGAGGATCAAACCCGGGAAAAATTTACAGCGAACCCTTTGACCCAGATCTACTAATACGATACAAATAAATACGATTTAACATATATAATAAAAAAAACTCTTACGTACTTGAACCTTGAACACTTGATAGCTCGTGACGCCTACCGGACAAAGCTACAGCACAATGTAATTGAAGATGCGTAACTACAACTTAATTCTCAGTGATGCGCAAGCATAACGGGCAGTATGTCACTTTTATATTTGTCATCTCTGCAGTCTATTAATCTTTGCACTTTTATAAGTAATACAGAACGTAGTTGCTAGACGGTTTTGACGTTGGCTAAAATCTCTGCGATAGCCGTTTCGTCAAGGTCATTCAGAGTAGTTAAAGCCTTAAGGAGTCAAAGCCCTCCTTATTATACTTACATGACTTTACCAGATCATTCATGGCCAAAATGTGTTCTTTTATCTCATCCTGAGCCGATGCATATTTATTTGATAGGATTTGTAGGGAGTTTTTAAGTGACAAAATTGTTGAACTTAGACACTATCTTCTTATTCGTGTGTTTCATTACTAAAGGTCGTGCTTGTCCTGAAATGCTTTCACTGATCTGTGGATTAGCTTCCTCCATACTACTCTGTCCTCGGCTTGTCTCAGGGCAGTCGAAATATTAAGTCCCGTTATATTTTGAATCTGGTTGGACCAGCGGGTAGGTAATCACCCACGTGATCTTTTTCCTACGATCTTCCCTACTACAACCAATTTATCCAGATTGTCTGGTTGTCTTCGGGCAATATGACCAAAATAACTTAGGAATCGTTGGTAGCATATAGTGGATAGTCTGGTAGTAATCTTTAGTTTGTCGAGAATAGACTTGTTGGTTCTTTTTGCTGTCCACTGTTTACGCAACATTCTTCTATAACACCACGTTTTGAAAGTCTCGATCTTCTTTAGGTCAGCTGCTCGGATTAACCATTACCCGGCCCCATACAGAAATATTGAGAATACCAAAGCTCGCACGAGTCTGGTCTTGGTGGTATTCGACACTTTTCTGTTTTGCCAGATTCTGGTTAACTTTCTCATAGCTGATTTGGTCATCTACATACGTCTCCAAATTACTTTGTCACAGCCCCCCTGATTGCTTATAAGTGATCCCAGGTACACAAATTCATTTACGAACTCCGAGTCTGCGAGTTCTCCGGTTCGTGCAAAAGTTCCAGCTCGATCTACTACCATGGCTTTAGTCTTCGTCCTATTAATCGAAAGGCCTACCATCTCACTTGCGTGCTCGACTCTTCTAAGCAGTTCAGCCATTTCTCGTTCTAAGGAAGCCAATAGCGTAGTGTCATCGGCGTATCGGAGGTAACTGATTTTGTTGCCTCCAACGGAAATGCCTCCCACTCTTCTAGCGCTATCCTCATGATATACTCGCCGTAGATGTTAAAAAGAAGAGGGGATATGATGCATCGCTGTCGTACTCCTTTTTGTGGTTTGAAAGGAGCTGATACCACGTCATTCACTCTTACCATTGACTTCCCATTCTCATATAGCGTTGCGATCATATAATATATATAATAATATAAACACTCACGCCTGGCACCCAGAGGGGTAGGCAGAGACTATGGACTTCCATTTGGCACGATCCTGACAGACCTCTCTCGCTTCCTCCACATCCATATACCTACGCATACACGCTCGTCGGTTATAGGTACTTTTGATTTGGCCCATTTTCAATATATCGCCAATTTGGTCGATAAACTTTCGCCTAGGGCGACCCTTCCCGATTCTGCCGTTCACCTCTGCAACATAAATTTGCTTTGTCACTCTTTCCTCATTCATTCTTTCTACATGACCAAACCACCGAAGCATTCCTTTCTTAATCCTGGTCACAACATCATCTTGCAAACCACACTCTTCTCTTATTAAACAATTTCTCACTCTGTCATTCAGATTCATCCCTAACATACTCCTTAATGACCGCATTTCTACAGCATTTATTCTACTCTCGTGCTTCTTCTACCACACCCAACTTTCACTACCATACATTAAAGTAGGCACTAACACAGCATTGTGAATTGCCATACGTGCCTTTTTGGACACATTCTGACTTTTCACAATAGAGTGTAGAGCCCCATTCACTCTATTTCCTGCATTCACTCGTCGTTCTATATCCTTATCATATCTACCATCCTTGCTAAACACACATCCCAAATACACAAACTCATCTACTTATTCTACCAACTCCCCTTCTATTCTTATTTCACATATCGTTTTACTTTCTTCTCTTTCAAAAACCATAACTTTCGTCTTACTTGCGTTCACTTTCATTCCCTTTTCTTTTAATGTCCTGTTCATTAATGTAACCATCATTTGCAACTCGGCCGCCGAAGACGCAAGTATGACTTGATCATCGGCGTACAAAAGGCATTTGACGGTTAACTCACCCATTCTTAACCCGCATTCTTCTACTTTCAAATTTTCCAAACAACTGTCCATAAATAGGTTGAACAGCCACGGGGAAGCCACACAGCCCTGTCTGACACCTTTATGGATGCCAAACCAGTCCGAGTAAGCCCCGTTGATCCTGACACAGGCACTAGAGTCCCTATATAGAGACTTCAATGCCTGTATCAGACCAGCGCTCAACCCAAATGAGGTCAGTAATTGCCATAACACGTTCCTGTCCACTCTGTCATAAGCCTTTTCCAAGTCCATGAACGCACAAAAAACTTTCTGGTTTTTGGCCAAAAATTTCTCCGCAATCATGCGCATAGAAAAGACTTGATCCGTACACCCCATCCCCTTTCTAAATCCAGCTTGCACATCCCAAATTTTTCCATCAGTTTCTTCCATAACTCTTTCAATTAACACCTTAGCATACAGTTTACCCACAGTGCTAAGCAAGCTGATACCACGGTAGTTTTTACAGTCCTGCTGCGACCCCTTTCCCTTATATATTGGGACTATAACGGCTTTGCACCAGTCTTCCGGTACCCGCTTCAGTTCCCAACATAAATTAAACAAGGTGTACAGCAGGCCTGCAACTACACCCTCTCCAGCCCTTAGCATTTCGAGTGATACTCTATCATATCCGGCTGCCTTACCTGCTTTCATGCTTTTCATTGCTTTCACTATTTCATCCACACTTATTTCTCTACCTCTCTCCACTTCTTCCGGAATTTCTATTTCACTTACTTCAGACGACTCTTCACTCTTAAACACGCTTTCAAAGTATTCCTTCCATCTCTTTAAATTCGAAACTTCATCATTCAGCATGCAGCCATTCTCGTCTCGTATAGCATTCATTCTAGGCTGTTTTGAATTGCCCCTGGCAGTTCTTACGAACTTCCAGAACATTTTAATATTTGCCTGGAAGTTATCAGATATTCTTCTATCATTCTTATCTGTCCTTTCTTGCTTTTTCCTTTCAACAACTTCTTTTACTCTCTTATTTATACGTCTAAAGTCTGCCTTTTTTCTTTCAATCTCATCATTCATACCGCCAGAATTACCAGCTTTGGTTGCTAGTAAATCTAGCCATGCTTTCTTCTTTGCTTCAACTTCCATCCGTACCTCATCATCCCACCACAACGTATTACTTTTCCTTATATTCGTTCTCTTACTTTCACCACATACTTCGGTGGCTGTATCCACCAAAACTTTTTTAACATTATTCCATACATTCTTTAAGTCTAAATCATTCATACTAAATTCATTCAACACACTTATATTTTCCCTCAGTCTGCATTTATACTTCTCTTTCACACCTTCATCTTGTAGCCTCTCTATTCTATCCTCCTCTCTATTGTAGGTTGCGATCAGTGCTATTAAATGGCAAGGAACATCCATTTCTATGAGGGTTTTTCATAGACAATCCCACCTTACGCAGTCAAACGCCTTGAAGTAGTCGACAAAACACATCATTATCGGAACATTAAATTCCCGGCCGTTCTCTATGAGTTGTCTAATGTTAACAATTTGCTCCCGAGTCCCGCGGTCCTTGACGAAGCCAGACTGTTCATTAGGTATTTGCCGCTGTAGGTAAGGTTGTAAGCGTCCCTTAATATGTGGAGCATGATCTTTCTACCATGTGATATGAGGGCCACTGTTCGGTACTTTTCGCATATCTTTGTCGAGCCTTTTTTGTACAGTGCTATCAAAAGAGACTCCGTCCAGTCCTTAGACCATTCTCCAGAGCTCCAGATCTGATTACACAGGTCCTTTAAAATCTGGACACCTGTTTCTCTAAGGCTTTTCAGTTATTCAGCGAATATACTGTCTTTTCCGTCTGATTTATTTGTTTTAATATTTCCAAGAGCTTCCCTGACTTCAGATTCCAGTATTTCAGGCTCTAGGATTTAACTCAGGCTCAATGGCCCAGAAGATCTCATGTCGTCATTGTACAGGCTTTGGCAATATAACCGCCATCTTTCTGTGACCTGGCCAATCTCCGTCAGTAATGTACCCTTGCCATCTTGGATCGCCCAGGTTTTGGGGTCTAAGCTCTCTTGTGATGCTTTTCATTCATAGAATCAGATCTTTGGTGTGCTTCGTCTTAGCATGGTCCTCAACATCTTCACATATCGTGTTCAGATATTGGTTGTAGTCTCAACGGCATAAGCGTTGAACTGTCGCTGACATGGTGTTATAATGAGCTTTCTCAGAGTCCCTTATGGTTAGGAGATTCTTTCTTTCATTAATCGCCTTCTACGTTTCTTCAGATCCACGCCTTTCTTGGACTACAATAATTTTTCTGTTGGGTGTCTTTTCGTGTATCCAGAACAATGTTCTTTATTGTAGTCCACTTTTTATCTATGTCAATCCTGTTATCTAACTTTACGCGTGTGACTTTATTGCTAAAGATTTCTTTGAAGGTATTAAGTGTTTCTGGAGAAAGTCGACCATGATGTTTGACTAAAGATCTCAAGCATTTCTTGAACTTTACACTCATGACTGCCACCAATAATTTTTGATCGCTTCCGCAGTCAGCTCCGGGGAACGTCTTTGTATTAATTATACTGGACCTCCATTGCTTTGCAATAGCAATATAATCAATTTGGTTTCTGCCACGATCACCTGGCATAACCCAAGTATATAGCTGTTGTGGGTGGTTCTGGAAACATGTATTCATGATGGTCAGAGAGTTTTCCGCACAGAATTGCAACCACATCTCACCTCTGTCGTTTCTCTCTTCGAGACAATATTTTCCAACGACTTCTCTTAGATTATCCTCATATCTGGTTGATCCTACCTTTGCATTAAGATCTCAAAAGTGTGATCTCCCTTCTGGGCAGGCTCAAGGTGTCCTCCAATAATCTGTAGAATTCCTGGATCTCTCCTTCTGTTGAACCTGCTGTTGGGGCATAAACAACCACCAGATTCAGATGGCATGGTTTTTTGTTAACTCTCATGGCGATTTTAGATCACTCACCGGGTGGTATCCCAGCAAAGATGTATTGATGTAAGGTGATACACAAATACCAACTCCATTCCTACTTTCAATTTCCGGTCCTGAAAAATAAAGAGTGTGGCCTGATGGAATAGTGTAAAAGCCTGACCCTCTTGTGTGTTTCAGTTATTCCAAGAACTTCAAGTTGGTAGTGTAAGTGTAGACACTCTATATCAGTCTCATAACAGATATTCATATTTTCCACCTCAATTGAATATAATTTAAGTTTATTAATTAATTCTTGCTTTTCTTTACATATATTTATATAATTTTTGACATTAATTTTAGTTTTAATTAACTTTCTTCTACTGCAGGTAATCCTTGCTGCTGTTCTTGATACATAATCATCACCAGTCAAATCGATTGTTGAAGTTAAAAAAAATGCTAATAAGTGAAAAGAAACTTGTTGATGTTTTCTCAAATTGCTTTACTATCTTATAGATTTTACTACCCGTAATGTGTTTATCAGCCTATATATGTATGTATGTATGTGGGCTGATTTTGATGATTTTTTATTTGTTACTGTAATATATGTTTATCTTAGGTTAGTTAGTTTTAAGAATCTGATTATCGCAAGTGTTAAGTACCTTCATCATTTTGCTATGTCGTTCTCTCTCGGATTAAACCGCTAAGCTGAACAAACGTGTATTATTTTGCTCCAGTAATAATTTATATGTGTGGTGGTCGAATCCCCGGTAAACACTACAAATTGGCGACAAGGATGTTATTCACGTGTATATATAGAAGTGATTGTGTTTGTGCATTGGGCCTTACACGATGTCGCTCGGTAAAATAGAAAACTTTGAATTGAGTTCCGGAAACTGGTTGTTACATATTGAATGACTCGAACAATACTTCATTTTTAACGGTGTCAAAGATGAAAATGAAGGACCCAACATACGAGTTATTGGTGAATTTATGCACTCCAACAAAGCCGTTTTCATTGAACTTAAAAGAACTAAACAAGATCATGAGCGGCCATTTTCAACCGAAGCAAAGTATTCTCGCAGAAAGATACAAATTTAGGCAACGAAAGCAAAACGAAGATGATAACATATCGGAGTATGTAGCGGAGTTATTAAGAAAATGACTAAGCATTGCGATTTCGAAGTTGCAATTAATGAAAATTTACGAGATCAACTGATCTGCGGGTTACGGGCGTAGAGCATCAAACAGAGGCTATTTGCTAAAGAATGCTTACAATTTGAGGGAGCCTTAAAATGGATACAGTTCATGGAAATGGCAGTAAAAGACGTGGCAATCGTAGATGGAAGAAGTCAAATTAACGAGGCCGTTTGTAAAATTACTACACGTAATAAGGAGGAACGGTCGACTGGTAGAGAGGTGAGATGAGTCCAAAGTGGCAGGACATCAGGTCAAGGTCACACGAGACGGAGACGGGAAGCAGTCGGCCGCGCGGGCGCGGACACGTGGCGGTAGGCGCCTTCACCACGCCGAGGGTGTCCGGGCAGCAGTGCACTGCATGTGACAAACTGCATGAGGTTTCACGATGCAAATTTCGAGTTTACGTGTGCAGAATTTGCAATAGGCAGGGTCACTTAAGGAAGGGTTGTCTGCAAATCAACCAAGATCCTCAGAACATTACTATGTCCAACAAATTGAGTTAGCGGAAAGGGCAGGGCACAGCGACGAATATGAAGAGGTACGATTAATTAATAATATTTGTAATAAGACATATTACAGTTTAGAGGGTTTCAAATCATATTTGTTAAATATTTTAATTAATGACATTGTTGTACCAATGGAGGCTTACACAGGTACCTCAGTTTCATGTATTAGTGAAAATTGTTATATAAAAGAATTTTCGAATTGTTGGTTAGAACTTAGAACCTAGTAATTTAGTTCTTAGATATTTCACCGAGGAGAGGGTCAGTGTCCTGGGAAAAATAATAGTTAAGGTCCAGTATAATGTGGTTACATGTTTATTACCTTTATATATAGTTAAAGGAGCTCGAAAATTTTTAATCGAAAGGCATTGGTTAGAAAAGTTACAAATTATTGACAATAGTTGGTTAAACAATAGCCAAAGGAATATAAATTGTAGAAAAATTGATAACTGTATATTCAATTTGGATTCGTTCAGTTCCAGATATTGTGATGTGTTTGCTGAGGGGCTAGGGCGGTTCACCGGCGCGCAGATCAGTCTGCGCGTGCGAGCCGACGCGCGACCTGTGTTCCGGCGTGCGCCCCTTCTCGCGTTCGCGATAAGGGAACCGGTTGAGCGCGTATTATTTCACCAGTCGATACTTCGGAATGGGCTACACCAATTGTACCAGTAGTTAAGGCGGACGGTACAATTCGTATTTGCGGAGATGTTAAACTCACACTTAATAAATATTTAGAAGTCGATAGACACCCTTTTCCTCGAATTGATGATTTGTTAGTTAGGCTAAACGGAGGGGATAAATTTAAAAAAAATGACATAAGCCAAGCTTACACGCAGTTAGTACTGAAAGAGGAATCAAGAATATATACCATTATTAACACGCATAAGGGTTTATTTTATTTCAATCGGTTTTTTTTTTATATAGAATAAGGGTGACAAACGAGCACACAGTCCACCTGATGGTAAGTGGTTGCTGCGGCCCATAGACATCTACATCTATCCTCTATTACAAATCAAAATGTAGATGCGTTGTCACCCGTGAGGACTAAGATGGAATGCCTCATTTCCAGTAAAATGGCCTCCGGCCACCTGCACTCACCAAGCGAAACGCAGAGGTAAACCTCTACTTCACGCTGGTTTTCTGTGAGGTCGTGGTACCACCCCGGTTCGAGCCGGCCCATCCGTGCGACATCAAACGCTGCCGCGTGGCTCTACCACTGTTTAATTATCGTCGTCTCCTGGTATTTTTTAACGTATACTTGAAAATATGTTTGCCGACTTGACAAAAGTAGGGGTTTTCCTAGACGACGTGATTTTAACTGGAAAAGATGATAAACAACATATCAGGACGCCTCACACGATTTTTGAGCGGTTACAAAAATTTGGATTACGAATCAAAAAGGAGAAATGTAAATGATATGATAATTCAGTTACTTATTTAGGTTACGTGATCTCAAAATACGGGATAAGTACATCGTTAAAAAAAAATTGAATCTATAAAACAATTTCCTCGACCAAAAAATTCATCACAGGTTAAATCATTCATTGAAATGATTATGTATTATGGAAAATTTGTTAAAAATTTAAGTACAATTCTGTTTCCACTGTTCGAATTATTAAAGAAAGGCAAGAAGTTCATCTGGACGGAAGCATGTCAAATGGCGTTTAATAAAATAAAAGATTTATTGTCATCAAGCGAAATTCTTATGCATTACTCGCCTGAACTCCCACTTGTATGTCTCCTAGACGGCAGCGAGCGGCCCGTCGCTTAGGCTTCTCGGATTCTCAACCCGGCCGAAACACGTTATTCACAAATAGAAAAAGAAGCACTTTCTATAATTTATGGTATTAAAAAATTTGTATGGTCGAAAATTTACATTACGAACGGATGATAAGCTACTAGTGTCAATTTTTGGAACCAAGATGGGCATACCGACGATGGCTGCTAGTGGATTACAAAGGTGGGCCATTATATTAGCGGCATACACGTACGATATCGAGTGTATGGCAAGTGCCGATAATACGGCGGATATTTTATCCCGATTACATACCAGACCGCAGAAATCAGTTAGCTCTGAGATGACTTATCTGAATTTTATACAGGATTTCTTACCCGATACAAGTGAGGCAATTAAAATTAAAACGTCAAAGGATATTACAGCGTGTCATTACATTCGTGTCTAGTACATTATTTCCGGATGGCCAGATAACTGCCCCGATGACAATGCCTTTTTACGGTGGTAAAAATGAACTGTATTTTGAAGGAGACTGTATTTCATTTTTATTTCGTAGTAGTTAAAATGAATAGTATAGCGCGCAGCTATGTGTGGTGGTTGGTGGCCCGGCATCGACACGGATATAGAGAGAGTTGCGCGAGACTGTACGACGTGTACTAACGAAGCACTGATACCTGCGCGAGCTTACCCACAACTGGGGCCCTATTATTCCCAACCTTGGACGAGACTTAATATCAACTTTTTAGGGCCTTTTGAAAACGAGTCGTTTTTTGTTTTAATCGACTAGTCGACAAAATGGATAGAAGCATTTAGATTACCAAGGACTAACGCGTCGGCGATAGTAAAAATTTTAAGAGAATCCTTCGCTAGCTTCGGGTTGCCACGGGAAGTATTCTCGGATAACGGTTCACCGTTCACAAGTCAAGCTATATCGTATTTTATGATTTTAAATGGCATAATACATACACTCGTCCCCGCATATCATCCTTCTTCAAATGGGGCGGCCGAGTGTGTGGTTAAACTCAGTAAGCGTGCCTTAAAGAAAGCGAAGAGAGATAATTTAGATTTAGATGCAGGACTGCTAACATATTTAATATCTTACAGAAATTCCGTTCATAGTACGACAGGCGAATCGCCGGCATCACTGTTTCAACGAAGAGCTTTACGTTCTCGTTTAGATTTAATTAGGGGAAGGAAAGCGTTAGAAGCAAAATTAGGAAAGGTTCAAAATCGACAAGTGAAGGAGGCAGGGGGTAGAGTTAGAGCATTTTGGGTCGGGGACAGAGTATGGATTCGTGAACATTCAAACCCAGACCGATGGACGGAAGGTAGGGTTAAAGAAACGATAGGTTCACGACACTACATGGTGGAAACGGAAACTGGATTAAAAAAGAAACATATAGATCATATTCGGTTAAGGGAGCGTAATCCGATAAACAACTTAGTGTGACCCGTTCAGGTACAGAGACGACGGTACGGGAAAACAGCGCCGCGCTCGACTCGGGCGGCGTACCCCAGCCGCCAGTGAGCCGTTACGGTCGACCTATTTGGCCAGTAGTGCAATATGGATTCGAAATGGATTAGTCGTAAGGAGTGTAAGGTGTAAATTAATTGTATTCATTTTATATTGTATTGTTCTTTTACTTTTTATGTAGTTTATAAGTTCTAGACTTAGTTTTTTTGTGGGAGTGTTTCGTAACTGAGTGTTGGGATGTAATATATGTTTATTTTAGGGTAGTTAGTTTTAGGAATCGGATTACCGCAAACGCCAAGTACCTACATCATTTTGCTATGTTGTTCTCTATCGGATTAAACCACTAAACTGAACAAACGTGTATTATTTTGCTCCACTAATAAAATATATGTGTGGTGGTCGAATCTCCGGTAAAGAGTACACTTATGTACGTCAATCGATTTGTCTTAATCTTGTGTCACTAAAGACATGAAAGTATTCAAAATTAAATATGGCAACCACCAGACACCATATTACTTAAAAGAAAAAATGAAAGTCGACGATGTCAGGCCTTTGTCACTCTTGCTACCTGCGTGAAATAATTACCTACAATCGTGATCTGTCCCAGGGGTAGATCGCAGTAGCGGGTAGCGCGCTCTAGGCAATTGAATGTTAAAGTTTTTTAATGCTGTTTACGTAAAAAGTAAGAGTAAAATATACTTTATTGTACACCAAGGCACATATTACAGTTTATATATTTAAAGAGACATTGGTACAACAGGCGGCCTTATCGCTAAAACAGCGATCTCTTCCAGGCAACCTTAGGGCAGAGGATACTATTTAAAAGATAGCGGAAGGGGTGTACAGAATATAATATAGAAAGATAAAGAAAGAAGAAAGAAAGAAGAAAGAAAGAGTGAATGACGACAGGTAGTAACTTAAGGGGAAAGGTAATAAAGTTTTAATTTATTTTTAAATATAGGAAGAGATTTAGATTCTTTAATATGTAAGGGGAGAGAATTCCATAGTCGTATAGCAGTAACCGTAAAAGAATTAGAATAGAAGGAAGAGGAATGTCTAGGAGTACTTAGAAGGAGATTATTTTGAGATCGTAGAGGTAGAGAGTGTAAACTACTTAAATATATTATAAATCGGTCTTTCAAATAAGAAGGAGTGGTCGGATTGATCAGAATGCAGTAAAGAAGATGAAGAAGATGAAGAATGTGAGTATTCCTGCGAAGGCGAATCGGTAACCACTTGAGCTTATAGCGGAATTCGGATATGTGGTCATACTTTCGTAACCCAAATATAAACCTTATGCAATAGTTCTGAAGCCGCTCAAGTTTATTAAGTTGCTCGACTGTTAGGTCAAGATAACAAGTGTCCGTGTAGTCAAGGATCGGTAAAAGAAGAGACTGAACCAGCGCAACTTTAGTAGGAATGGAGAAAACATTGCGTAATCTTCAAAGTAAACCAACTGCGGCAAACATTCTTCTACTTATTTCACTCACTTGCGGTCCCCAAGACAAAGTCTGATCGAACATAATACCTAAATTCTTAACTTTGTCACTGTATGGGATAAGTGTCCCTTCGAATATGACTGGCGGGAGCAGCGACAAAGTTAACTGAGGGATTAATTTCGAACTTCCAATAATAATGGCTTGAGTCTTCAATGGATTAACTTTAAGCCCAAATGAATTACACCAATTAGAAATACGAATAAGATCTTCATTAATTAATCTAATTGTTTGGGGGAGATCCGCAATCTTACATTGAGAGTAGATTTGTAAATCGTCTGCTTATAGGTAGTAAAGAGAAGTTATGTGGGAACAGATCGAATTGATGAAAATAGACAAGAATAGAGGAGACAACACGCCACCTTGTGGGGCGCCAGATTTGACAGCAGACCAATCAGAAAACGTGTCTTGAATTTGTACACGTTACAGGCGCCCATGCAAGTAACTATGAAACCAACCAATTACTTCAGGAGATATGTTAAGAGAACTTAAGACAGCGAGTAAAACATCAAAGTCTACAGTATTGAAGGCATTACTGAAGTCAAGCAATGTCAATACTGTAACCTGCTGATTACCCATGCCCTGGCAAATATCATCAGTGACTCTAACCAAAGCCGTAGTCGTACTATGACCGGGACGGAAACCAGATTGGAATGAATTCAAAAGGTTATGATTGGACAGGAATTTGCTCAGCTGTTGGTATATTAGGCGCTCGAGTACTTTAGAGAGAAAGGAAAGGATGGATATAGGACGGTAATCCTCATATGTCGGATTAGATTTTTTAGGGAGTGGAGTTACTAGGCCGTCTTTCCAGGATGAAGGGAAAACACTGGTGTCAACGGAAAGATTTAAAATAAGTGTAAGGATAGGAGCTAAAAGATCGAGTAGTGGGATAATCATCTTACGACTAATGCTGTCAGAACCAACTGCGTCGGAAGTAATGGCTAATACGAGTATATTATTCTTAACATCACTGACAGTAACTTGTCTAAAGACAAAAGCGGAAAAATTGGGAGTTGATATAGCAGAAAGTTGAGCAAGTGTATTTTCTTCGTAACACTGTCTATAGTGGCGCTAGAGAGGAATTGAGCATTAAGCTTATTTAAATTCAAATTAAGAAATTCTACATTACGCTTTGCTTTTCAAAACTAATTTTACTTTTTTTTTATTTATTTTACGTAAATAATTTTTTGTAAATGCTTGTTGAAATACTCGTCGAAATAATTTTAGTGTTTAGTATATTTAATTATAGGATAAAATAGTTGCAATAGTTTTAATATAATTTAAGAATAATATATATGTATATTACCTATCTATTTGATAAATTATAATGGCAAATCGTCGTTCCTACTATAATTTTTGCGGGAATGGATGCTTAATGAGCAATTAAAAGGATTCAGATATATAATTTTTTGACTAACCGAAGGATAATGAAAGGTAAATTTATTTAATTTTTTGTTATATACGTAGGTAATTATAGCGAAAAAATAATTATGTTATAATTTAACTACAGAAGTAATTTTAACAGTGGTAGAGCCACGCGGCAGCTTTTGCTGTCGCACGGATGGGCCGGCTCGAACCGGGGTGGTACCACGACCTCACAGAATACCAGCGTGAAGTAGAGGTTTACCTCTGCGTTTCGCTTGGTGAGTGCAGGTGGCCGTAGGCCCTTTTTACTGGAAATGAGGCATTCCATCTTAGTCCTCACGGGTGACAACGCATCTGCATTTTAATTCGCAAACGAGGATAGTAGATAGTAAGTAGATGGGCCGGCTCGAACCGGGGTGGTACCACGACCTCACAGAATACCAGCGTGAAGTAGAGGTTTACCTCTGCATTTCGCTTGGTGAGTGCAGGTGGCCGTAGGCTCTTTTTACTGGAAATGAGGCATTCCATCTTAGTCCTCACGGGTGACAACGCATCTGCATTTTGATTCGCAAACGAGGATAGTTGATAGTAAGTAGACGTCTATGGGCCGCAGCAACCACTTACCATCAGGTGGACTGTGTGTGCTCGTTTGTCACCCTCATACTATAAAAAAATACCTTAGAACTTTGTTGCAAAACTTAGTTAAAATTTACTTCAATACCTATACTCGTCTTTGTAATTAAAATATTTTAAGTTAGCAGTAGCACAAAATACTGAAATTAAAACTTTGTTTACAAGATTTTCAACTAAGTAGATTGTGTTCATATTTCTGTTAAGAATTGTATTTCCGGTTTATTTGTTGTTTACGCTATCTAATATATGAACCAAGTATCGCGATTCCCGACGAATGGCCTTGCAAGTTGCATGCGTTGGGCATCATAGAACTCACATAGTAGATAATATGGGCGATTATAGGCATATAAAGGCATAGGTATATATAGGTATTATATACTTACTTTACGTACTTTATTATAACTTTTTACGAAGTCAGTTTTTTTAAACAGTAACCTTGTTTTTAACGTTGTCAAGCACTAGCTATGAAACAGAGCGCTCTTTCCCCAGGATTTCCTATATAGAAAACAAAATTAGGGCAGCAATGTTGAAAAATCGACTAAATAATTTATCAATCCTATCCATAAATTGTGTTTTTAACGAATAACTTAAAATATGATAAGCAAATAAAGGAATTTGCAGCGGTAAAAATTTAGAAAAGTTTTTATAATCTAAGTAACATAATTACAAATAACCTATTATTAATTTCTTTTGCAATAATATCTTACAGTTGCTGTTTGGGTATCTAAGTCATATTAAATGAAATATTTCATTGTCTTAATTTTTTTCCGGAACGTTAAGTATTATAGGAACTAAACTGTTTTCTATAATATTTATTATATGTATATCACAGTTTTTTGACGAAGTGGCCATTAGTTTGATAAGGTTGGTAGGCCCCTAAGCAGTGTTAGCCCAAGGCCCCACAAATTCACGGTCCGCCCTTGCTACAAGCCCTAGACAGTAATTCGTGCTGCAAGCGTTACGTAAATTACCATACCGCATGACGGATTTTCTCCTTGCTAAATTTTAGGTTAGACTATATAACAATGAAGATAGTTAAAACATTCTGTATAACAGGAATTTCAAATTTTATAGTTAAGAAGCAGATTTCTTGTACATTTGCTGCACAACAAAAACAAAAGTTTGTGGAATTTCTTTTGTTTTAGCCCATTTGTATTTTTATTTATGTATCCCACAATTTTTAACAATTTTCTTGAATAACTACATACATTTCTTATTGTTTTGGACGGTAAACAATATCATGCGGAATTACCATCTAGAGCACCGTTCCCTATTTGCCGGGTCGCGACCCGGTACCGGGCTATCAAAAGAAAATACCGGGTCGCAACATTCCCGCCTTGTTTTAAAAGTAATACCTACTATCGATCGACGCAACGTTAACATTCATTTTTAAAACATAGTTACTATTAATAAATGTTTATTATTTTACTTAATGGAACCAGCTTGGGTTTAAAAGTATTAAGTGGGTTACGAAGTTACGGTGTGAAAATTACCGAGCCATGGCAGAACAATGTTTGGAAAACACAGATCTAGAGTCCTCCACCTAAAAGAACATGGTTACGCCGTAATGAAACCAAAACTGAAACAAAAATCCATTTATAAAGATGGTCATATTTAACAGTCATTATTATGTTTGAAATTAATAATAAATCTCTACAGATAATATTAAATGGTATATCAACAAAGCGCCTCACTTGATTAGAGTAGGGTAAGGCATTGAGAAACCCTTGACCCCAATTCTACGTAAATCGCACCGTGCCTGCTCTAATTAGAACATTTCACTTTGCTCTTGTATTGTTGTATTCTGCTATCACCATAACTTAGTAACAAAAAAGAACTCTATATTCTATAGTAAGTTTCTTTTATTTTGTATATTTTTAAAGGCGAAAAATTGAAACAGAAGTGTAGAAAACGGAACCCCAATATAAAGTTATCGCCACGAAACCTTAAGTGTTAGGAAAAAAACTTAATAGATGGCTTCTGCTAGAAATATAAATCAGAACTTGGCATACTTACCATGTACACTAACTCTCTCTGACCAATAGCCAATATAGTCGTTTTTTTTAAAATATGCATATGTAATGTAATATGTATATAATATATATAATAAAATAATATGATGAAATTGTTGATTAAGGTCATTTAAATTCTTTTACTATTTATTACAAGGAAAATTGGCATTTAAGAATCTTTCATTCAAGAAAACATAATATTATATAATTAAAGTAGACAATTTATTTTTGTATGGAGAATAGGTCCACCACAAATTGTGGCGTCACCTAATAAAATACATGTCGATTTATTCCGTATAGTCTATAGATTACAATAGTAATATTAATTTTACCGGTTCTAACGGGAATTCTGAAAGATTACCAATTAAATTATGAATATTACAATAACCTAAAACAAACTAAAAGGATTGTCTAGTAGTTTTCACCGGTATTATAAGTTAAAGTAGTTCACTGGTCAATAATTACTAGTATAACACAAGGTTGTAGGTACATTCAGCATTTATAGGTATTTTAAGATAAATGGAAAATTCTTTCAGTCGTTCTTTCTTCGTTAGACGCCTTTTTTCATATCACATTAGCTAGAACACCAATATCAAAACAACTCCTTTTTTTCAGATTTCATTTTTCCGGTTAGATTTTCATAAAATAATTGGACCGTTTACTATAATAAATTGGTGTCTTCTTTGTGTTTAATAAAATTAAGTTACGTTAAAACTTCTAGTGGGCCCGAAAACGATTGTCTGCTTTCAGTTTATTTCTAGACAATTAAATATGTTCTAAAAAATTGCTGCCCGCCAAAACTCGATACAACTTAATTATTTCTGTAAACGATATTAGTCAAAACTTCCTCTAACAGCTTATATCGACCCTAAGAAAACTTTTAATTGAATAATCAATATAAATTGCTTTAACTTTTGCAAATTGCAGCGTTGTACGTTATTTGAGTAACAATATATAACTCTTCGTATTCGTACTATATTATATACTTCGTATATTGTTATTTGTTGTTATAGATTGTTATCACTTGGCGAAATTTCATCTTCATTTTTGTGATTTGGATTGACACATGTTTCACAAATATTTATTTTTCTTTATTAACTTTGAATTTGACCGATTTCGTCTCACGGTATCATTAATTTTATTTAGTTAATTTATTTATAATTTATCTAACTATTTAATTATTATATTAGCTATTTATAGAAGATAATTTTATTTTGACAAAAAATGGAAATTAATAACTAATTTACAATTTAAATAAATTAACATAATACTATTATTGCTTAAAATGCTTTAATCACATAATTTGTACATTTATTAATTATATGTCATCGCCCGGTCGATTTTTGGATCTCAAAAACAGCGCCGTCTACCGGGTCCAATTGTTGATCAAACCATCCAAACCCACTTATACATAAAAAAAATCATCAAAATCGGTCGAACTATTTGTGAGACTAACGGACAGCAATTGATTTTTATAAGTAGAGCTTAGTTTTAAATTTAGAAATTTAATAATAAATTAAACCTCAGAGGTATTTGATACTTTCGCAATACATGTCCATATAAACATTGTTCTTATTATTTATAATATAATCTGATAATGCCACGAGGCAAAGGTTTTTATAGTTAAGAAATTAAAATAAATATTAGTGTAACAAGTACTTTGTGTCTATCCAAGTCAGACAAATGAACAATATTATTATAAATGTAACAATAATTTATTGTGATTTAAAGAGTTCTTTAATCGTTTTGTGCGCTCCAAGCCACGTGAAAGTACACCTCAACTGTCAAATCAATATAACTGAAAATAATGTTTTTATTTTCAGAATATAGTAATAGCCCAGGAGAAATCGGCGCATGAGTACCGAAAACTATTCCACCTCAATTTTTATGCGATTCTGTTCAAATTGTCCTACCGATGATATAAATACATGAATGATTCAACGGGACAATTTTTTTTTATATTTCTTGATAATGCCCCGTGTAGTGGCGTGCAAGAATATCCACTGCCCCATATCTTCCCGTAGGGGTCGTCAGAGGCGGCAGAGGAAAGAGGCAGACGATAGGCAGCAGCATCTTACTGATATCAGCAAAATAACAATAAAAAACTGCGGTTGCCAACACGCTCGCCAAGTGTGGAAATTATGGCAATATAAACCCCTTTAATAAGTGACGAAGAGACGGCCCCCAGTCCCCGGCTGCCCCGCTATTCCTGGCTACGGTGGCGACCATGGTAACGGCGGGGCAGGGGCTGCTCAGAATTCCGGTGGAGGTTCGGTTGCCACCTAAGATGACTCGACCTGGCGACTGAGGACTGATGAGAAGATCCTAGAGCTGGAAGAAGAGAGACAAGTTGCGCTGGAATATTATAGGATTATCCGCGGACTGAAGAGAGGGGGAGGACATGGTAATCCTCGAATCTGGCAACTTGTTCTATCACCGGGAGGGCGACCATCTGTCCCAAGGAGGTGTCGGATTTGTCATCCACAAGTCTCTCATTAACAACGTTGTAAAGATTGAAAGTGTGTCGTCGAGGATTGCGTACCTTATACCACAGAGTAAATAATAGTAAAAGAACAGAAGATCAATCAATTTTTATTTAAATTTGGATGCGACTTAGGTAATATAATTTTCGTATCGCAATCGCTTTCATTCTACATAATGCTCCGTTTTATTTTTAATGTGTATGAGTAGTACTAGTCAACAATCATCGAGAGCTCAGGGCTTCTGCTTCGAACTATCGGATTTTGATATTGAGCCCCAATATTAGTGTTTAAAACGATTAGCTCTATGTGACTCGTAAGCCATTGTAAGCAATTAGAAGAATGTTCTTAAAATTCAATCCTAGCAGATACATCTTTTACGGATTTTAATTTTTTAATTTAAACGTTACCTCCACACTAGGAATTCGTAATGTATCGTGAAAACAGTGTACATACATAAATTGCAATTAATAATTTCAATTAAATAATTTTTCTTTACCATTTCCCTATATTACATATTCTGCAAATCTACCTTCTCTGCAAATTTGGTCAATTATTGCAAAATAACCATGTATTTAGCTGTTGATATCATTATGTTGCACAAATTTGATTTTTATAAAATAGATTTGTATACACTTCATATTAGAAATAGCTAGGTGGCTCTCAGTAGCGGCACTCGCGTTACTGAGCTTAATTCGATACTTTTTTTAATTGCAAGAAATGAAACTATTTTTTTACAGATTTTATCGCGTTTAATTTAACTTTGAAATTCCCGACACAGCCCTGAGGCAGAGCGAGGTACGACTACAATCAACACAATGTGAAGTAATTGAGCTAACCAGTGATCTACAGTGAAATCGTGAGTACATTTTGTTTATTGTGTAAAATGTTCATCGACTTTTAATAAATTTTAAGTTTGTCTTGGGAATTAATAAAATAGAGACAGTAAATTTTAAGGTTGCTTGCTTGGACTTGTAAAATTATAAAAAAATTCTTAAGTAAATAAATATTTGCATGTTAAATTTTAGACTTAGTATAATTTTAAGAAAAGTGAACAGACGGGGAAACTATGCCCGATTTTGTATATAAACTCAAGTACTTCGAAAATTTTTGATATTGATTGGGAAATTAACTGCTTAGTACTAAGTGAGCATTTCGTTTAGTTTTGATAGCAATTTTATTTACAAATACTTAAAATGGGCGCTTTAATTAAGAGTCAGACAAGTTCTAAAGCTAGTATTGAAAAGTAGTATGAAATCTTTAAAAAATCACCGAAGGATGGGTTAGCTGAAACGTCTTATCTTCAGATTAGATTAAATATATTAGAAGGACAATGAACATTAATCACTGGAACACATAGTAAACTAAGTATGGAGGGTTCTGATGCTATATTTAAAACAAAGTATTTTAAGGAAGACATTTTTGATAGTATAGAGGAAACTTACATCTTATATTATTTTGATTTAAAAGATGCATTAAATTTGTTAACTCCTGCTGTGCATACTCACCAAATAAAGTAGCAAAAAATGCGAGTAATGTGAACCTACCCGAAATTCCTACTCCAATTTTTTGGAATGTATAATAAATGGCCAATATCTAGGGATATGTATGTATTACTTATTCATATGAATGCTTCACTAGACCCTGTTCAAAATATGCATTATTTAAAGGGGCATCTATCGGGAAAAGCGGCACAGCTTTTGAGACATATTCTGATTACTACGGCTAGCTACCACGACTGATGGCTCCATTTAAATAATAGAAACAAAAATAAGAAATACCTTACTAATTGTTTGTTAAGGCGTTTTATAAATCAACCTAACATTGAAACCTAGAGCTGCAGTGCCATTAAGGAAATGTAAGACCTAACCAACGATACTATAAATGGTTTGAAAAATTTAGGTATTAACGTCGATATATGGGATATAATCATAATTTATATTTATACGTGGGAGAACCATGCTACAGCTATATTAGTAGTATGGTTGTAGCACGAATGGGTCGGCTCTACTGGGTAAGTACCACGCTCTCACAGAATACCATCTCACAGAAAGTATGACCACGTCTCTTTCTATCGCTCTCAACTTAAATGGTTAAATATCCCACAACAAAGGAACCTTAGAATTCTTAGCACTCTTTTCACTATTCTTAACGATCCATTGGCCCCGGAGTATTTGAAATGTAAGTTTCAATACCTGGGTTCTTCCTATTATTGCAATCTTCGCTCTCGTAACAATCTCGTACTCCAAATTCCCTCTCACCGTACTGTTTTCCTCTCAAACTCTTTCGCTGTTACAGCTGTACGACTCTGGAATGCGCTTCCCTTAGCAATAAGAAAATCACCTAACAAGTGGATTTTTAAAACAAAGGTGAAGGAACATTACTTGGGTTCATCTGACACACAAATAAATAATAATCTATAACATTTAATCTATATATTATATCCTTATATATATATATATATATATATATATATATATATATATATATATATATATATATATATATTTAATTATTGCCGTGTAGTGGCGGTCAAGAATATCCACTACCTCATATCCTCCCGTTGGTGTCGTAAAGGCGACAAAGGGAAACAGGCGGGAGATGGGCAGCAGCATCTTCCTGATAATAGCCAAAAATACAATAAAAAAACTGCGGTTGCCAACCCGCTCGCCAAGCGTGGCAACTATGGCAAATACCCCCCAATGACGAGAGTAACAAAGAGACGGCCCCCAGTCCCCGGCGGCCCCACTATTCCTGGCTACGGTGGCGACCATGGTAACGGCGGGGCAGGGGGTGCTAAGAATCTCCGGTGGAGGTTCGGTTTGCCACCTACGACGACTCGACCTGGCAACGTACAACGCACGCACCCTCAGGACTGACGAGAAGATCGTGGAGCTGGAAGAAGAGATAGACAGGTTGCGCTGGCATATTATAGGATTATCCGAAGTCCGAAGACAGGGGGAGGACACGGTAATCCTCGAATCCGGCAACTTGCTCTATCACCGGGAGGGCGACCATCTGTCCCAAGGAGGTGTCGGATTTATCGTCCACAAGTCTATAGTTAACAACGTTGTAAAGATAGGGAGTGTGTCGATGAGGGTTGCGTACCTTATACTCAGAATCACCAAACGGTATTCGCTGAAGGTCATACAGGTTTACGCACCAACCTCGGCACACCCCGATGAGGAGGTGGAGGAAATGTATGAGGATATCTCTAGAGACATGCATTCCTCCAAAACCCAATATACGGTGTAAATGGGAGACTTCAATGCAAAACTAGGCACAAGAGAGAACGGTGAGCTGAAAGTAGGGAAATTTGGAATAGGGCAACGGAACCCAAGGGGCCAGCAGCTGGCCGACTTCATGGGGATAGAGGGACTCTTTATGATGAACTCTTTCTTCAAGAAGCGGCCCCACAGGCAGTGGACCTGGTCGAGCCCCGACGGTTCGACAAAAAATGAGATTGACTTCATTATGACGACCAGACGACAACTTTTCAGTGATGTCTCAGTGATCGCGAGGGTGAAAACCGGCAGCGATCACCAAATGAATAGAGGCACACTGAACCTAAATGTTAAGTTGGAGAGGTCTCGTCTGATGAAGTCAACGCTCCGTCCCCCTCGTGCTCTAATCCAAAGTCCCGAAACCTTTCAGCTCGAGTTACAAAACCGTTTTCAGTGCCTAGAAGACTGCAATGAAGTGGACGATATGAATGACAAGCTCGTGGAAACTGTCCATGCGGTCGGTGCTAAGTTCTGCAAGACCCGCCGCAGAAGAACACAAAAACTCTCCGATCACACTCTTAATCTCATGGCTGTTAGACGGGAGATTAGGCTACATTCTTCAACAGATTTGACAGCATACAGGCAACTAAACAGACAAATCTCCAAATGCATGCGGCGGGACTTACACAACTTCAATACAGCTCGTATTGAAGAAACGATCGAGCGGAACCAAGGCTCCAAAGTCTTTGCCAGATATCTGTCTGCCAGAAAGAGCCAACTGTCAAAGCTGAAGACCGAGTGTGGCAGCATCGTTTCCGGGGCACCTGAGATTTTGAGTGAGATTGAAAGGTTCTATGGGCAGCTGTACACGTCATCGTTGGAGCCACACGCAAGTGTGAGTAACGATCCAAGAGCGAGTCTTATCCGACACTATTCCGAAGATATCCCAGACGTCATTTTGAGCGAGATAAGAATGGCTCTCCAGCACCTAATAAAACGGCAAGGCCCCAGGCGAGGATGGAATTACAGCGGAGCTTCTGAAAGCGGGTGGAAGACCGGTACTTGAAGTCCTTCAGAAGCTCTTTAATTCCGTCCTCCATGGTGGCATTACACCGGAGGCGTGGCGCAGAAGTGTGGTGGTCTTGTTCTTCAAGAAAGGTGACAACGCTCTCTTGAAGAACTACAGACCGATTTTCCTCCTGAGCTGCGTCTACGTGCTGTTTTCGAGAGTCTTGCAGCCTCCCGAACAAGCCGGTTTGCGAAAGGGCTTTAGCACCATAGACCACATACATACCCTACAGCAAATTGTACAGAAGTCCGAAGAGTACAATTTGCCACTATGTCTGGCGTATGTGGACTATGAGAAAGCCTTTGATTCCGTCGAAATTTGGGCGGTGCTGCAGTCCCTTCAGCGCTGCCAAGTTGACTGTCGGTATATCGAAGTGCTGAAGTGTTTGTACAGTAGAGCTACGATGGTTATCCGAGTACAGAATAAAAGTACGAAACCTATCCCACTGCAGAGAGGTGTAAGACAGGGTGACGTCATATCCCCGAAACTTCATCGCTGCATTTGAAGACTTTTTCAAGCTTCTGGACTGGAAAGGATACGGTATTAACCTTAATGGTGAGTACATCACTCACCTTCGATTTGCCGACGATATAGTCCTTATGGCAGAATCGCTGGAGAACCTTAGCACTATGCTCAATGACCTCAATAGTGTCTCCCAACGGATATGTCTTAAGATGAACATGGACAAAACAAAGATCATGTTTAATGTCCATGTCACACCTATGCCGGTAGTTGTTGGGAGCACTAAGTTCGAAGTTGTTGACGAGTATGTTTACCTGGGACAAATAGTCCGACTAGGT
The DNA here is from genome assembly GCA_033319125.1 of Parnassius glacialis. Lineage (NCBI taxonomy): Eukaryota > Metazoa > Arthropoda > Insecta > Lepidoptera > Papilionidae > Parnassius > Parnassius glacialis. The sequence goes on along the minus strand of JAVANC010000026.1, from coordinate 33,173,196 downwards.
AAGTCCAACTTCGATCGAGAGGTCAATCGACGGATTCAACTCGGCTGGGCAGCGTTCGGGAATCTACGACACATCTTCTCGTCAGACATACCTCAAAACCTTAAAACGAAATTGTACAACCAGTGCGTGTTGCCAGTGATGACTTACGGAACTGAGACGTGGTCCTTCACTGCTGGCCGTATGAGGAAGCTCAAGGTCGCTCAGCGAGCTATGGAGAGGGCTATGCTCGGAGTTTCTCTGCGTGATAAACTTAGGAATAAGGATATCCGCAGTAGAACCAGAGTAACCGACATAGCCCAACGGATTAGTAAGCTGAAGTGGCAGTGGGCCGGCCATATAGCTCGAAGAACCGACAACCGATGGGGAAGAAAGGTTCTCGAGTGGCAGCCTCGTACTGGTAGACGAAGTGTAGGGCGTCCTCCCACGAGATGGAGTGACGACCTGGTAAGACATGCAGGAAGTCGATGGATGCAGGTGGCTCAGGACCGTACTTTGTGGCATTCTTTGGGGGAGGCCGATGTTCAGCACTGGACTTGTGAAGGGCTGTAATAATGATGATGAATGATGATATTTAATTAAGTTTGATCTACGAGTATTTGTGTGTGTGTGTGTGTGTGTGTGTGAGAGAGAGAGAGAGAGAGAGTGTGCTTGTGTTCGTGTGTGTGTATGTGTATGTGTTTGTGTAAAATTTATATTAATTTTAGGTTTTCATCCTAGCCCACAGCAGTACACACATCGCCCACTAACTTTCCGGTTGGCTGGTAGAAAATGCCATATGGAATTAAGTCCACCGTTTGTAACTTTAGTACAATAAAGTGTATAAATAAATAAAATAAATAAATACCAGCGCAAAACAGCAGCTTAATACTACAGTGTTTCGTATGGTGAGTGTAGTTAACCGGAGACCCTTTTTACTGGAAAAGAGGCATTTCAACTTAGTCCTCACGGGTGACAACGCATCTGTATTTTGATTCGCAAACTAGGATAAATGTAGATGTCTATGAGTCACAGCAACCACTAACCATCTGGTGGACTGTGTGCTCGCTTTTCACCCTATTCCTATAAAAAAATTATTAGTACAATATTAGACAGCAAGTCACGTAAGCAATGGGAGGTGTACGATATTCTACTGGGTTTAGCGACTTACCGCTACAATCTCCCTGCAACCACGAATCCAGGGGCTGGCTAAAGGAGCTCGGGGCAGTCGTTGCAATGATAGTAGTATAAAAGTTCAGCAGAGTGTATCGCAAAAGAGTCCATAGGTTGCACGTACAACACTTCCAGGCGAAAGAGATCTTGAGAGACGAGCTTGAGTAACACGAAATTATTTGTATGCGCGCGCGTCGGTGGTTTTGATTAGACTGTTCACAACTACCGCCAATCGATGTGGCGCTTGTGTCGCACAGAGAACCATAACCCGCAAGATTATGAATGCATTCAGAATGAAAACAGTTGATCGCTAACCCAATGAATTTAATAGAAATATAGAAAAAATAATATCTTCGAAATTGTGTTGCCTTGTACTTGTTATCATATACGAAAAAAAAAGAAACCAAAAACACAATATATTAATAATATGCTGTCTGAACAGGAGGCAAAAATAAGTACTGTGGATGAGTAGCCCACTCTTAACCAAATACGTGAATTCTTAGAATCTAAATTTTTATCACGTGAGTATCAAGACAATGCACACAACCATGACTGGTTCTAATGTCACAATAAATAATTGTTGTATATTCTGTGAACAAAATCATAAGCTATCAAACTGTAAAGAGTTTACATAATGATTTCTTACATTTAAGCGAATACTACGACGTCTACCACCAAAATCCCCCGTAATAATGGGTGCTGTAAAGCATCGGAAACATCGGGAATTAATAAAAATAAGTTGATTAAACGCGATAAAATCCGTAAAAGTAGTTTTATTCAATGTAAAGAGTTTGCTAAGACAAATTATGTCAGATGTCAATGCAATGGTATCTATCGTAAAGGCATCATTACATAGTTCTGAATCAGCTTCCAATTTTACATCACATTTTTCGAAGGACGCAGCATCTAATCATATTCTGCTATCAACTGCTCTTGTTGAATCAAAGGCACGAAATGTCTATACCCACCTGTTCAGAGCTCTCTATGACGCGGGTTCCCAGGCGTCTTTCGTGACAAAATCGACGGTACAATTGCTTGGTTTAAAAAGGATACTAAATAAGATATAATCTTAATAAGATATATTAAGATTTCCTTTAGAAATAATAAAAATTGTTGGCTTTCAAGAGGTATAAAAAAATCTTGCGTAGAGAAAAGAAAGCTGTATTGTAAATATTTGTTATCAGCAACAAGTAGAAGTATAAATAAATCTAAATATATTAGTTACGCCAAAATCCTTAGGAAGTGTATTTTAAAGGCACAAAACATACAAAATGAAAAATATATCTTAGGCTCAAATAATAAAGGTAAAGCTATATGGAATGTTATAAAAACAAATATAACTAATAGGAAAACTAGTAGAAAAATAGACACCATAACTCACAATGGAAGAACCCTGGTAGAATAATGTGACATTGCAAATGGGTTTAATAGTTTTTCATAGATATGACAAATAAAGACAAACTGAATATGTCGAATAATTGTACGTGTAAACAATTCTGTAACTCTACTATATTCTTACGACCTACGATTCCTGATGAAATTAATCAAATTATATTATCCCTTCGAAACACTAATTCGATAGGGTATGATGAGTTACCGACAAAAATATTAAAACTAAGTTCTATATATACCTAGTCAGGTCATAAATTCTGTCACATGTTTAATATAAAATAATTGAAACAAGTTAATTCATTATGTAACCATTTATATACCAAAATGAACTTAACAAAACATAGATTCTTATGACACTAAAGTTTATTCAAAATGACCTCCGTGATTTTGAATACAGGCCTTCAATCTGCGCGGCCAGTCGTCTATCGCAGCACGAACGAGGTCCATGTCAATATCGGCGGCTGCCTTAATCAAGGATGTCTTGAGTGACTCCGAATTGGGATGAGGCTTTGAGCACGCCTTTTCCTCCAAGTGTTGGCATATCTTGTAATCGAACGCATTCAAATCGGCACCGGAGGACGGCCAGTCTTCGTTTCGGATGAAGACGATTTCACACGCCGCCAGCCAGTCTTGTGTGCTCTTCGTTCTATGAGCTGGCGCCGAATCTTGTTGGAATACCCAGTGCCTGTTATTGAACATGGTATGAGAAACAGGTTCCACAAGGTTCGTCAGGACTGTATTTTGATACACAACTGCATTCGTTTTTACACCTTTCTCACAAAAATGTACCTCTGTTAAGCCCCAATAAGAAACTCCCAACCATACCATGAGCGAGGATGGAAAATGACCTCGTTGGACACGCGGAATACGGTTGCTCGCTTCTTCACTACTATGTGCGTACACCTTATCATTTTGTATGTTGTAGCTCTCTTCTACGGTAAATACTTTTTCATCCGAAAAAATAATTTCCCGATATTTTTTTCCCGCGTACCGCTTCAACAAAGCGCGGCATCTCTTCAGTCTCAGGTCCATTAGACGAGCATTCAAACGATGTCCTGTTTTTCTTCGTTATGCACGAAGCCTTAAGTCTTCATTTAACACCCTTTTCACCGTGGTTCTGCTTAACCCTATCTGAAGGGCCAACAGTTTTTGCTTACGTTTGGGATTTCTTTGAATTCGCGCCTTCGCAGCTTTTATGACTGCTGGAGTCCTGACAGACCGAGGGCGACCACTTCTTGACCTGTCATCTACACTAGTGTCTTCATTGTATCGTTTGATGGTACGATAAACTAATCTTTTGGTTATATTCAAATTTTTCAGTATGTCAAAAATTTGAATTGGCGCGTAACCGCAACGATGCAACGCAACAACTGCAACACGGTCTTCTTTAAGCGTCCACTCCATATTTAAAAATGAGTAAAATTCTAAAAAGTATACAGTTTTATTTTCATGAACAATTCGAAATTCGAATTCAATAAATTTTTTGTGGCCAGCATTCTAAAAGAATTTTTTTTACTGTGTGACAATACTTATGACCTGACTGTGTATATAGTACCCATACTTAGTCATACTATAAATTTATCTTTTGTCCAAGGAAATTTCCAGCAGATCTCAAGTATTCAATTCTGAAACCCATCTTCAAAAAGGGCAATACTAAAGATATTAATAATTACAGACCTGTTGCAATAGTACCCGTATTATCAAAAGTTTTTGAGAAAGGAATACTAAAGAGACTTCATAACTTCATGGGAAAGTTTAATATTATTAATAACGCACAAAATGGTTTTGTAAAAAATAAATCCACAACATTAGCCACCTTCCAACTTGTTAAGTTTGTTACAGAATGCATTAATGAGGGTGTACCGGTGACAGCTCTTTTTTTGGATTTGAGTAAAGCATTTGACTTTGTTCATCACGGAATAATTCTCAATAAACTCGAAATATACGGAATACGTGGGAAAGCAAATTAATGGTTTAAAAGTTACCTGGGTCAAAGAAAACAATGCACCCAAATAACAAAGCTCAAAAAACTTAAAAAGGTGCATATCCGGTCTAAATATAGGTTTAACGAATATGGTGTACCGCAAGGACGTATTCTGGGTCCTCTACTTTTTCTAATATATATTAATGAGTTACCAACAACAACTCCTCTTAAAACGATTCTTTTCGCTGATGACGCAACAATCATTATTAAATGTACGAACAAAGGGCGTTTTGAATTTGATATCAATAGTACATTAAGAGATATAATTAATTGGTTGAATTCTCACAACATGACTGTGAATATAAATAAAACTAAAATAATGCAATTTCCCACGATTAGAAGTAAGCAAACTAATTTAAATATAAAGTATAATGAAAAAGTGGTACAAAAAGTTGATTATTAAAAGTTTCTTGGTATTACTATTGATAATAATTGTAATTGGAAAATGCATGTTCAATCGATATGTGACAAATTAAACAGATTTGTATTTGCGCTTCGCCAACTTTGAGAGATAGCATCCGCCAAAGCAGTGTTAAACGCCTATCATGGCTATGTCTCATCGATATTGCAGTACGGGCTTCTGATATGGGGCAACTGTTCTGAGATAGAACGCGTATTTAGAATCCAAAAAAAAATACATTCGAGCAATCTGTGGAGCACATTCTATGGTATCGTGCGAGCCATTATTTAAAGAAATAAAAGTGTTACCACTCGCATGAATGTTTATAAAACAAGCGGCGATTGTTGTCAAGCAATTCCCTAAATACTTCCCAAGTAATATTTTTAAGAGATAGAAGTTTAAGAGAAAAATTTAATAACAGAATATACCTTCCGAATAGTAAATTGATGTTTTTTCAAAAAAATTCGTACATAATGGCGATTAAAATCTTAAATTCTTTACGCGACAAGTTTAAAAATTTCCCAATGACAAAGTTAAAAAACAAACTTCACGAATGGCTCTTACTTATTTGTTTTTATACCGTTAATGAGTATCTTGATCATAAAAATTAAAACAAATTACGTATTTAATATCCGTATTATCTAAATTGCTTGAATTTTTTGCTGTGAGTTAATAAAATAAGACTTCGATAGAATAATTATTGGTTAGTTAATTTTACTGTTTTTACATGTTAACATTTGTACTTTGACATTTTTTTCCTTCCCGGCCGCCGCGGGAGACGCCCCGGGCGTCGGGGGCTACGTCGTGGCCCCCGGCCACCGTAGGCGCGGGCCTGTGGACGGCGAGCAATGGGTAGCTCGCCGTCCGTCCGTCTAACGACGACAGGCCGTGTCGACGGCGCGTTTTGTTCCACGCGCGCCTCAAAGAGCTGTCAGCAGGGTGAAGGGGCCCGCAAGGGCCGACGCCTGCCGGGGCTGCGGGCTGTTCGAAAGAGATACCGCGGCTCCGGAACGTAAGGGCACTGAAGGAACACGGATGGTTTTTAGTCAGTAAAAGTCTGACACTCCCTTCCGCTCCACCCAGAGCGAAAGGCGTCATTTGATGATTTTCCATCCGCAAAAAAAAAAAAAAAAAAAAGGTCCACCCTCGGCAAGCGCTCGCGCGTTAATGATCGCAGATGGCCGGCGCAGTGAAATATATAGTACTTTTATTTAATTAATTAAAATATAATAGTAACGATTTAAAAAGTAAAAATAATAGTATAGTTTAAGCAAATGTTGATGATTATTTTGGTATAAATTTTACGTCTAAGTGATGTAGAACTTCGGAAATATAGAGGCTTGTATCGAAGCTTTTTTGGTCGTTTTTTGAATTATGTCGATTTTTTTTTTCTAGTGTGAAAAGCATATAACGAAAATGTACTCCATTATAATTAAAGTGTAAGATGTTTGGGAGATAAAAATATTTTTTTTGATGGTCGATATTCAATAGAATCTAAAAATTAGAGCTCCCAAATCATGCCTTCGAGAGTTTTTGCCTAAACATGCATCGGGAGAATGATTATTACTGATTAAATAAATAAATTATCTAAAATCCGATCAGAGCTTATTTGAGAAGAGAAAACGAACTATTATACCAAGTAATTGTTATTTCAAGCAACGAACGATAAATATACAATTTCAACGAGGAAACCTCGTAATTTCGCGTTTTTTTATAATACGCCTCTTAAGGAAAGTTTCATGTTTTATTTATTTTTTGTGTTCATGAATTCTTGTGTAAGTACTCCCTTGACCTCATGGTGGGCGGTGTTGTGAAGAACTATCACTATCATTCTTGGTGGGTAGCATATTAATTTTGTAAACAATATGGCGCTAGTGATGAGGTGAGACGCCGCGAGAAAATGTTTCATAGTTGATTGCATATGTTCTCTATAGGCTTCTGTTAACACGTACTTATAGTTTCATTATATTATCAAACTTAGTGAATTGAGTGCTGGGGTCGGTTATAAACTCTTACAACCTGGAATTATCTATAAAAATATTGAAACTAGTCTATGATAATTAAATTATTAGTTTTAGTTTTTATTATTATTATTATTGATGTTTAGGATCGAATGCGATCTCGATAATATAGAAATAATTCCGTCATTTATGAAGAATCAACTAGCATTAATAAATTTACCATCATTATACTAAGTGTGGTCAATTGGGTTTCGCTAATGATGATTATGATGACGGTAATAGAATTATAACGTTTGTGTAGTAACATGAATATGAAGAGTATAATGGATATCTAATGTTAATAGTTTAAATTCGTTTTTTTTATTGTATTTTATAATCTAATTTTTTTATTAAGTTCTTTGATATATTCTTTGCAAAATTACCAAGAGACCTTTTTACCCTATAGCATGTGCCATCATACCTAAATATTTAGCACAATATTCAAGTATACTGTCATGTGTTTACTCAAGCCCTAGGGGTCGGGGTCCAGGCAAGATAAGAAACAAATGTGCGATACTGTTGGTGTAAGTTATTTAATTGCAACATAAAAGCCTACATCAACTCAATACTACAAAACAATTAACTAAATAGTTTAAAGCATAAAAAACTACAAATTATCCTAACTCTAAGATATGTAAGCACTAAAATTTTAACTAATTCTACAGCTACGCATTAACTAGAAAAATACAATTAAATATAATAAAACATAAAATTTACCATTAGTTATTTTACTTTAGTTAACAAGACTTATAAATAAAGTATCATTACAAAAAATGCAAACTTAATAAATAAGAAAAGAAAAAGCAAAATTATAAAAATAAATTTCAATATCTTATTCGGAAGTTTGAACCATGAATTTGAAGATGTCGCCCAGTGCGTTTGGCCGCTATCCCGATAGGCTATGCCTGCCAATGACTTTTCGAGTCAAATTAGGATATAGTATCATCTCTCTATGTCCTCATGTTTTTATGACGAAGTAGATTTTCTAATAACTCTTTGCCAGAGATATAGGAAGGCGTATGGTCACAATTAACTTAATGGGCATTTCCACAGACCCGTTGCACCTCTAAAATTAACGTTCCACGAATAAAATGTGTATTTAATTAATACAAAATTCACTGATACACAGCTATAATATGTACGTAAACTTTTGTGCATTAAACTTCCAATGTCTGACAAAAATTACCACTTCTCGCGATCGCGACTGCGGCCCTCCGCTATCCGTAACCAATTCCTACCCTCCAATATTTTTCCAAGTTGAGAAACATGACCCATCTCAATTATGACGTAATTCGTAACATTTTTTTTATCATCACAATACAATACATTTAAACTTTAAAAGTTTACTTTTAATTCGACAATAAATAAGCGACTAATCAAACGAAACACGGAAATATCCACAACAAATCCTCATCCTAATCCTAACAATTTTACGCGCTGGTACATAATTTTGTATTAACATAGTACATTAGCCTTCTGTTTACACTGCTGGCACTATTTCAACTCACGCGCATATCAAATAATTTATCATGAAATTACTGATGAATTTCAAAATTTACTAGCCGGATTTTAAATACCTGTTAACAAGGTTATTATCATCATCATTATTAAAGACTACCACGAAGACGGGTCCCGAATAACCTGCATCTATCGACTCCCCTAGTCTTATAATATTTAGTTGGAATACACTACGCTTACCGGTATGAGACTATTACTGGAAAACCTTAACTCCTTATCGATTGTCGACACTTCAAGCCATATGCTCAGCCCATTGTTACTTCAATTTACATACCTGTTAGGACTTATCGGTTGTTGTGGTTATACTGGAGATATCTGCATTAAGGGTTATATTACTGCTGCGCAACCTTTTATATTATTATCGCTTTCTTATCAGGAAGACGTTGTTGCACATCCCCGCTAGTTCTCTTCTATCACCTCTTAAGACACCAATAAGATAATTTGTTTGAGGAGATTCACTTACGCTGCCGCTATAGGCAATATATTATTGTGTGGTCAAATTAACCATAATTACAACAGCTTGTCTTTGTACCTTCACCGTGCAGTATCGGTGTAAGAATATACCCAAAGGCGGGCAGCAATATTTACTTGAAAACAACTCAAAAGAAAACAGGAAATTTTCTCGTTATAGGGCAAACATTTATGGATGCCTATGTTCAGCAGTGGACTTTAATAGGTTCTGATAATAATTATCACGGAGTAAGATGGAAGAATTTTTTCTCTAAAAATCTATATACATAATAGATACAATCTGTACGCTTCACATACATCGTGACTTAAAAACAAAATTAAAATAAATTAAAAGTATTTATAAATTTTACAGCTATTTCGCAAGTACAAGTTTAATTTAAAATAGAAACGACTGGCAGCGCTTGTCCAGTAGATTGATGTTATTCATTGCCTCTACTTTTATTGGCGTTTCGTGGAATTCTGTAATACGACATTGCATATGTAATCTGCTGGTCACTGCAAAATTAAAATTATGACCTATTTTGAAACAGAAAAATACTAATAAATATCCCACTGCAGTGTACACACGCTAGATCTCATTGACAAAAGAATAATGAAGCAAAAAAAAGTTCATCACGCGAAATCATCCAAACATATAAGTATTAGATATGAATGTCTTTTTTTGTCATCATAATAACAGCCTATAAAACGTCCACTGCTAAAGATATGCTCCTACTACCTACTCCATAGATTTCCTTATAGAAGGGATATTTGTCATAGTTGCCTCACTTAACAGGCTTGGCAACAGCAGTTTTTTTATTATATTTGAGTTATCAGGAAGATACCGCTGCCCTATGTCGCTTCTTACGACACTCACGGTATCATAAAACATTTCATTTTCCCCTTAATATGGCTAGCTTCACCCAATCTCAGAAACTGTTTCATAAGTTTATATACAGTAAAGCAAAAAACGGAAAATGACTAATGTGTGAGAGTAAAACTTTGGCCTTAATATATACTTCTACTAAAGTTACAGTTATTTATTACAGGTATCATAAAATTACATACCTTTTTACATTAAGGCGACACATCGAAAACTATCTATCGGCTAAACGGCTATCGCCGGACTAACCATAGTGAAACATAATTTCTATAAAACTTCAAAAACACCGTCATAAGGTCTGAAATTGCATAGCGCCCGCGACGATTAAGACCGCTTAGAAATCGATTAGAATCTTAAAATATTTTTAAAAAATTATTGATTTTAGTAATCAAAATAATGAGTTTTAAAAGAATTACGAATATTGAAGTTATTGATGTTTTGAGTGGTTTCCAAGCATATAGATTAAGTAATTTCGTTGTATTTTCAACTATAGTGATTTTTTAGAGGTGCTTTCGCAAACAATTATGATCGAGTCAAAATTTTACAATCGTGTTTTTAAGCAGGCAAATTCAAGATAAAGAGATGAATTTACCTATATCAAAATTCCAGTTTCGCTAGTCGTGTCATACTCCTATACTATGCGATGAAAGGAGGTGCATTTTCTCGCGGTGTCGCCTTAATAATACAAATATTTTTTTCAAATATTAGTTATTTATTACAGTTACCATAATATAACACACATTTTTTCATTTATATAAATAATTTTGTCCAAACATTTAAATAAGATGATTGTACCCTTTTCATTATAATGTACCTACCCATCACTGTCTAAAGTAACATAAAAATGGTTCCTACATTTTAATACTCTTCGTCAGCGCCACAAAACAAGTTTAAACTTATTTAAACTAATTAACATAACATAAAATATTAAAACATAAGTCTGAATAAATGTCAAACGATTTTAAACACAAAATGAACAAAGTCTAACAAAGGCTGTTTGTAAAACCCCACAAACCTTTTAATGTGACAGTATAATATACCGCATGACTTTGGTAAGTACTTTAATATACAAACCTCGAGTGTTCATTGTTTACCGCATAGTGTATAAAATATTCAGTTCACTATTTCCGTACTAAAATTTCCGTTGCGCTAAATATATATCTTTAACTCGATTAGAAATTTTAACTAATTTATTTCGTTTTCGACGTGCCCAAATTAAGTATATCAAACATTTAGACCTAGCGCATACTTGCAATTATTAAATCGATCAAAAAGTTGATTCAGTTGAGTGCTTATGACCATTTCACGACCATTATCCATTTGGTTATTAGTCATACAGTTGATCCAGTCGTAATGGATTTTCTAGTTTTCTTTATCGGGCGGTCGTTATGCAGTACTCAGTTGTACCTAATAACTTCATATTCATTCCGTGATAAATAAGAGAGTACATGCTTGCGATTTGCTTTATATTATGTATGATAATCAAAATAGCACGACAGCACGACCACAATGAAAGCCGTTTTTTACACAATGTTTAACAATGATAATATTATTTATAGGCTACGTATGCGAACTTTCAATTTTTGAAGTAAAACTTCTTTAGGCGCGAATTGGGATATGTAACTTATATATTTTTTAATCATAAGAAATATTCACTAATATCTCTAAGTTTCCACATTAATAAAGCCCGCGACTACATAGTATTTTGGTAGTACATTACACACATTACATTAATTATACCTTCTTTTTTGCACTCGAAAGTCGATGAAAATTACGAGTGCATATTTACTTAGCATTACCTCAATTTCGTACAGCTTTTTCATGTTTTTTTTACGAAAGGTATAAATAAAAATGAATATGTAGCGGACAGTAAAGCCCTTAAAAAGCAAAAAAAAACGCCCAATGCCATCCCCACACGCTTGTGATAAATTGTGCTAAATAATGAAAAAGGCTACAGCAACCAAATGGCGGTTGTGTTACAAGAAACAATGAAAAATAAATAGATGAAAAGTAAAATCTGTGTATATGTTACATATGTAAGGATATAAATTATTAAACTGTAATTGTCGGACGACGTTTATAATAAGATGACTAAAAATGCTAATTATTTTATAATGATTGCCGCGTATTTTGCGATTTTTCTATAACATCTTATATATATATAATATCTTTTAGATCGCGGTATCATCCATCCATCCATTAGAGCTTATAAAAGCACTGCTGAACATAGGCCTCCTTCATAGATTTGTTTATAGGGAGGATTTTGCCATTAGTGTCTCACTTGTCAGGCAAGTTGGCAGCTATAGTTTTCTTTATTATTTTGAGTCGTTATCAGGAAAATGCTGTTGCCCATCTCCTCATTCAATTTACATCTGTCGCCCCTTACGACGCCATATATATGGGGCAGTTGATATTCTTACACCGACACTACATAGTACAACCTGCGACGGGCGGCAACAACGGTCTAGCGGTGGTAGAGGCACGCAGCAGTTTTTTGCTGTTGCATATATGGGCTGGCTCGAGCCGGGTTGGTACCACGACCTCACAGAATACCGGCGTGAAGTAGACGCTCTGCTTCTGCGTATCGTCTGGTGAGTGCAGGTGGCCGGAGGCCCAATCTCCCCCCCCCCCCCCCCCCCCATCAACATGGTAGTGGACTACCCCAAGAAGGTACCAGTTCCCCTGGAGAATCCCTCACTAGGTATCCACGACCATGTTATTCCAATCCTGAGCGTGGGTGCTCAGGCTGCCCCGCATATTCTGGGGGGGAGTGGGAAAAATTCCGCTCAAAAACATAACTGCTCGGGGCAAACTGAGCAACAATATCAAGGTGACCCCTGCCACGCTATCCGTTAATTTCTGCAACATCAGGGGACTTCACTCTAACCTAAACGCCGTCCACTACCATCTCGAGACGGCGAAGCTGGCCTTGCTCTTTCTGACCGAAACGCAGGTTTCCTCTCCGGCTGATATCCGGTATCTCTCCTACCCGGAGTACAAACTGGAGCACTCCTTTGTGCCTCGGGCTGGAGTTTGCGTGTATGTCAGAGATGACATCTGTTCACGACGCCCCGGCGGTCTTGAAGGTTCGGACCTGTCCATCCTTTGGCTACGCGTAGACAGCGACGACCATTCGCGCGTCTATGGGTACCTCTATAGGTCCCATAGCGGTAATGCCGAAACAGACCGACTCATCGATCACGTCCAAATAGCTACAGATTCCTTGCTACAACTGGTCCCATCCGCAGAGATCGTGATCCTTGGCGATTTTAACGCCCACCACGCCGAATGGCTCGGTTCACGTTTAACCGATCACGCAGGGAGATCTGTTTATGACTTTGCCTTGGCATATGGTCTGACACAAGTGGTTACTTCGCCTACGCGGATTCCAGATGTGGAGGATCATACACCTTACCTGTTGGACATTCTGCTGACCTCTCATCCGGACGGATATCAGGTTTCCGTCGATGCCCCTCTCGGCTCTTCGGACCATTGTCTGATCCGGAGTATGGTGCCACTCACGCTCCCCTCGCGGTTGCGTTCTGCAGGTTGCCGCCATGTTTGGCTTTACAGGTCGGCGGATTGGGACGGAATGCGGTCTTTCTTTGCATCCTACCCATGGGGGCGGGTTTGCTTCTCGCCTGATGATCTCAGCGCTGTTGCTGACTCTGTTACTATGTGGTGCTACAGATACCCATCGGAGGCAGATCTCAATCTTGGTTTGGTGGCACCTGTAAGACTGCATTACGCAGTAAGCTGCAGTGTTATCAAGCTTGGATTGCGGCTTCGGCGACTCGGAATGTAAACACCAGCACACTTAAAAAGAAGTATAACTTCGCCTCCAGGTCCTTCAAAAGAGTTATTGCCAAGGCAAAGTCAGAGCACATAGGCAGAATTGGCGAGAAACTAGTTCGCCTTCCTTCGGGAACCCGTGCATTCTGATCTCTCGCCAAGGCTGTCTAAGGGAATTTCTGTAAGCCGTCACTACCATCCCTGCACAGGGAGGACGACACACTGGCCCAAGCCGCAAAAGACAAAGCCGACCTTTTAGGCTCCTTTTTTGCGTCCAACTCGACTCTTTATGACGGGGGGAAAACACCGCCGACCATCCCGCGGTGTGAGTACTCCATGCCGGATGTGCTGTTCTCACACCGCTCGGTTCTTAAAGTACTCCTCTCCCTGGATATCCAGAAGTCGAGTGGGCCTGATGTAATCCCCCCAATTGTGCTGAGGACGTGTGCTCCGGAGTTGGCACCGGTCCTAACGCGTCTTTTTCGGTACTCCTACTCCCAAGGCGTAGTCCCGAATTCATGGAAGATAGCTTTTGTCCACCCGATCCCTAAAAAGGCGATCGCTCAGACCCGTCCAACTATAGGTCTATCGCGATTACCTCCTTGTTCTCCAAAATAATGGAATCCATTATTTACTGCCAGCTCATGCGGTAGATTATATCACTACGTAAGTAAATAGTCACTGCACCTTCACGCCTTAAAATTTGGTCAAGTCGCACCAGCACAAAGCCTGGTAGACTATATGATGTAGAACTTAGGTTAGGTTTTAACCAGGTTTCAGACACCAGTACACGTCGGCTACTGACAAATTCGGCCAGTACGATCACGGACACTCTTCTTCAGTTCGCCAAGCACAAAAAATGGGTAAACCTCGGAATGAGAGATAACAAGCAAAATTTTCGTATATACCTTAATTTTGACGCTCTCAAAATTGTCTCAACAGTTCATAAAATCTCATAGCTACGTTGTAAGTTATTCTTTTTTTTCTTTTTTTATAGAAGAGGGGGCAAACGAGCATACGGCTCACCTAATGGTAAGTGACTACCGCCCCACATGAACAACCGCAACACAAGGGCAATCGCAGATGCGTTGCCGGCCGTTTAGAAAGCTGTAAGCTCTTTTCTTGAAGGTCCCTAGTTCTTATCGGTCTGGAAAAATTGCCAGTGGTAAACAATTCCACAGAGAAGTTGCACGAGGAAGAAAACTCCTAGTAAAATGCACAGTCGTGGACCGACATTCGAGCCGCTCTGCGCTGGATGCGGTCAAGTGGAAAGAGCTGGCACTGGGGTTTCCCGACCCAGAGATGAGAACAGTATTCCATGTGAGGCCGAACTTGCGCTTTGTAAAGTTGCAAGCGATGTGCTGGTATGAAATACTGTCTCGATCTGTTGAGCACGCCAAACTTTTTTGAGGCCAATTTAGCCTTTCCTTCCAAGTGACCACGAAACTGCACACTTTTCGATATGTCGACGCTGAGGATACCGATGCTAGCTGAGACAGCAAAGGGATTGCCTTGAAACTGAGGAGATACGACAAAGCGGTTTTTTTTAGCTGTAAACGCGAAAACTAGTGTCTTCTAGGGTCATTCTTCATTCATTATGGTCTTCTAGGGACATAAATGTCATTGAACTGTACTAGATTTAGTGTCCCCCAATCCGAGACTTTGTTCAGCAAAGACTTGACGTCAGACACAAGATTTTCCCGTTACTCAGCGACGTTTTCCGGAGAAATATTGGCATGGCCGAAGCATCACCAGTGCTGTCGTCTGCATAGCAACGAATGTAAACAGTTTGAAATATATCATTGATACGCAGGAGAAACAGCGTTGGTGATAGCACGCAGCCTTGTGGAACACCAGCGTTAATAGGCTTGAGATCATAGCATGCACCGTCTACTATGACCCTGATGTTCCGATCAGCAAGTAAAATGGTGATACATTTGCACAATTTCTCGGGAAGTCCAAAGGAAGGAAGCTTCGGAAGAAGCGCTTTGTGTCAGACCCGATCGAAGGCCTTCGCTATGTCCAAACTAACGGTCAATGCCTCCCCCAGAACATCACCAGCTAATCGACCGCGACGAAAACCATACTGGCGGTCACTAATCAGCTGGTGATCCTCAAGGTACCTCATGAGCTGGCAGTTTATAATGGATTCCATTATTTCTGAGAACAAGGAGGTGATAGCGATAGGCCTGTAGTTGGACGGGTCTAAGCAGTCTCCTTTTTTAGGGATCGGATGGACCAAAGCTGTCTTCCATGAATTCGAGACTACGCCTGGGAGTAGGAATACCGGAAAAGACGCGTTAAAACCGGTGCCAACTCCGAAGTACACGTCTTCAGCACAATGAGAGGGACTCCATCAGGCCCACGACTTGCTGACGGCCATGGAGAAGAGTGCTTTGCGAACTGAGCGCTGTGTAAACCGCACATCCGTTATAGAGCACTGACACCATGGGATGGTCGGCGGTGTATTATCCCCGTCATCTAGAATCGAGTTGGATACAATGAGATAGCTTAACAGATCGGCTTGTTCCTTTGCGGCATGGGCCAGTGAGACATCATCTCTGTGCAGAGATGGAAAAAATGGCTGACAAATGTTCCTTTGGACAGCATTGACGAGAGACTAGAATGCACGGGTTCCCGAAGGAAGGTGAACTAGCTTCTCGCCAATTCTGCTGATGTGCTCAGCCCTTGCCTTGGCAATGTCACTTTTAAAGAACCTGTAGGCGGTATTGTACTTCTTTTTAAGAGCGCTGGTGCTTAAATCCGGAGACGTTGATGCATCAGCCCAGGCCCGGTAGCACTCGTGCTTATAGCGTGATGCTATTTTACAGGAGCGACCAAACCATGGGTGGGATATACCTCCGATGGGTACCACAGAGGATGGAATAAAAAGTGGTATACCCTGAAGCACCACATCAGCAACAGAATCGGCAACAATGCTGAAATCTTGAGGCAAGAAGGAAACCCGCCCCAAGGGTAGGATGCAAAAAAAGACTGCATCCCGTCCCAATCAGCCGACCTATATTGCCAAAAACGGCGACAAGCTGCAGATCGCAACTGTGATGGGAGCGTGAGTGACACCGTACTCCGGATCAGAAAATGGTCCGAAGAGCCCAGAGGGGCATCAACGGAGACCTGATATCCGTCCGGATGAGAGATCAGCAGAAGGTCCAACAGGGAAAGTACATGATCCTCCATATCTGGTATCCGCGTAGGCGAAGTAATTAGTTGTGTTAATCCATATGCCAAGGCAAAATCATAGACGGATCTATCCGCATGATCGGTTAAACGATAACCAAGCTATTCAGAGTGGTGTGCGTTAAAATCACCGAGTATCAGTATCTCTGCGGATGGGACCTGTTCTAGCACGGAGTCTGCAGCCATTTGGACGTGGTCGGTGAGTCGGTCTGTATCGGTATTACTGCTATGGGACCTAAAGAGGCACCCGTAGACGCGGGGATGGTCGTCGCTGTCAACGCGCAGCCATAGGATGTACAGGTCCGTACCTTCAAGACTACCAAAGTGTCGAAAACAGATGTACTCTCTAACGTATACGCACACTCCAGCCCGGGGCACAAAGGAGTGTTCTAATTTGTACCTCGGGTAAGAAAGATATGAAGTATCAACCGGAGAGTACACCTGAGTCTTAGTTAAAAAGAGCAAGTGCGGCTTCGCCGTCTCTAGATGGTAATGGACAGCGTTAAGGTTGAAATGAAATCCCCTTATGTTGCAAACATTCACGGATAGCTTGACAGGGGTCGCCTTGGTCTTATTGCTTCGCCTGCCCCGAGCAGTATTAGTCGGGAGCGGAATTTTCGACGGCCATTTGGACATTGGCGTGGCCGATCCTTGGTATGATTGAGGCTACGTCGCTGCTACCTGCTGTGTCTTGCGGATCTTGCGGCGGTACGGCTCGGGCTTCTGCCGACCACATGATGATTTGGCGCAGTAAATAGACGTCTGACGCTTACTCAGCTTGCGAGTGGTGAACCATGTCACGCGGATATCTACCTGACCGAGACGACTTAATGACTGCAATTTGTGTGATATCGTTTGCAGTGTATGATATTTTACACAGTTGCCTTTTTTATATTTACAATGTGTGATATTTGCATACAGTTGATTTTTATATTTGCAATGTGTGTATTGGCCTACGCCTCTGCATGCAGTTGCCTTTGGCAATGGCTTTGGAATATGTGGTGGGATCAGTCTCTCCACATAGTGGCCGTTTTTGCAATGTGTGCAACGGTTTGAGTGCCATGTCACACAGTTGGCGTTTCTTACGAGAATGTGAGGTAAACTTTGGATGCCCGTATTCTTTGGTTTGCAATACATTTATCTTCATTTCTTTTAATTTTTAAATTTGAGAAGCATATTATTTGTATGTTTCATGGACCTGAAACGTTTTACATCTGTTTCAGTCTTAAAGTACTTTGGATACCTATTTCTCGAGACCTGCGTTGAATGTACTTAAGTGCACGCTTGTGCATCTTACGCAGTTGTTTCCATATCTTTTGATTTTACTGTTGTGTACTTCCAATTGAAAATTAAAGTTTCCTTGAGTAAAATACAAAATGAAAAAGGTTTCGGGTACTAGTTAACCCTAACTTTGTGCCTATGTCTACAGCCACTGTAAGGTATGCAAACTTGATGCCTATGCCTACAATGTTGAAAACTGGACAACTCGTTGGTGCGAGTGCAGCGCAGTGACTTGATGGCACTGGTGCGGCGCAGCGGCTCACTGACAATGCGCTGGTGCGGCGCAGCGGCTTGTTGGCGCTGTTACGGCACCACAGTTGGCTGGCCCGAGTATAGCGAGACAGCTCGCTGGCGCTGGTGCGCCGAGTTAACTCGCTGGCGCTGGTGCGCCGAGACAGCTTGCTGGCGCTGCTGTGCCGAGAAAGCTCGCTGGCGCTGGTGCGCCTAGACAGCTCGCTGGCGCTGGTGCGCCAAAACAGCTCGCTGGCGCTGGAGCGCCGAGACAGCACGCTGGCGCTGGTGCGCTGAGACAGCTCGCTGGCGCTGGTGCGCCGAGACAGCTCGCTAGCGCCGGTGCGCCGAGACAGCTCGCTGGCGCTGCTGTGCCGAGAAAGCTCACTGGCGCTGGTTCGCCTAGACAGCTCGCTGGCGCTGGTGCGCCGAGACAGCTCGCTGGCGCTGGAGCGCCGTGACAGCACGCTGGCGCTGGTGCGCTGAGACAGCTCGCTGGCGCTGGTGCGCCGAGACAGCTCGCTGGATCTGGTGCGCCGTGAGAGTTCGCTGGCACTGGTGCGGCGTGACAGTTGTCTGGAGAGCGGGTAGCTGCTTGGTCTGTGTCTTCAGTGTATAGTACGATCTGTACTGTATGCGCAGTGCTCCTCAGATAAAATTGTGTTATCTAAGACGTGCGATAAACTCTAGTAGGAAGCGTTGTATTCTAAAATCTGATTTGGACGATCTTTTCAATTCTGTAAAAGTTTAATCTGTATGTAATGTATTCAAGAGCTCACTCTGTCTGCTGTTGAATAACGACTGGTAAAGATTTGAAAATTCATGGTCAGTAAAGGCCGAGACGGGAAAGATACATTAATAATTAAGCCAGTATCGTTACTTTAGCCTACACATGAGGTGTGTGCTTTCTTTGAGGGTCACTAGTTACACATGTGTTAGAAATAGGTAACGTAGTGCTTTCTTTCTGATAGAGTAATATTGAGATACGCTAACGTTGTGCCTCTTTCTCAAAAGTAGAAGGTCGTTGTGCCTATGAATTAAGTAGATGTTAAGTTATGCTAACGGAGGGCCTTTGAATTAATCGGTTATTATTTTATTTTGTTATGCTAATGTCGTGCCTATGACCTAATGAGTTATTATTTTTTAAGTTACCTATACTTACGTCGCGTCGTGCATTTATTTAATCAGTTATTCTGTTCAGATATGTGAACGCAGTGCCTATGACTTAAACAGTTATTTTTAACCGACTTCAAAAAGGAGGAAGTTCTCAATTAGACTGTGTGTTTTTATGTGTGTTCCTCAGAATTTTTTTCTAGGTGACCGATTTTGATGGTGTCTGAGCTGGTGCTTACCATGTGGTCTCATATGAGTTTGGTCAAGATCTGGCCAGCAGTTTGTTTAATTATTCTTAATAATGCGTATTTATTAATAGTTCAATTTTAACAAAATTTTTAATTTCACCACTTTGTTCAGTTATGCGAACGTAGTGTCTATGACTTACTCTGACGACACCTTGTGCAAACGTAGAGCTATTGCCAAGCGTTGTAACTGACGCCATGCCTGCATCCCCCATGCCATATTTAAAGTTAAAGGGGGCCCAAATGACCAAATTCGGGCATAAACAATTATTTTAAACAATTAACCTTCAGGGTAAATTCTAATAAGAGTAACATCCTTTTATTTAAATAATTTTGAGAATGATTTCTAACATCAGAAGTGGAATAGTTTCTAAAATTAAAAGTGGGATTGAAGCCTTTTCCTGTAGCTTTACATTGAAATTTCTTACAATATAATAATATAATAATTATAATATATTATGTAATACCTAACACTACACTACACTATAGTCTTGAACGTCGCAAAAAAACTGCCAACCCTTCATAAGTCTCGTGAGAAAAAACTTCGTACTTATTAATGTGTATCATGTTACACATTTTCTGCTACTACCCTAACACGTACGAGTTTACTCCAAACTTGTAATTAAAGGCCTCTCCAGAGGTATTTACACGGTTTGGTTCATTCATTGTAGCCTATTTAAAGTCCACGGCTGAATATAAACTTCTCTCATACTTCGGTCATTTGCCATATTCGCTATTTTTGGCAGGCGTGTTGAAAAATGCGGGTTTTTATTATATTGACTTGAAATCTACGAAAGATACTGGTGCCCATACTCTGTTACCTCTTAGACACCCACTGGATGACATGGAGTAGCGAATTCTCTTATTCGAATGGAATAGAATATTTTTTATTCAATATAGTTTACATGTATTCCTTATGTATTGAAAGTTATTTTTTTTACTTTTACCACTAGTTCGGAAAAAACTGTCCTGGAAAGAACCAGCAAGAAACCCAGCGAGACTTTTTTTTTTTAAAGTAAATTACCTAGTCAACTCATAAATTCTGTCACATGTTTAATATAAAATAATTGAAACAAGTTTATTCATTATGTAATCATTTATATACCAAAATGAACTTAACAAAACATAGATTCTTATGACACTAAAGTTTATTCAAAATGACCTCCGTGATTTTGAATACAGACCTTCAATCTGCGCGGCCAGTCGTCTATCGCAGCACGAACGAGGTCCATGTCAATATCGGCGGCTGCCTTAATCAAGGATGTCTTGAGTGACTCCAAATTGGGATGAGGCTTTGAGCACGCCTTTTCCTCCAAGTGTTGCCATATCTTGCAATCTAACGGATTCAAATCTAGACTGGAGGAGGGCCAGGCTTCGTGCCAGATGAAGTCGATTTCACGCGCCGCCAGCCAGTCTTGTGTGCTCTTCGCCCTATGAGCTGGCGCGAAATCTTGTTGGAATACCCAGTGCCTGTTATTAAGTGACGAAGCTTGCGAAGTCACTTATTGATTTCACGATGTCTGTCCGTCTGTCCGTCTGTACGTCCGTCTGTCCGTCTGTCCCATGATTATCTCGAGAACAGTTTCGAATTTTCAAATTCTGTTTTCAGCAATCGGTTACTGATCACCCAGGTATCTGAACCTATTATTTTGAATTTTTTTTTCCCGTTAGAAACCGCTACAAAGCTGATTGCTTCGCCACTTTGCTATGTTGTTAGCTTGCTAGGTTTATTTAACATGGTATGAGAAACAGGTTCCACAAGATTAGTCAGGACTGTATTTTGATACACAACTGCATTCGTTTTTACACCTTTCTCACAAAAATGTACCTCTGTTAAGCCCCAATAAGAAACTCCCAACCATACCATGAGCGAGGATGGAAAATGACCTCGTTGGACACGCGGAATACGGTTGCTCACTTCTTCACAACTGTTTGCGTACACCTTATCATTTTGTTTGTTGTAGCTCTCTTCTACGGTAAAAATTTTTTCATCCGAAAAAAGAATTTCCCGATATTTTTTTCCCGCGTACCGCTTCAACAAAGCGCGGCATCTCTTCAGTCTCAGGTCCATTAGACGAGCATTCAAACGATGTCCTGTTTTTCTTCGATATGCACGAAGCCTTAAGTCTTCATTTAACACCCTTTTCACCGTGGTTCTGCTTAACCCTATCTGAAGGGCCAACAGTTTCTGCTTACGTTTGGGATTTCTTTAAATTCGCGCCTTCACAGCTTTTATCACTGCTGGAGTCCTAACAGACCGAGGGCGACCACTTCTTGACCTGTCATCTACACTAGAGTCTTCATTGTATCGTTTGATGGTACTATAAACGAATCTTTTGGTTATATTAAAATTTTTCAGTATGTCAAAAATTTGAATTGGCGTAACCACAACGATGCAACGCAATAACTGCAACACGGTCTTCTTTAAGCGTCCACTCCAAATTTAAAAATGAGTAAAATTCTAAAAAGTATACAGTTTTATTTTCATGAACAATTTGAAATTAGAATACAATAAACTTTTTTGTGGCCAGCATTCTAAAATAAAAGTTTTTACTGTGTGACAATGCTTATGACATGACTGTGTATACTATATGAAAGGTGGGTATACAATTTACAAAATTTATTTTAGAAATAGTTTATATTAGAACAGTTTATAACAGTTATATTACAATAACGTTTCTTATACAGTTTTTGTTTAGTTTTTATTTTTTACGTGGTAGAGCCATGTTGCAGCTATATTAGTAGTATAGTTGTAGCACGAATGGGTCAACTCGACCGTAGAAGGACCACGCTCTTACAGAATACCAGCGTAAAATAGCAGCATAACGCTGCTGTGTTACGTATGGTGAGTGTAGTGAACCGGAAACCCTTTTTTTCTGGAAACGAGGCATTCCATCTTAGTCCTCACGGGTGGCAACGCATCTGCATTTTGATTCGTAATCGAGAATAGATGTAAATGTCTATGTGCCACAGCAACCACTATACTATCTGGTGGACTGTGTGTTCGTTTGTCACCTTGTCCTATAAAAAAAAATTTGAATTGGATAATAGAGAGACCTTGTATTTTCTGGGACTTAAGTATACATTTCCCCATTAATGAATAACTGACTCTGTGAAATCGAGAAACTTGTATCTCGCTTGTGTTTATTTTTTTTTCGTGTGTATATGTGTGTATATTTTTATTTATGTTTACAGAGTTTATATCACTTTTTTTAATAAAACTACTTTTGTTTTTGTGAAATTTTCCAAAATATACTAAAAATTGTAACGACCCCCCCCACCCCCACCCCACGCCCGCCCTATATTTACTTTTGTCTTTCTTTAGAATCTATATCAATAAGATTTATAAATATATCAAATTTACGTAACCAGTATATTAACAATAATATATTGATCTTTCTAAATGTTAAAATACAGGCCGTTTAATAAATTTATGGCGTGATCGTTTTAGTTAGCAACCCTTATTTACGTTGTGTTTATATAGTAGGTTAAGTTACTTCTTTTAGGTGTATCTTGGAAGAATGAATATTCACTAGAGCAGTCGAAAGCTGTTGGTAGGGCCCTATAAGCTAAAGAATCCCGTTCACGAAGAAAGAGCTCAAAAAAGCCAATTTCTTATTAATTAATCCTATCCCGCTTAGAAATGGCTCACAATATTTATATCAAATACCAGTTACAAGGGCTTCAATCTCTGAGTAAGCTATTTCTAAGCTACTATTTGTATCCTCTTATATTAAATCGCCATCAGGAGTATAAAATGATAGCACATCTGCAATAATATTACTTCTACCTGATATATGTTGTACTTCGTAATTAAACTGTTCTATATACAAAATCCATCGGATTCCTCTACCATTGAATAACATCACATTATTAATATAATAATGCTTTATGATCAGTTAATATTATTACTTTACTGCCCCTCAAATGTATTGCAAATTTCTTTAAGCAGCATATTACAGCATGAAACTCTTGTTCAGTAACAGAAGTAAATTTAATTCGGGGCCTTTTTTCTATCATTATTACATTATGTATATTATATACAATATTTTGTCTAGGATCATTTACATAAGAGGGGCTCGGCCGGACACATCTTGATTTATTTTAATTTGGTGATCTTTCGTTTGGTTAATACGAGTAAATTCTCCCTCAAGATTTTTTATTTTAACCTCAAAGGATTTCACTGCATTCTTAATTTTTGAAGCATCATGTTTGTTGTTTATATATATAATAGTATGCATAATATTAGTGAAAGGTATATTAAACAGATACGTTTACTAGCCAAAACATGCACCATTCATGCAAGCGTTGAAAAGTGTTCAATTAACCACTCCGGCCCTCAATTGCTAAACGGTACGCGCGTTGCACATGAGCTTCCCTGTTGCCCGTTGCGTTATAAAGCTTCAAAATTCTGTCGTGCTGGATGCGTAAACGCACTAATGCCTAAATAGCCTTGTGGAATACCAGCGTTAATAGGCTTGTAGTTGGAGCATGCACCGTCTACAAATACGTTGATGCTAGGATCTGCAAGAAAGCTGGTGATCCACTTGTACAACTTTTTGAGAAGTCGCCAGCAAGGGAGCTAATAAAGAAGCGCTTTGTGCCAAACCAGATTGAAGGCCTTCGCAACGTTCAAACTAACGGCCAACGCTTCCCCATTGCACTCTACTGCCTCCACCTATCAATGAGTTAGGCTTTTTCTTTTTTTATATAGGAGAGGGGGCAAACGAGCATACGGCACACCTGATGGTAAGTTACTAACGCCGCCCATGAACAACCGTAACACCAGGGGAACCAGGGGAATCGCAGATGCGTTGCCGCCTTTCAAAAAGGAGTAGGCTCTTTTTTTGAAGGTTCTTTTTTTGAAGTCCGGAAAAATCGCTGGTGGTAATCGATTCCACAAGGAAGTTGTACGAGGAAGAAAACATCTCCACATAGGCGAATTAACCACTTATGTCAGACCATATGCCAAAGCAAAGTCATAAACAGATTTCCCCGCATGATCGGTTAAACGAACTGAGCCATTTGGCGTGGTGGGCGTTGGAATCGCCAAGGATCACGATCTCTGCCGATGGGACATGTTGCAGCAAGAAATCTGTAGCCATTTGGACGTGGTTGATGAGTCGGTCTATTTCGCCATTACCGCTATGGGATATATAGAGGCACACGTAGACGCGCGGATGGTCGTGGCTGTCTAGCCGTAGCGTGTAGCCAAAGGATGGACAGGTCCGAATTTTGCCCCCCCCCCCCTCTCATCCCAGAATACGCGGGGCAGCCTAAGCACCCATACTTAGGACTGGAGTAGCATGGTCGTGGGTGCTATGCGAGGGATTCTTAAGGGGTGCTGGTACCCTCCCGAGGGATTCTCAAGAGGTGCTGGTACTGTCCTGGGGTAGTTTTTGATTTAATCCCGCTACCATGTTGATAGGGGGGGGGGGGGGGGGGAGATCGGGCCACCTGCACTCACCAGTCGGAACGTAGAAGCAGAGCTTCCACTTCACGCCGGTATTCTGTGAGATCGTGTTACCAACCCGGCTCGAGCCGGCCCATACGTGTAAAACAGCAAAAGCTGAAGCGTGGCTCTACCACTGTTAGAAGATCACGAGCTGACCGACCCCGACGTAAACCATACTGGCGGTCACTATTTAGCTGGTGATTCTGAAAGTACCTCATGAGCTGACAGTTAAGTAATATCTATATGTAACAAAGTAAAATATGTTTCAAATTGAATAATTTTATATTTTTTTGGCTTGGATCATTTCTGCATAACACAGTCCATTTATAAAGGTAATATTAATAAATATTTTAAAAACTGCGGTATTGGACTGCCGGCGCTCTCGACTGAACTGCCGGCGGAGGGTGAGCGCGTGTCAGTTGCTCTACAATGCAGCCACATAATATCATATTAAGTTGTTACAATTTATCACCTTTTGCATAAATAGCTCCAAATTAAATGATATATTATTATTATTACATAAAATATTACATTTTACTTCTTCTATTGGTATGCTACGATCCTAACTTACCCTAACTACCGCACTCATAGTTGCTTTATGCGTCTAACTAGTTTTGTGTATTGATTTCAAAGAGATACACATAAGCAGGCATTCCGCTCAGTCAAAGTATAATTTAATGTAAATAAAATCACTTAAGTAAATCTAGTTGTGCGGCTGAATCGACGTCCTACAAAAATGCTGAATTATTCCGTTTATTGCTGCAAAAAGATATTTGCCATGTCATACATACAAAACGGTGGCGTCACCATTCATATATCATATATTTCATCACAATATTGCTATTTACACCCGCTCGTCCTCATATAATATGCAGATCGGT
This sequence comes from Parnassius glacialis, assembly GCA_033319125.1. Classification (NCBI taxonomy): domain Eukaryota; kingdom Metazoa; phylum Arthropoda; class Insecta; order Lepidoptera; family Papilionidae; genus Parnassius; species Parnassius glacialis. The sequence goes on along the minus strand of JAVANC010000026.1, from coordinate 33,147,224 downwards.
CGAACGACTGATCCGAGTCTGTATCCGAGTTGTCACTGTCACCGAGCGATACTGTTATAATGTATCTATGTGTATGAAAATGTTAGTTATTATGTATATTTCTTAATGATAGACAATTGTTTTTGTGTGCGCAGACTCTCAGCGCAAACAATGACAGACAATTGTTTATCGGGGAAAACGCTATGGCTACTCCTCTCTGGTCCGCCGGTGACTCCTGTTGCTTTATGATGGTAGTATTTGTTTTATGTTAATTAATTTTTTTATAGCATGGAAAAAATATACAAATTTAAAAAAAAAATCTGTTAAAATATGAAATTAAAGATTATGTCAAAATTGTACTGTTTAACTTCAATAGTTTTTACAATAATCATTTCGCCAATGCCTTTGCAAGTGCTATTAATATAGAATTAACTAATTACGAATTAATTATAAAATTATAAAACATTGTTGATGGAAATGGAAGAATTCAATATAATTATATGTTTAATTCAAATTAAATTTAAAAAATGCATCGCTTATCCGAACGTAATTAACAAAATCCGTAATGTTGCACGCAAATTTCGACAACTACTTCGTCCAATAAGATCCGTACATATATTTACTACATTTGTGAAAAAAAAAACCAATTTAAACTAACGGCCAAATAAGGGCATAAGTTGTTTAACGTATGCGTCCGGCAAACAAATTTTATATTTTGTATCTCTTAAACTGAAATGTTGTACCTAGTTATTAAGTTATTGTACACTGAACACCAAATTAAGACAGAAGTGCGAGTACAATATCACATATTATACGCACAAAGTATTGTCTTATAATACTGAAAGTGATTTTTCTAAGACAACCTTTTTCTTAGAGAGCTTATGTAGTTTCTGTAAAATAATTAAATATATAAATAGAATTTTATCACTACCGATGAAAAGAAGTAGGGACCTCCATAAGCGCATTTAATGTATAATAATTTCCTAAAATACGGAGAAGCGCACAGTATGGAGAGAAGCCGTGTAGCGGTGGTGCAAGAATATCCACTAGCCCATATCGGTGTCATAATAAGCGATAGACGGAAAATGAAACAGGAAATGGGCAGCAGCTTCTTCCTGATAACAAAAACTGCGGTTGCCAACCCGCACGCCAGGCAACTATGGCGAAATTCCCCCATGAGGCAATCTATGAAGAAGGCCATGTTCAGTAACCGGACTTTTATAGGCTGTAATGGATAATTGGATGGACGGAGAGAAAGATTGACCGAGGATCGGAGGAACTGATCATAGGAAACGGATAATTAATAAAGAGCATCTTGTAAATAATGAGTAGTGGAAGGATAAAATCATACGCCGTTTGAAGTGGAATGAAAAGTGAGTATTTTTAAGCCCGAGAGCCACTTCAGCTGTTTGCGAAATTCGGAAAAGTGGCCATATTTGTGGACATACTTTATAAAATAACGGGAATAGTTGCCTGCACAATAAATTTGAATGGGATTTTAAATTGTTCGTTAGGTTCTAGAATAGTATTAATTAATATATTCTCCCTCCACAACTCCGTCTAATGAATTTTCTTTAGCTTTCTATGATAACAAATCTCCGCAGGAATTTTATTATCTTACCGAGTTTGTTATATACGTATACTAAAAATAAATGTTTATTAACTGTACTTGGATAACTCGTATAACAATCGTGGACGCAAAGAAGTTGTAGCCTGAATGGTGAAGGAAATTATGTTAAGATTTTCCGCAAGTCTTTTGTAAAAGATTAGGGATGTAAGATGCTAAGAATTATAATAGGTTTTTTAATTAAATATTTACTTTTAGTTTTCAACTTTCACCACACCTAAGTAGCTTTGTTACGAACATAAACAGTGTACGTGTTAGCTGTAAAGCATGTTATATACTCTTTACATTAAGTGCCTTATGTTGTTGTGTCTCCCTAGAGGGATCGGCACCGCAAATATTACAGTTCGTAAGTTATATTTTACCCAACAATGCTCCTTGCCGTTGATTACAAGTTGTATAAATGCTTGTAAATCTTTAAAGAAATAGATAAATTGAAATGCTTAATACAAACACATCTAGAGCAAAGACTTCTAACATTTGATTAGAATCTTTGCTAAAGATTAGTGTTTAAAAGATAGTAATAATCGTTTGAATATTTTATTTTCCAGTTGATTTTAATTCAAATTTTTATGTTAGCGACTACTAAGAACTCTGACCATCAGCAGCGAACTTCAATCATAGATAACAAATATCTTTAAGAGATTGAGATGCTCAACGGTCTCAAATTACACTAGCTTTCCTAAGCATTAAACCGAAATACAACAGCACAGCGTTTTGATGACAAAAATAATTATTATTTCTGTCATCAAAACGCTGTGCCGGTGTGACAGAAATAATAATTGTTTCTGTCATTAAAACGCTGTGCTGTTGTGTTTCGGTTTAATGGTTAGGAAAGCTAGTGTCTTAATTAATGTTTAATGGTTAGGAAAGCTAGTATCTTAGTTATTAAGCCTATGACGTGTGAAATTAACTTTGAACTTAATTAAGAAAAGCCGCCATCATCAAATAGTTCATTTGCGTCTTAAGCTTTAACATTAACTGGCATCAAGGTTGCTTAGACTTAAGCTAAGTTATGTAGCTATATCAAATTTCATAAAACAAATAGTTTTCACAATCATAGTTCATGAACATATTGCGTAACATACATATAAAAGATAACGTACAATCGTATTGCAACTCGCCATTATTTTAAAGTCAGCAATTAAAATAGATTTTCATTTGCATACATATATTATATTAGTAGAATTTGATGTAATCGCGGGCACAGTTACTTACCTTAATAAACTCCAATTCGTAACAATTTATTGGTCTCAGATACTACATTTATCACCATTTGAATTTGAATTCAAGGCTCTTTATTTACACATGATGACCAATAAGTCACTGATCCGAAAAGAAAATTCCAGTTCAATGAATATTTTACTTGCTTCTTTATTCAAATAAGTTTTAAAACAAATTATAACGATAGGAAAAAATTATATTTTGGTCGCTTTGTTTACAGAAGTTTTCAAATTGAGACTGCTTCACTGAACGAGATTATTTTACCGTATTCTTTATGCATATTATAATAGCTGAGAATATACGCTCTCTTAGATATCGCTAGTGGACTAAAAGTTCGCCCAAAATATAAATATGTGATATATATGAATACACTCAGAGAGGAAATATGTTATAACACATTACCAAAGAAAAGCGCAAACAATAATAATAGTTATTCTTCAATAATTTCAATAACTGTTGTTCATTTATGCATTTTGAAGAAAATATTTTATTATAATATGTAGAACAACATAAGCGTAACAAAATTATCCTATTGACTAATATATTTATTGGCTTATCAAGAAACTAAATCTACGAAATAATCATCTCCGCTGGTGATACAGGTCTTTTCCCGACCATAGGGTAAGCTGAACCATTAAGTAACCAGTCTGAATTTTATTAGTTTTTTCATCGTTGTAATATTATAAATCCTTTACAACTTCCAATTTTAGTTTTCATTTTCTATATTTTTTTTTTATAGGATAAGGGTGACAAACGAGCACATAGTCCACCTGATGGTAAGTGGTTGCTGCGGCCCATAGACATCTACATCTATCCTCGTTTGCGAATCAAAATGCAGATGCGTTGTCACCCGTGAGGACTAAGATGGAATGCCTCATTTCCAGTAAAAAGGGCCTCCGGCCACCTGCACTCACCAAGCGAAACGCAGAGGTAAACCTCTACTTCACGCTGGTATTCTGTGAGGTCGTGGTACCACCCCGGTTCGAGCCGGCCCATCCGTGCGACAGCAAAAGCTGCCGCGTGGCTCTACCACTGTAAAAATTATTATTTTAAATATTTCTCTTTTAAGAAAAGAGAGGTGGAATTTCGATTCAATATTTCTGTCTTTCAACGCGTATTATCGCATGAGGTTTGTGAAAATGTATACTTCGATATTATTTTCATCGGTACATTTCTAATTACAACAATACAAAATAAATTTCATTAAATTGAAAGACAAGACTTACAATTAATTTAATTATTCAATCTGCGCTAATGTGCAGACAGAAAACGCTGAATAACGCTATGAATAATATAATTTAATAAAATAAAACAACGTCTTTAAGGTCGATGATAGTTTATAAATAATTGCAGTTGCTTTTATTTACTTATTTTTATTTTTTAATATCAATCAAACAAATTTATATAGCAGGCGGGTTAACTGATTGCAATTGCCACCGGCATCGTTAGGATGCTTTGTAATATTAAGTGTTCTTCTAGAATCTAGGTTAAAATAAATAAAAATCTGTTTTGTTATCGCAAATAAACTACATGAATTTTATTTCCGCGTATTAAAATTCAAACACTATTTATACAAAATGTTATAATAACATAACATTTCAGTAAAACATTACTTTTAAAATTAAAACTACGTCTTAAAATCCTACTTTCTATATAATAATGGAGCTCACCAGTCAAATAAAAATATAACCACACCTCATTGATTCTTAAACCAAAGTTTTCACTTCTTTTTGAAACAAACTTCCTTTGAAAGAATGCGACCTTTTTAGTCCCTTGAAGAATAATGATAGTGAAACGGAAATTTCAGAGACCTTTTTGAATTATTTTCACAGTATATACAGATATTTATATTTGTATTTGTACTTAATTTCTTTTTCTTTTATATGTCAGTTCGACAAATTTTTAATTATTTCATGTAAAGTGGCGACCGCCGGCTATGAACAACTGCAACAGGGTAGTTAATGGTAAGGTGCCGGCTTTTAAATAGAAGTAAGCTTATTTTTTTATAGGATAAGGGTGACAAACGAGCACACAGTCCACCTGATGGTAAGTTTTTGCTGCGGCCCATAGACATCTACATCTATTCTCTATTACAAATCAAAATGTAGATGGGTTCGTTCGTTCGGTCGTGGTACCACCCTGATTCGAGCCGGCCCATCCGTGCGACAGCAAAAGCTGCCGCGTGGCTTTGCCACTGTTCAAATTAAACATAACTAAAATTAACATTTCTTGAAGGTTTCTAATTTTACCGGTCTGGAAATATCGCCGGTAGTCAACGTTTCCACGAAGGAGCCGTGTGAGAAAAAAACCCCTAGTAAACCGGACATTGGTGGACCACCAAGTAATTAGATATTGTGGATGGTATCGTGAATTTTGTGGCGATATGCGTTAATGAAATTCGATGACCGGAATTAATCCCAACAATTTCTCTGAGCACTCCCCGTTGTAAAAGCCTATCGCAAAATACACAGGGATGCAACATCTCGCAGCGCCAGTGAATCGAGTCAATCAGAAATAACTTAGTCGGCGACGATTCTAATCGCTATTTGCTGAGTGCGGTCAAGTGGAAGGAGCTAGTACTGGAGTGCCCCGGCACTGAGATGTAAACAGTATTCCATGTGAGACAAAACTTGCGCCTTTTAATGATACAAGTTGTGTACCAATTCAGCTTTCCCGTCCAAGTGAATATGAGGACCCGAGAATTCCTGTGTTGACTAAGGGAGCAAGGGAAGCGCCCTGATATTGAGGAGATACGACCAGAGGATACTTTCAGCAGTCAACGTGCAAACCTGTGGGTTTAACTAGATAACATTGTGTCGTTTTTGTTTGACAAAAACTTGACTTCTGAGACAAATTTCTTCTAGTACTCGACTCCAGTATCTTGGGAACACATGACGACGGATGTTACAAGTTTGCAACATAGAAACACGCAGCCTTGTGAAACACCAGCATTAAAAGGGCTTGTAGTCGGAGCTACTATGACCTTGATATTTATATCTACAAGATAACTGGTGATTCAATTGCATATTTTCTCAGGGAGCCCATAGTAGAAGCGCCACAAGTGCAACACACCGAAGCCTAAATCGCACTATCAAAGTTCCCAAGTTCCGCGCTGTATAAAGAACAGCTCCGAAATAACAAATGTAGCGTTGCCCGCTCCCCGTTCTGAACATCTTGTCCGGCAGGAGATCTCCCTTTTATTCCACGGCCATAAAAGCTTCGAAAGAATAGCTTTGTGCCTAACCCGATCGAAGGACTTTGCTGATACTCGACTGAGTAGTCCTCAAACCATTAAATTAGGCCATTACCTATTATGTATTGTAGATTAATGAAATAAAATAAAAGAAATAGAATGAGAATTTTAATGAGCCAAAATATTTTTTAACTTTGTAACTGTAACTTATTCTTAAATTCGTTCAATTTTAAGCGAGCACTTTTACTGTTATACTCTGTTTCCAGAAACTTTGCAATGGGAATTAATGACTACAAAGATATTGCATTAGCCTCTTTTTGTTGAAGCTTACTAAGACACCGAGTTATTCTTAATTTAAAATGCGAATTGTTTTGCAAGAATTAATCGTTAATATAATTATTAGATGCTAACATATGTTGCAACATATAACAGCCACGGTAGCTCAGGAGATCGACGCTCGCCGTTACGTTCAACCCGAGTTCGATCGCCGCGCACACCACTAAGTTTTTATGAGCTAAATTTACCACTGTAAAGAAAACATGTTCAAAATCAAAAACATTATAATCAAATGGCGTCATTCAACGTGCAATAGCCCTAGGTAGTAGTATTTTTTTCGTTAGCCTTTATTGTAAAACAATTGAAATTCATTCATTAAATAAAACTAATTTTACGGATTCTATCGCGTATATTAACTTATTTTTATCTTCCCGACGTTTCGGGTGCTTTCCAGCACCCGTGGTCACGGGGGACTAAGGTGTTTGACGTCCTGCTGTCATAGTTAGCCCGGCTACCTTCAGTTTTTTAATATTAATTTTTGGTTCGATTAACGCAGAATGAGCTTACAGTATCTTGAGGTCTAGCAGTGGTATACTTGGGTTTGGATTTTATTTTATTGATTATGGGATCCCAAGCAGATGGCAGCACCCATCCATCTACTCTATTGAAATTAGGATGTTTTTTAATTTCAATAGTCTCACGAATCATCCTTGGGAGGAATCGGTGTTCTTTTGCGAGGATTTGTGGTCTATCAAATCTAATGTAATGGCAGGGACGATCTTGAACATGTTCACAAACTGCAGACTTCCCGATACGTCGGTGCTTCACGTCAGCTATATGTTCTTTAACGCGGGTTTTTATAGATCTTTTTGTTTGTCCTATGTACGAGAGACCACATTCACAATCCAGCTTGTACACTCCTGCATCTTGTAGAGGTATATGACACTTGACGGATGGTAAAAATTAACCAATCTTCTTCAGCGGCTTGAAGTATGTTTTAATGGAAGCTCGCTTCAAGATGTAGCCAACCTTGTCTGTGACTCCTCTGACATAGGGTAGTACAGCAGGCACACGCTCGACTGTGGCTAGCTTCACTCGGTCACTGTGACGTAGGCGCGGGACCCGAAGCTTGTTGTCTTGCAATACTTGCTTGACGTGCTGAAGCTCGGCGGCCAGATGTTTTCTGTCACAGATCCCTCGTGCTCTCTGAAACAAAGATTTTCCCACGGTAGCTAACTGTGAAGGATGATGGTGCGAATCACCATTTAGATATCGGTTGGTATGGGTATTTTTTCTGTACACAGTATGACCAATAGTGTTATCAGGATTTCGGATGACTAAAACATCTAGGAAAGCTAAAGTATTGTTTGCCTCTAACTCCATTGTGAATTGTATTTTAGGGTTTATGGAATTAAGGTGGTTTAAAAATGCAGTTACTTTGTCAGATGGTAAAATTGTGAAAGTATCGTCTACGTACCGCTTGTAGAATCTTGGATTTATGCTCTTTATTATGCTCCTGCATTAAGAAGGGCTTTCTCCTCAAAGTCCTCCATGAATATGTCGGTGACTACGGGAGATACAGGTGAGCCCATTGCCACTCCGTCTACTTGCATGTAGAACTTTCTTTCCACAATAAATTATTTCAGTTTTTTAATATTAAAATTAATATTAAAAAACTGAAGGTAGCCGGGCTAACTATGACAGCAGGACGTCAAACACCTTAGTCCCCCGTGACCACGGGTGCTGGAAAGCACCCGAAACGTCGGGAAGATAAAAATAAGTTAATATACGCGATAGAATCCGTAAAATTAGTTTTATTTCAATGTGTAGTGTTCGCGTAAATATAAGAAATCATTATTCATTCATTAATTCATTTTTAAAGCCTCAAAGATGCTGGACATATACCACGATTTATTAACTGCGAATGCCAATCGTGACGATTCAGGTAAAGAGGTCCATGGCCAGCTGTGAACTTTTAAGGGCTAATAAAGAATAAATATAACTTGCTACTGATATTCCCTTCATTTTAATAATTAGACGGGTATCGTTTAAATATGTTTTTACATGATAGATCTATATACATACCTGCATCAAGATTGTGTCGGCCCGACTGGGGTATGACCACGCTCTCGCAGAATAACTTTGTGCAACAGCAAAATAATGCTGCTGTGTTTTGTATCGTGAATATAGAAACTTTTACTCGTGACAAGGCATTCCATCTCAGGCCTCAGGGGTGATATCGCCTCTGTATTTAGATTTTTAATCGAGTATAGACGTAAATGTCTATGGGCCATAACATTCACTTACTATCAAGTGGATTATGTGCTCGTTTGTCACCCTTATTCTTTTAAAAAAGATATGAAGAAGTAAATGATATTGATCTCTGTCTATTCGTGAAGTTTCATGTCAATTAGTTCAGCCATTTCGAAGATTTAGCTTGGACAGACAGACAGACAGACAAACAAACATTTTTTTGTTAAATATTTACTATTGTCTTAATGGGAGGGAAATAACCCCTCAGCTCAATAAAGTTAGTTATTTCGATGTTATAGACAAACACTTCAACTTTATATAGATATATAGATTACTGAACTTAATATAAAGTAATTAATTGTTTTATGCTTTGTAATAAGTTATAAGCGTCATTTCATACGGCTTATCTTTATTTTCTTTGAAGGCCGACAGTGATAAACTACAGACTCGTTGCTAGAATGTATGTCGCTATCCGTTATATATACTCCTCGCTCCTCTATAGTATACTCCTCTATCCGGTTATTGCTTTCTTGTTGTTTGAAGTTTTGTATAAATTTAAGTTTTGTTTCTATAACATGTTGTATAAAATAAATGTTAGTTTTTATTAAATATTAGAAAAATGGGAAGAAACCGCAACGAAAACAAAATTGATAATAACGCCCGGGAATGAAGTACTAATCGCTGCCAAGTTGTTTCTAAAATGATTTTGTTATCAATTGTACAATTTTCTAATTAATTTTACAGTTAAATGAAGTAGGCATTAATTCGTTGAAAATAAAGTCCACCTGAGAAAGAGAGGTTTATTCACAACCAGTAATACAAGCAAAAAATTACTTTCAATATGTTGAATAAATATTATTGTTTTTTCCTATACTGCTCCTGCAATTAAACGCCACGTCGCAACGCAATCATTTTCTCTAATCCAGTGACTGACACAGCCGATGTTAAATAGGTCAACTGATAATGGTATCCAAATGGTATTCATTTACGAAATGATTTTATTTTATTTTACAATGTTTACACATATTACCAAGCCACACTGTAGCATATTATGATATTTAACTTTACACAGAAACATCACCGAGTGCAGTTCATGACCAATTTATACAGAGTTATTGTAATTTTTAAGGTTCTGAAGACATTGTTAGATTGACTTATTGATTAAAATGATTAAATTAATATTGCACGCCTCATAACGCGAAGCTTTATTAGGTAGTACTTTACTCTCAACACGTCAAGCAATTTTGTGTTTTTAAAATACCTCTATCATAACCATATTGACGTTACAAGATAATATGAGTAGCCGTAAATCAAGAAAACACTCTAACTAATCCATCTTCTATTTTGTAAAGAAATATTTTATATTGCTACTTTGAAAAAAAGATGTTAAAAAATTTTACGTTGACGTCCGGATGTTCATTCTGTATGTGGTCACGATAACTTCTGAAAAAATTGACGTATCGAGACCTGGTTTTTTTTATTAGCTTCATCAACTGGTTTCCCATTTCATATAAATAGCCTAGTACACGTAATTTGTTAGTAAAATGGTTTTCACCTTTTAAGTTTTATTGGTATTAAAAATCTAAGGGCGCTAATACTTACTAATAGTTTTTTTTATAGGATAAGGGTGACAAACGAGCACTCAGTCCACCTGATGGTATGTGATTGCTGCGGCCCATAGACATCTACATCTATCCTCTATCACAAATCAAAATGCAGATGCGTTGTCACCCGTGAGGACTAAGATGGAATGCCTCATTTCCAGTAAAAAGGTCCTCCGGCCACCTGCACTCAGCAAGCGAAACGCAGAGGTAAAACACTTCACGCTGGTATTCTGTGAGGTCGTGGTACCACCCCGGCTGGAGCCGGCCCATCCGTGCGACAGCAAAAGCTGCCGCGTGGCTCTACCACTGTTTAAAATTAATATAGTAATTATATAACAGGGCTAATATTTTTTAGCCCTTGTTAGGCAAAGAACAAATGTACCAAACAGCCTATATCGATTTTATACTTTGTTTAATCGATTTATTTTGGTAAACATTATTATTTTTTCCTGTAGTTGACACTATCTGTTAAAATAATAGAGCGCTAAATTTGAAACACGTAAACAATATATTTTAAAAGTCTGGAATACATAATGGAATGAAAAATAAGGCGTGCACTTTTGGATTTTACAAACTACTTCTATAATAACTTTAAAGGAAAAAATAATATATGTGCATCAAATAATTTTATTTAATCATTTGTTATTTATTTAGTCTTATTTTTAAATACTCAAGGTTTCGAAGTGCTTTACTTGATTAAAAGGAAACATGGGTGCTGAAAAAAGATACAATAGGATTCGACAGGGGTCGTAAGTACAAAACCGGGCGCAATGTAGAATTTATAAATCTTTTTGCAAAAGGGTTTTGAGCAGCCGCAGTTTTTTTCCAGCTTCTTAAATAGAAACTTCGAGATGGATCAATGAGTAGCGGAGGAATAAAATAATTGAAAACATTATGCAATTGATACCAGACTCACGAAAGTAGAGGAGAATAATCCAGTTTGCGATGATACTAAACTATTTTTAAATTAGCTTATTATGAGTACTACGGTATTATAATTTTATTAATGGGATGGAAGTAATATATCTGAATAAACATTTCGCAAATAAAAAGTAATATCTCATGAAGTGCCTTAGTAATAGACTATATTGGGAATATGATATATGTATAACGGTCCATAAATATAGAATATGTTAATTACTTATAGCTCTTTGCAAAATAATCCGTCTTGCGACGACTCATTTGCGGTCATCTCCTGTCAAGTTTGCAGGTATTACCGCCTCCATCCGCGGCAAGCACGAATCCACACAAAACGCAGTCTCGAAAGTTATGTAATAAAATATCAGTTCCTTTATCGCTACGGGCTCGGGTAAATATTGTTTCATTACAATATTTACCCGATATATATATATACATATATATTTATATATATATCTATATATATTTCATCATCATCATCATTACAGCCTTTCATAAGTCCACTGCTAAACATAGACCTCCCCCAAGGAATGCCACAAAGCACGGTCCTGAGCCACCTGCATCCATCGACTTCCTGCATGTCTTATCAGATCATCACTCCTTCTCCTACTGGGTCGCCCTACACTTCGCCTAACGGTACGAGGCTGCCACTCGAGAACCTTTCTTTCCTATCGGTTGTCGGTTCTTCGAGCTATATGGCCGGCCCACTGCCACTTCAGCTTACTAATCCGTTGGGCTATGTCGGTTACTCTGGTTCTACTGCGGATATCCTCATTTCTGAGTTTATCACGCAGAGAAACCCCGAGCATAGCCCTCTCCATAGCTCGCTGAGCGACCTTGAGCTTCCTCATACGGCTAGCAGTGAAAGACCACGTCTCAGTTCCGTAAGTCATCACTGGTAACACGCACTGGTTGTACAATTTCGATTAAAGGTTTTGAGGTATGTCTGACGAGAAGATATGTCGTAGTTTCCCGAACGCAGCCCAGCCGAATTGAATCCGTCGATTGACCTCTCGGTCGAAGTTGGACTTACTTAGTCGGACTATTTGTCCCAGATAAACATACTCGTCAAAAACTTCGAGCTTAGTGCTCCCAACAACTACCGACATAGGTGTGATATTGGACCTTAAACATGATCTTTGTTTTGTCCATGTTCATCTTAAGACCTATCAGTTGGAAGACACTATTGAGATCATTGAGCATAGTGCTTAAGTCCTCCAACGATTCTGCCATAAGGAATATATCGTCGGCAAATCGAAGGTTTTTTTTTATAGGATAGGGTGGCAAACGAGCACACAGTCCACCTGATGGTAAGTGGTTACTGTGACCCATAGACATCTACATCTATCCTCAATAATGACTAAATGCAGATGCGTTGTCACCCGTGAGGACTAAGATGGAATGCCTCTTGTCCAGTAAAAAGGGTCTCCGGTTCTCTACACTCACCATACGAAACACAGCAGCGTTAAGCTGCTATTTTACGCTGGTATTCTGTGAGAGCGTGGTCCTTCCCCGGTCGAGACGACCCGTTCGTGCTACAACTATACTATTAATATAGCTGCAGCATGGCTCTACCACGTACAAAAGAGTGATGTACTCGCCATTGATGTTAATACCGCATCATTTCCAGTCCAGTAGCTTAAAAACGTCTTCCAATGCAGCGGTGAAGAGTTTCGGGGATATAACGTCACCCTGTCTTACAACTCCCTGCAATTGGATAGGATTCGTACTCTGGTTCTGTACTTGTAGCCCTACTGTACAAGCACTTCAGCACTTCGATATAACGACAATCATAGTCCACATACGCCAGACATAGCGGCAAATTGTACTCCTCGGACTTCTGTTCAACTTGCCAAAGGGTATGTATGTGGTCTATGGTGCTAAAGCCCTTTCGAAAACCGGCTTATTCGGGAGGCTGGAAGTCGTCAAATCTGCGAGCGAGATAGTTCGTAATGACTCTCGAAAATAGCACGTAGACGCGGCTCAGAGGGGAAATCGGTCTGTAGTTCTTCAAGAGAGCGTTGTCGCCTTTCTTGAAGAACAAGACCACCGCTCTTCTGCTCCACGCCTCCGGTGTAATGCCGCCATGAAGGACGGAATTAAATAGCTTCTGAAGGACTTCAAGTACCGGTTTTCCATCCACTTTCAGAAGCTCCGCTGTAATTACATCCTCGCCTGGAGCCTTACCGTTTTTAAGGTGCTGGAGAGCCATTCCAATCTCGCTCAGACTGACGTCCGGGATATCTTCGGAATAGTGTCGGATAAGACTCACTCTTGGATCGTTACTCACACTTGCATGTGGCTCCAACGATGACGTGTACAGCTACCCATAGAACATCTCAATCTCACTCAAAATCTCAGATGTCCCGGAAACGATGCTGCCACACTCGGTCTTCAGCTTTGACAGTTGGCTCTTTCTGGCAGACAAATCTCTGGCAAAGACTTTGGAGCCTTGGTTCCGCTCGATCGCTTTTTCAATACAAGCTGTATTGAAGTTGCGTAAGTCCCGCCACATGCATTTGGAGATCTATCTGTTCAGTTGCCTGTATGCTGTCAAATCTGGTAACCGAGTTCTAATAGTCGAGTTCTAAGGCAACTCGAAACCAGATCGAGTCACCTTAGGTGGCAACCGAACCTCCACCGGAGATTCTTAGCACCCACTGCCCCCCATTACCATGGTTGCCACCACGTAGCCAGGAATAGCGGGGCCGCCAGGGACTGGGGGTCGTCTCTTTGTTACATTCATATGTATTTGCCATAGTTGCCACGCCTGGCGAGCGGGTTGGCGACCGCAGTTTTTTTTATTGTATTTTTGCTCTTATCAGGAAGATGCTGCTGCCCATCTCCTGCCTGTTTCCCTTTATCGCCTTTTAAGACACCCACGTGAAGATATGGAGTAGTGGATATTCTTAATCGCCACTACACGGCAATTATTTTTATTTACTATTTTATAATTGCATCATATTTCGTGAATATCGTAAGTAAAGAGGTCATTATTAACACCATCACTATGGCGAGGGAAAGCGTTATTGTTGTTTTCGACGTGGGGAAGACACAAACATTTTCAAAATCTGGATCCCATACAAAAGAGGGACTTATTATGATGCTGACTGATGATCAATGATCATAAAGATGAGGATGACGTACTGGAATTCAGACCTTGGGATAAGAGCAGGTCTTATCCCAAGGTCTGAATTCCAGTACGTGTTCGAGAGACTTCTGGACGCGATACAGCTCCTTCTTATGTTTCTGTTACAAGCCTGTGGGCTTTGAATTCAGCATATTCAAATGGATACTTGGTATTAATATCCGGCAACCCCATGGGACAGATGCTCACCCTCCCGGTAATAAAACAAGTTGCCTACATGTCCTACATTATCCCAGCGCAACCCACCAAAACCTGTTCTTCCACCTCCAGTATCTTCTCATCAGTCCACAGGGTGCGTACTTTGAATGTTGCCAGGTGAAGTCGTATAAGGTTGCAAAAATAGCGGGACCGCCGAGGACAAGGGGCCGTTTCTTTGCAACTCTCACCATGGGAGGTATATTATATACACGCTTGGCGATCGAGTTGGCAACCGCAATTTTAGTTTTGTCAAATCATTGACTTTAATTGCTGGCCCAATGATTCTTCAGCTTACTAATCCATAATAACTCGTAATTATAACAGTATACTATCTACGTTGTAGATTCATAATATAGCACGAAAGGATCGATTCGACCGGAGAAGTCACGCTTTCCAAAAAAAAAACAGCGTAAAACCAGCTGTTCGTATGGTGAGTGTAGAGAACCGGAGCCCCTTTTGACTGGAAACGAGGTATTCCATATTAGTCCTCAGTAGCAATATTACTAGTGATTATGCCTTTACACTGTGTGTTGGCTAATGCAACATTTGGACACTTCAAAAATGATACGCAACCCCTGAAGTTCTTGGCTTACAAACTGTAATTCTACAGGAAAGAAATTATAAAACCTAGAAAGAAAAGGAGACTTCGTTGTTAGCAACTTAATGCTCGAAATTGTTAACGAATATGTTTACTTAGGACAATTTCGCCGACGAGATAAGTCAAACCTCGAAAAAAAGTCAAACAGTGAATGCAACTCGGATGAGGAGACTTTAGTAGGAAAGTACGATACATACGAAATACTTTTAGTTTGTAGGAAATAGAAAATCTCCTATATCCTTAAAGTATACCAGCGAGTGGAGTTACTTGTAATGGTACCAATGGCGCGTTATATTATAATAATAATAATGTATTTGAATTTTTTGGGCCCTACTATGTTGATGATGACTTGGTGAGACGTTCAAAGAGTTGATTGATGCAGGCTCTGAGCCAGAGCCGTACTTAGCTGCAGCCATCATATTATTTATTATATTTGCAGTAGACTTACGTTCAGCAGTCAACGAAGCAGTATAAAATGTGTAATACGGATAATGTATAAAATATATAATTTACTAAAATACTCCCATTTTAATATAAATCAAACACTCATCAGTTTACATTTACACAAGCATGACTATGTGATACTATAATTAATAACACAAGTGATGAATTATATACATATAACCAAAGCAATTACTTACTCCGGCAGTAAGACAAATAATCCATGTTTAACATTAAATGATTTTCCCGTCAGTTAAATATTTGCTTCCAGTTTATTAACATAGGTAGAATTGTTACCTATATTTGAAAGTGACATAAGCTAAATTAGGCAGATAATTTGAAATGTAACGGATACTTTGAACGTTTATTACACGTCCTTGCGTTTCTAAATTTCTTCGTGATTATTAATTATTTGTAAATTGAATAAATAAGTAGAAAGTATCGGTCCGTGAGGTCCACGTGCAGTGAAGTTTCTAAAGGAAATCCATCCGCGGGTGGTCGTTGCTGTTGGTGATAACAGGGTTGGCTCTTTTCTCGCTCAAAGGTTAAGTATAGCCATTCAGCGAGGAAACGCAGCCAGCGTTTTTGGCACGATATTGCGGAGAGTAGGAGTGTATGATAATTAAGTTAGTTTACTAAATTGTGCTTTTTTTAAATATAGTTTTTAATATTGTATACAATAAAGTAAATAAAATTTACTTTTATAATAAAAAATAAGTGATGGGTGATTCAGAAAAGACTAAGTCGACTGGTCCGTATCTAATATCTCCACTGTCACGTAGCATGAGCTATATAGAGCAAATTAATTTAGGCAAGATGAGATATGAATTAAGTTAATGAGAAATATAAATTTATTAACTAATGTATGTGATAAGAAAATTCTACTGTCCTTAGACCACAAGTATAGTAACTTAATCACAGGAGGCGGTTCGCAAAGATAGTGTTGGTTTCCCCATTTAAAAGTATCCCTAAAATAATGCTACAGAGCACGGTCCTGAGCCACCTCCTGCATTTCTTACCAAGTCGTCACTCCTTTTAGAGAGGGGTCACCCTTTTACATACTTCGCTTACTACGAGGCTGACACTCAAGAAACATTATTATCCATTGTTGGTCCGTTGTCGCTTCTTCGAACTATATAGCCATCCCGTTGCTACTTCAGCCTACTGATGCCTTGGGCTATGCCGCTTATTCTGTTTCTCTTCATCGTTAAATCTATCAAGCACAGATACTCCGGTTCTGTATACTCACCATACGAAACACAGCACTATTAAGCTGCTATTTGACGCTAATATTCTGAGAGTATAATAGTGTCTCCCAACGGATAGGTCTTAAGATGAACATGGACAAAACAAAGATCATGTTTAACGTCCATGTCACACCTATACCGGTAGTTGTTGGGAGCACTAAGCTCGAAGTTGTTGACGAATATGTTTACCTGGGACAAATAGTCCGACTAGGTAAGTCCAACTTCGACCGAGAGGTCAATCGACGGATTCAACTCGGCTGGGCAGCGTTCGGGAAACTACGACACATCTTCTCGTTAGACATACCTCAAAACCTGAAAACGAAATTGTACAACCAGTGCATGTTGCCAGTGATGACTTACGGATCTGAGACGTGGTCCTTCACTGCTGGCCGTATGAGGAAGCTCAAGGTCGCTCAGCGAGCTATGGGGAGGGCTATGCTCTGGGTTTCTCTGCGTGATAAACTTAGAAATGAGTATATCCGCAGTAGAACCAAAGTAACCGACATAGCCCAACGGCTAAGTAAGCTGAAGTGGCAGTGGGCCGGCCATATAGCACAGAAGAACCGACAACCGATGGGGAAGAAAGGTTCTCGAGTGGCAGCCTCGTACCGGTAGGCGAAGTGTAGGGCGACCCCCACTAGATGGAATGACGACCTGGTAAGACGTGCAGGAAGTCGATGGATGCAGGTAGCTCAGGACCGTGCTTTGTGGCATTCCTTGGGGGAGGCCTATGTTCAGCAGTAGACTTATGAAAGGCTGTAATGATGATGATGATGATGATTCTGAGAGAGCTTGGTCCTTCCACGGTCGGGTCGACCCATACGTGCAACATTCATAATATAGTTGCAGTATGGCTCTATCACGTAATTGTAAGTATAATGTAATAATCTACATTGACTAAAAAAAATCATTTTATTTTCCCCCTTCTTGGCCTTAGCGCATAACAGTCCACACTGCTGGACATGGACCAGTCCCATTGTACGCATGATTTATCTCAACGCATTTGACAGGCTGATTGTCAATGGAAATGCCAATTGTGTCTCACTTTACCCTTCGCCAGTTAAATGTTTCATATCTGACTTAGATTCAATTTTGAATGGTGATAGGAGGAAGAGGATAGGATCCATCGGAAGGCATGAAATTTTCCGATACTTTCCATAGCCGCCTCTTACGACATCTACAGGATGTAATTGATTACTGAATTTGCTAATGCCGCTATATCAATTGAATATATTACATCTTTTTAAATCCAGCCTTAACGAAATATTATATTTAGCTATTACTTTACAAACTTAGTTATTATTAATTATCTGGTAAATTATTTACGTAAAGACACAATAATTATAATTCCGTTCTCAGCACTTAATCCTTACTTAAGTCGCTACGTTATTAACTAAGCTACTTCATAAGTTTAATATTGTAGTCTCGCTTAATTAATTCCTTTCCCAGCTTTTCATTGAGAAGTAACAACATCCTAGTGGTAAACGATACCGACTGCGAAAC
Source organism: Parnassius glacialis (assembly GCA_033319125.1). Taxonomy (NCBI): domain Eukaryota; kingdom Metazoa; phylum Arthropoda; class Insecta; order Lepidoptera; family Papilionidae; genus Parnassius; species Parnassius glacialis. The sequence goes on along the minus strand of JAVANC010000026.1, from coordinate 33,129,018 downwards.
TTGCAAGTCGTGGGTTCGCATTTGCCTTTTATACATAATCTAAGAAATAAAAGGAAGTACATATATGTCGTATTAACAATATTACTAGTGTACTTTTATTTATTTTTTATATTTGTCTTATGAAAATTACTAGGTAATAGGCCTTTTTTTCTTACTAGGAATCGGTCTAGGTAGGTACCACAATATTCCCTATTTAAAAAAAATTAAAATACTATAGACACGTCGTCACCGTTGAGCACTAAGATGGAAAACCTCACATCCTGCTATTGTCCTAGCTCTCTTTATCCTTCAGATCGGAACACAACAATGTAGGCACTACCCCTTGGCGAGAGAAATAGGCAAGAGAGAATCACCTGTCCAGATGAAGTCTTATTGTTTTTAGTTATTTGAAGAGAATGCTAATCGTACGATTAGATGAGAAGCGTAGAACCTTATCATGAGTTGAATAAAGATACTGGAAATTATCCTTGAGATATGTTGGAGAAGTTGGAACAATTCGACCTTAGGGATGAAAATTTCCTTTAGGAGTCAACATTTGAACTATCACTAAAACATAACCCATTTAATAAAAAAATCATTAAGATCCGTTCAAAATTGACGAAGATGTTATATATAAATTGACGATATAGACAAACAAAAAAACATACAGTCTTATTTAGTACCTCCTCCTATTTTAAATCCGGCTAAAATGGTCATCGTCAAAGGAAACAAAGGTATTCGTAATTATTTATTATATTTACGCGAACACTACGCATTGAATAAAACTAATTTCTCGATTTTATTACGTTTATTACTACTTATTTTTAATTATTGATGTTTCGGGCGCCTTGCAGCATCACTTCAGTTCCCTGTGACATTAGGTGCTACTGCAGTATTAAAAATAGGTTGTAATAAACGCAATAAGATCCGTAATAGTTCTATTCAATATAAAGGTTGTAGCGTTATGCTACTTACATTTCATTGTACACTAATTCTCCATTCTGTTTTGATATTCTGCATTCATGTTTTGCATCACTTTATACTATTTTTTTCATTCTGTTTTTGATTTTTTGCATTTATATTTTGCATCACCTTTATTTATATAGGATCCTGTAACGTTTTTACACAATAACATATCATTTTACTGCGTATTTTCACACTATTTAGTACTTTTAAAATAGCTGTCAATGGAGTCTTACCTTTTTTGGTCTTTTATTGAATTCTCTGTAACTCTACAATTTCAGGCTTGGTGCACGCTGCCGTGCATTAGTTTTTCCTATGTGAATAATATCTAATTTCTTACTAAAATGTAATAGTTTCTTAATAATAGTCCAAAAACCAAAAATTGCTAAATATGACAACTATTATTTATGTCGTTGTTATAGTAACTTTTATTCAAATTCGTTTCTGGTATGATGTTCTTTCTACATAAATACTCTTTGGCGCGCTACGACTTCTTGCTCCAGGCGCCGAGTGCACCTACTGCCCGCGCTACCTTCGGGCACGCTACGACTGCTTGCTCCAGGCGCCGAGTGCACCTACTGCCCGCGCTACCTCTGGGCGCGGCGACTACTTCTCCAAGTACTGAGCGCACCTACCCCAGGCGCTACGTGCGCCGGCTCCGGACGCTGCGTGTGCCCAGTCCAGGCGCTGCGTGCCGTCGCCGCTGAGAAACCTCAAGCTCTGCGTGTGCCTATTTCTACAAAAGCAGCGAGGCTCCAGGCTCCACTATAAAACTATATTGTCCTATTCTCCTACCTTTATTTTTTTAAACCCTAATTGTAATCTCATTTCATCCATCATCTTCATATTTCATTTTTTTTATAAAATTGTAAATATATTATTTTCTTGGTCTACTTTTGTTGTTTTGCTGTTCTTAGGTTAGGTTATATTTTTCTTTTCTTTAATTGTCGCTTCACGACAAGGTAGGTATTCGGCTTAAATAATAGCTCAATGGCGTACATCATATTTTAATAGTTAGATTAATGAAAGTCGAACTGATTTGGAACTGCATTGACTAGATCAATAACCATAATTAATTGCAAACAAAGGTTGAAAAAATACGTGCCGAAACTTGCGTATCCAATTTGTTAACTTACACTAGCCTAATTTATATCACATCGATCCTCATTTTAATGTCTCATTTTCGTAAGTTTATTAATTCTTTGTTAATTCAAAGAGCAAGGTATTTTGTAAACTTAATTTTTAAAATACAAACCTTTAAAATAGATATTTTAAAAGAAGCCTTGCATGGCTAAATAATTTTTGAATCTTCTCTTGCATAACTAAGAACAAACAACTGACATGGAACAAATAAAAAAGAGCTAATATTATGGTCTAAAGTTATAACATGCTGAATACAGACTTCCCAATAAATTGCCTTATACGATATTTGCCATTGTTGCTACGCTTGGCAGGCGAGTTGGCAGCTGCAGGTTTTAATTTTAATCGTTTTTAGGTAAACACTGTTGTACGCCTCCTGGTTTGTTTCGTACCATTGCCTCTTACGCCTCTGTCTGCCGTATATCGTACCGTGACACTCACTGACCGTGGTACGATATAGGGATAGGATATTATTTATGAATTATTATATTTACGCTAACACTACTGTACACATGTACACTCTACTGAACAGAACACATTAAATGAAAGTAATTTTACGGATTCTATCGCATTTAATTAAACTTTTCAATTTCCGACTTTTTGAGTGCTTTACAGCACCCGTATTTACGGGAGTGACTAAGGTGTTTATGAATATTAATTTTTGGTCCGATTTACGCAGAACGAGCTTACAGTATCTAAAAGTCTTGCAGTGGTATGCTTGGGTTTGGGAATTCCCGACAATTTCAAAGTCTCGGGACACGGGATTGTCTATAATCAAAATCCCGGGAATTCCCGGGAATTCGAGACTTTTAAGAAAAAGCTTTTTCGTTTTTTTAAGATGGGTAAGCCTTTTTGAAGAATCTTAATTGAGTTAATTTCTGGTGAAACGTATTTTAAAGAGGCAATTTTTTGTATAAATCAACATTTATTTAACACGTTGTTTTGCCATATACATTATTTCTAGGAAATATTTTTTACTTTAAAAAATTGCGCTTAAAAATTGCGGTTAAAAAACAGGAGTTGATCATAGAAGTGTGAAAATTTGAAGTTTTATGTATTTTTCACTGCTAAATCATAATAAAATAAAAATAAAAAATGTCAAAAAAATAAAAATAAATATTTAGGGGTGAGTAACCAGCGTTATCATTTAGGGGTTTGAAAAATCGATGTAGGCCAATTCTCAGACCCACCCGATATGCAAACAAAATTTCATACAAATCGGTTCAGCCGTTTCGGAAGAGTTTGGTAACAAACACCGCGACACGAGAATTTTATATATTAGATTAAACTGAAAATTAAATAATTTTAATGTTAATTTTAGCCTCAATAATTGCTTTGTTTATTTCTTTTAGTCACACACAGGTGCACATCTAAACAGTTAAATCTTATAATTATAAAACGAATTTAGTTAAAAATCATACTAATTCTTAATAACTTTACTATTATCTAGTAATTCTAGTATCTAATCATAATTCATAATCTCATTGTTAATTCTCATAATCACATATTTGTTTCATTTATTGTGTTGCGCACTCAGTAGTTACGTAGTGGACCAAGTAATTTTTCTTTAAACTAACGCATAGCGCTAGGCTCCTTCCCATTATTTGAAAATAAAAATTATTACATAACAATTTCGACAATATTGTCTCGTATCGAGTCTCGACCCGAAAGTCCCGGAACTCGAGACAACTAAAATTACGAAAAGTCTAGTTTGAGTTTTGAATTTTATTAATTATAGGAGTCCAAGCAGATGGCAGCACCCATTCATCTTGTCTGTTGAAATTAGGATGTAATTTAATTTCAATAGCCTGGCGAATCGGTGTTCTTTTGCAAGGATTTGTAGTCTATCAAATCTTATGTAATGGCGGGGACGATCTTGAACAGGTTCACGGACTGCAGACTTCCCGTAACGTCGGTGTTTTAAGTCAGCTAAATGTTCTTACTCACGGGTTTTTATAGATCTTTTTGTTTGTCCTATGTAGGAGAAAACATATTCATAATCCAGCTTGTACATTCCTGCACTTGTAGAGGAATATGACACTTGACGAATGATAAAAATTGATTAATCTTTTCCTTCTTCAGGTTTTAATGGAAGCTCGCTTCAATATTCAAGAGCCAATCTACTCTGACGTATGGTGTACAGCAGGCACATGCTCGACCGAGGCCGGCTTCACTTGGTCTCTATGACGTAGGCGCGGGACCTGAAGCTTGTTGTCTTGCAATACTTGCTTGACGCGCTGAAGCTCGGCGGCCAGATGTTTTCTATCACAGATCCCTTGTGTTCTCTGAAACAAAGATATTCCCACGGTAGCTAACTGTGATGGATGGTAACCAGATTCACCGTTTAAATATCGGTTGGTATGGATCTTTCTCGTATACACAGTGTGACCAATTGTGTTATCAGGATTTCGGATGACTAAAACATCTAGAAAAGCTAAAGAATTAGGAAAAAATTGTGATAATGTTTGATTGTGTCTCTGCCGCGGTGGATACAACGTTTTAAACCATTCTGCGCTGGATCCGATCAAATGGAAGGAGCTGGCTCTGGTCAGCTCCGCCCAGAGATGAAAATAGTATCCATGTGGGGCTGAACTTGTGCCTTGTAACGTTACAGGCAGTGTGCCGACATGAAATACTGTCCCGCTCTGCTGGGCACGCCATATTTTTTAAAGAAACTTTGGTCTTCCCTTCCAATTGTCCACGAAACTGCACGTCTGTCGATATGTCGACGCTGAGGATTCTGATACTGGCTGGGGCAGCAAGAGGAGTGACCTGAAACTGAGGAGATACGACAAAATTTTGCATTATTGTTTATGTATATAGTTTTAATTTCTAGGTAATAATATCGCTTCGTTTTGCTACTATATAAGTAGTTATCCGTAATATATATTAATATATTACGGATGAGTCGCTCGCGTCCGTAGGCTTTGACCACCTAATCCTAGGCCCACCCTACACGTGTCCCCCGGGTGGTGCTAAACAAGCGACAAAGCCGAAAGAACTGACTCGGCTCCTCGCCGTGTGGTAGCGGCGTAAAAAATACCACACCCTACTTTCGCACCATGAGGCATAGAATTAAAGAAATGGCCCCGAGTTCCCGGCGCCCCTTTAATGGGGCAGGGGTGCGAAGAATCTCCGGGAGGAAAACCGGCGACGAGGTTCGCCACCCGTCACGTTCTGTCCCCCGGAGGGGCGAAAAGTGGATTGCGGAAGCCCGTCTGGCTACATTGAATGTATGTGGAGGAATGAATGATAAGATGTATGAAGTATGCGATATGATGCATGATAGAGGAATAGACGTGTTATGTGTAAATGAGACGAAACGGAAGGGAAAGGATGTCACTGCACATGGCATGTATATCGCGTACTGGTCTGGTGTAGACGAGACCGAGCGGGCATGCCAGGGAGTCGGTATCATCCTTTCAGAAAGAATGGGTCATTGTGTGAAATAGTATGAATGTGTAAGCCCGAGACTGCTATGGATACGAATGAAAGTGGGCTTAAAGAAATTGTTTGTTTTAAGGGTCTACGCCCCAGATATGTCTAAAAGCCCACTTATATCCGAGAGCAGTTTTGGGAGTTGGTAAGGATGGTGCTAATGAAATGCAAGGTTAATGAAAATATTGTGATATTAGGCGATTTTAATGGAAGGGTTGGGGTGAGGAGGCTTGGTTATGAAAGGATATTGGGAACGTTTGGTGATGAAAGTATAAATGAGAATGGTGAAAGCCTTCTCGCCGTATGCGTGGAAAAGAGTATTTTTGTGACGAACACTTTCTTTCGTCATAAGAAGATTCACACGTATACATGGGAAAGAGGTGATGATAGAAGTATGATAGATTTCATAATTGTTGACGAAAGAATGAGGAGCGCGGTGGTAGATACAAGGGTTTACCGGGGCTCTAACGTAGGGACGGATCATTACTTGGTCTTATGCCGAATTAATGGTCTTTTCAGACGTTGGAGGCATCGGACATCTGTGTCTACCACTGCTTTACAGCGTATAAGAACAGAGAGGTTACAAGATGAAGGTGTGAGAGAGAAGTTCAAATATAGATTGAGAGAAAATATAAGTGGTATGGCTGAATTGTGTATGAATGATTTAGACTTGGAGACTGTGTGGTATAATATCAAGAAAGGTTTAGTGGATGCAGCTACCGAAGAATGTGGTGTAAGTAAGAGAAAGAATGAAAGGAAAAATAACACGTTATGGTGGGATGATGAGGTACGGATAGAAGTTGAAGCAAAGAAGAAAGCATGGCTAGATTTACTAGCAACCAAGGCTAGTAATTCTAGCAGTATGAATGGTGATATTGAAAGGAAAAAGGCTTTAGTGTCTTTAGACACCTAAAAAAGAGAGTAAAAGAAGTAGTTGAAAGGAAAAAGCAAGAAAGAACGGATAAGAATGATAGAAGAATTTCGGATAACTTCCAGGCAAACATTAAAATGTTCTGGAAACTCGTAAGAACTACCAGGGGACATTCAAAACAGCCTAGAATGAATGCTATACGAGACCAGAATGGCTGTATTCTGAATGACGAAGTTTTGAGTTTAAGGAGATGGAAGGAATACTTTGAAAGCGTATTTATGAGTGTAGAGACGTTTAAATTAAATGAAATAGAAATTCCGAAAGAAGACGAAAGAGATAGAGATGTAAGTATAGATGAAATAATGAAAGCAATGAAAAGTATGAAAGCAGATAAGGCAGCCGGTTATGATAGAGTATCTCTCGAAATGCTAAGAGCTGGAGAAGGAGTGGTAGCAGACCTGCTGTACACCTTGTTTAATTTATGTTGGGAACTTAAGCGGGTACCGGGAGACTGGTGCAAAGCCGTGATAGTCCCAATATATAAAGGAAAAGGATCACAGCAGGACTGTGAAAACTACCGTGGTATCAGCCTTCTTAGCATTGTGGGGAAACTGTATGCTAAGGTACTAATTGGAAGAGTTATGAAAGAAACTGATGGAAAAATTTGGGATGTGCAAGCGGGATTTAGAAAGGGAATAAGATGTACGGATCAGGTCTTTTCCATGCGCATGATCGCGGAGAAGTTTTTGGCCAAAGACCAAAAAGTTTTTTGTGCGTTCATAGACTTGGAGAACGCTTATGACAGAGTGGATAGGGATGTGTTATGGCAAACACTGAACTCATTTGGGTTGAGCGCTGGCTTGATACAGGCATTGAAGTCTCTATATAGGGACTCTAGTGCCTGTGTCAGGATCAACGGGGCCTACTCGGACTGGTTTGGCATCCATAAAGGTGTCAGACAGGGCTGTGTGGCTTCCCCGTGGCTGTTCAACCTATTTATGGACAGTTGTTTGGAAAATTTGAAAGTAGAAGAATGCGGGTTAAGAATGGGTGAGTTAACCGTCAAATGCCTTTTGTACGCCGATGATCAAGTCATACTTGCGTCGTCGGCAGCCGAGTTGCAAATGATGGTTACATTAATGAACAGGACATTAAAAGAAAAGGGAATGAAAGTGAACGCAAGTAAGACGAAAGTTATGGTTTTTGAAAGAGAAGAAAGTAAAACGATATGTGAAATAAGAATAGAAGGGGAGTTGGTAGAGCAAGTAGATGAGTTTGTGTATTTGGGATGTGTGTTTAGCAGGGATGGTAGATATGATAAGGATATAGAACGACGAGTGAATGCAGGAAATAGAGTGAATGGGGCTCTACACTCTATTGTGAAAAGTCAGAATGTGTCCAAAAAGGCACGTATGGCAATTCACAATGCTGTGTTAGTGCCTACTTTAATGTATGGTAGTGAAAGTTGGGTGTGGCAGAAGAAGCACTAGAGTAGAATAAATGCTGTAGAAATGCGGTCATTAAGGAGTATGTTAGGGATGAATCTGAATGACAGGGTGAGAAATAGTGTGATAAGAGAAATGTGTGGTTTGCTAGATGATGGTGTGACTAGGATTAAGAAAGGAATGCTTCGGTGGTTTGGTCATGTAGAAAGAATGAATGAGGAAAGAGTGACAAAGCAAATTTATGTTGCAGAGGTGAATGGCAGAGTCGGGAAGGGTCGCCCTAGGCGAAAGTTTATCGACCAAATTGGCGATATATTGAAAATGGGCCAAATTAAGAGTACCTTTAACCGACGAGCGTGTATGCGTAGGTATATGAATGTGGAGGAAGCGAGAGAGGTGTGTCAGGATCGTGCCAAATGGAATTCCATAGTCTCTGCCTACCCCTCTGGGTGACAGGCGTGAGTGTTTATGTTATGTTATATATTAATATATATATATATATATATAGTTATATAGTAGTGCCCCTCCACCTTCCTTCACATGGTAGAAGTGTTAAACACTAACCCAGGAGTGTACCAGCATCCCTGGCGAAGGAGAATCTCTCTCTGAGCATCCACGCCCAAGCTACCCAACTTATCCTGTGCGTGGGTGCTTAGGCTGCCCAAGCATTCTGAGGGAGGGGGTGGATGGTACGGGGGGAGGGGGGTTTTAAATTCCGACTAAAAATACTCGGGGAAAATGCGACTTCTGCCACGCTGTCCGTGAATTTGTCGTGCAAAACCAGGAGACTTTATTTAAACCTTGATGCTGTCCACTACTGAAGACGAAGACTGGAGATGGTGAAGCTGACCTTGCTCTTTCTAACCGAGTCACAGGTGTACTCTTTGGCTGATACTTAGTATCTTTTCTACCCTGGTGCAAATTAGAACACTCCTTAATGCCCCCTTTCACTTCTTAGTTTATTTTTTTCATATTATCGTAATAAAATATAAACTTTAATGACGTAGAGAGCGTGTGCTATGGGAAGTTATAAAATAATAACTCTATTAAATATTAAAGTAAATTGTCACGAATAGTACCTTCGTCAAACTAATTTATTTATTAAAACTTTTGTTAATTTTAACACAAATGCACATTGCAATGGCTCCCGAGGGAAGCTATTAGAATTTTAAGACAAACGACTGTTAAAAAGACCATTAACAAGAGAGAGATAAATATGTGACCTTACAATTGTAATAATATTTTAAGTAATGTAGCGACGCTCTCATTGCGGCACAATAGCGTAGATATATCGACAGACCGACCGCTAAATCACGCCTTGATGGCAGGCAGATTTCGAACGAGCATAAATAAATGAGTATATATGCACATATCGAGCTTCGAACTACCACAGGGCATGTTAGCCACTCCTCGAGCTTGTAAAAGATACGGAGTACGGGGGGATATCTCCCCATTTCCTTCCACAGTCAAAGTGATGACTGTCCGAAGTAATGGGAACATGAATTCTACATTCTTTGAAAATATCAATTTCAAGCTTCTCTCATAGTTCTCAAGAACATCTTTCATTATCTTTCAAACAAGCAGCATCTGCAGTCTTCAGCTCCTGCAAGTCAGCCTAGCTTTACAAGATTCATAATAGCATTGAAATAACGCTTCTTGTTCCTTTAAGCTACTCTCTGCAATACAGTGTTCGGAACGGCTCTGAAACGGGCGGGCTCTTAATGCTCGTCATTACGTGACTCCTTCTTGACTCACCGTACACTGCAATTGAGCTCCAGGAACTTGCACCACTGTCGGCAACTGGACTGCACCAATGACTTACGGGTTGAGCAGAGGTTTGATATAGCAGCACTGTTATGACGCCACAATAGCATGAACTTTGAAATTGGAGAGCGGAATCGAAGGGGTAACAACTTTCTGACTTCGAGGACATCTCTATATAATAGATTTCTTCTTTCAGTAGCAGCGCCAACGAAACGAAAGTGGTATTAAATTAGTTCTGACGGTTATACGGAAATGAATTTTCTGCCGACTTCCAAAAAGGAGATGGTACTCAATTCAACTGTATGTTTTTTTTATGTGTGTTACCTCATAACTTTGTACTGGGCGAACCGATTTCGATGATTATTTTTTTATATGAAAGCTGATATTTCTTGTGTGGTCCCATATGAGTTTGATCAAGGTCAGACCAATGGTCATTGAGTTATTCTTAAATAACCTATATTGAAGTCGCTTATATTGAAGTCAGCTGTACAAAATTTTTAATTTTAAATTATCTGATTTCCTTCTAATTTTTTCTCTGTAGATCTGTCAACTAGTTGTTGTGTCGAACCATGCTTTATGGCATTTCTTGGAGGAAACTCATGTTTAGCAGCGGACTTTTGAAGGGCAGTAATAATGATAATGATGCTACCTATCCCTCTAGAACTGAATATTTCACTGCTGAACATAGGCCTTACCAATAGATTTTATCAAAATTGCTGCTTGGGAGGCGGGTTGATAATCACAGTTTTTTATAATTTCAAGTTGTTATCAGGATGGTAATGCTGCCCATTTATTGGTTCAGTTTCTCTTTGTTGCCTTTTATGACAGCCACGGAACGATATGGGGTAGAACGATATTATTACCCCACCACTACACGTTTGGTTGACTTTCAAATAAAATAAATGTTAAATATATCTAATGGATGAAATTATTTATCCCGGCCTGGATAAGGTATTGCTAATTTACTATAATGGTATTAAAAATGGTTTCTTGGTTTATATGACCAAATGCCGGTTGAGAGTTATTAAAGGGAAGGTTTTACGTAGATTATGGACTGAATACCGGTTTGAATATGCTATTTCGCGATACTGCAAATGTCCCCAATTTCGGGCTACAGAAGGGACGTGAAGGAAGGCATGTGCACTCACCTAGACCTCTGACAATATGCCTCGTATCTCCAGGGGCTTTGTACGTTGGTTGGACGCCGGCTGTCTTCACACATATAACTTCAGAATTTATCGCAAAATATAGCATTATAACAAATGCCTATAACTTAATTATGTTTTTGTATAGTTCAATATCTAAATTACACCATGGCGAGAGACGATGATGCGAGATATAGCGGTGCGTTTAGTTACGTGACTTGCGAACTTGTGAGCACCCGGTTTAACACAAGTGTGCACATGGCTAGGCATAAAAGACGGTAGACAGGAAAGTAGTTAAGATAGTAAGCGTTAGGCGGTAGCTGCAAAGTGGTGCGAACATTCTACCGGCTTTGAGGAACCCTCAAATAGCGAAAGAAAACATAAAATAATATATATTGCGGATGATTAGTTATATAGTAGCAAAACGAAGCGATGTTATGATCTAGAACTAAGAACTAAACACATAAACCAATAATGCAAAATTAATGAATAATATTTATAGTGTGCCTAATCATTGTGTTGGTAAAGGCCACAGTTTGATAAGGGGGTAGCTTGTAGTAGAATTCTTAAGTTTAACTTGCGCAACGCGTGCCATACCATCTCTACCAGGATATAGTTCGGTGACAACGCCTAGGCACTACTGAAGCGGTGGAGTATTTTCCATGACTATTAGAATGACTGTTCTTACAAAAATGACATTTGCATTCTTATTCCACTTTGTCCTACCATGTAATGTGTGTAAGTATTCAAATCTTAAGTGTTTCCAAAAGAAGCGTTACAACAGCGTAACACGTTCTTAATTTAAAACAACGATCAACGGCTGGTAATCATTTTTATATCGTTGGCATACTTTGCACAATGTAGGACTGTGATTTCTGTTTTCTCTATTTCGGACGCTGTTATAAGTTTATTGCTGCGCGTTAATTTTTTTAACCTTATAACATAAACAACGAATTTAAAAATACGTGAATATTATCAATCGGATGCCTCAACGACAACGATTCGTAAACATTGCGAACTAACTTAGCGAGCAAAACTAAGGCGCACAACTCAAGCCTAGCTAAAGTTATAGTGTTTAATAGGGACACCCTAAATTTAGAACACATGTTATAATGGGAGAATTATTTCCGTTGAGAACTTGTGAATAAATGACACACCCGTAAGCCTTTTCACTGGCGTCGGCGTAGGCAAATAGCAACACATGTTTCATTTACGCCTACTATATGACGTGAGAACTGTAAATGTGAGATTAAAGGTAATTCTGAAATATATTAATGCCATATATTGACAATATAAGCGGATGGCGTTTTGTCCCACTTAAGTTAAAGATTCCACAAGGTTTTAATTAATAATTTAGCGTAAAGTATTATTGGACCGACAAGTCCTAAGATGATTAGAGCCGTGGTAGCTCAGATGGTTAGCGCTCGCTGTAAGCTTCACAGTACTCGAGCAACCCGGGTTCGATCCCCGCCGGCACCAATGAAATTGTTAATTGCAATTTTAAGTGCTGATTTACCATGTGTTTGGCGGTGAAGGAAAACATCGTGAGGAAACCTGCATGCCTGAGAAATAAGAAAAAAATATTTCGAAGACACGTGAAGTTCGCCAACACGCATTGGGGCAGTGCGGCGGACATTTCCTTGCCCTAAAACCCTCTCAGAAATGAGAGGAGGCCTGTGCCCAGCAGTGGGACGTAAAAAGGCTGCAACTTTAAGTCCTAAGACATTGTTCAAGCGAGCGGTAGTGTAGGAGTACCTACAGCGCGTTTGGTATAAGTGACCGGCGGCGGCTACATAAGAAAAGAAAACTTATCGCTAGCGGGATGTTTGCAAAATCGCTTTTCTAAAAGTAAGAGGCGCTTTTTTGCGTTCATTAAAGAGTCACTTAATTTGTTTATATTAATTAACAAAAAATACAATTATATTATATTACAGTTGCTCGGATTCAACCCAGAAGATAGGCGGTGTCTAAGTGATTACAAAATACTTAATAAAATTAATCTAAGTATCGTATCAATAGACTTATTTACATAACATTTTACCTATATTTTACAATCTATACTTAATTTACAGTATATCCTAAACCTATTGTTTCATTTCAAAACGATTTAAATTTGTGTCGTAAGAACAGGAAACAAAGGAACGCGGGGAACAATAAGATATAGCGACTTCAGCATCGTCCATAATAATATATCCGATTGATGTTTTATAGCACTAGGCGATTGCGATTGATGAAACTGATAATCTGCTAAACACAATTTATACAAATGGCGAAATTTTGAAATATCTACTAACGAATTTGGCAACACACCCGTAATGGTCGGAACCACTAATAGTTTAATATGATAATCTTTGTTATCATTAAAGCGCGACGCGAACTGCAGCGAAGTGGCACCTAAAATATTTTGGTACACACCACTGATTCCGTGTGCTCCAGTAAAACGATTTTATTAATCGATCTGATTCAAAATAATAAAAAAATTGCGGTTGCCAATCCATATGCCAAGCGTGGCAACTATGGCAGCATTGGACTTTTAAAGATTGTATTGGATGGATGGATGGAAAAATTCAAATGAGTCAGTTTGATGTGCATTCGATGAAGAATGCACTGCTTTACTATAAAAAATAATATTATAGGTAATTAATAACGTCTGAATTCGCGCTACTGGTTTTCCTTTTTTTATTTGGAGGGCACGGGCTGTTTCACCTGTGTTATTCCGACGACAGGTCTCGATTTTGTGACACGAAGGCTGCTCACTCCGATTCTCCATTACAGAGTCATTTCATTTTTTACCTCACTACAAAAATTTACTTCAATGCTACTGGACGTTAATTTTGTAATTTACTTACTTATACTTACAGCTTATTCTATTTTAGACAAAGCAATTAAATCACAAAACAGTACTATTCTAATAAATTGACAGTTTTATACCGGCGTAAATGGCGCTACACTTTGACATGCACACTTATGATAAAGAAACTGATCATCATAGTGATGAGTAGGTAGTAAAAATCAGGATACCATTATGCAGGATCATAATGTACGTTCACAAAATATTCTTTATATTGACGCTGTGTATGGTGTAAGGAAACAAATGAGGAATTGTCAGTATAATATATATTTTGCAACGTTGTGAATCCCTGGTTCAAATCAATAATATAATACTACGAGCATGTTTATAAGTATGTCGTTTATTTCTTTTATATTGTTTTGGCCATTCAAATGCTTACCTAAAGTCAAAAAACAAATTCAAATAACGGTTAAATAATAAAATGATTTTCGTTTTTATTTCTGTAATTTCGCATTCCCAAGACGACTATAATTATAAAAATGTGTAACAAGATTAAGCACACAGGCTCATTTTCTAAATTCTTAGATTTGCTTCAAAAATAATATCTGCCGTAAGTCAAATTTAATGAAAAATAAGCGAAGAAAATTTTCTTAAAACTCGACATTACTTTTAACGAACTATGAAACGACTTGCTAATTCAGATAAAATGATAACTTTATATCCTCATAAATGAATTTAACTTATGTAAACCTAAAGTTGATTAATTATTTCGCTGATATTTTCAATTTGAAAGCACACTTTCATGATAACCTCAAATAAATTTGAATAAGATTAATATTTTTTTTTTTTAGCGCCCGAAGCAATTGGAAAAGGGCTACCCCAGAGGGAGGCGGAAAATGCATTACGCATACCACGATAGCCGGTCTATCGTGGTTATGGGGGACTCACTGCCTACAAGGGGAACCTAAGTGATACCCCCTAAAATCGCCTTTGGGGACTGGCAACCAGCTGTTTAAAGCTTCTTATGCCGTATCTAAAGCGACCCTCTTTTGGGAAAAGAGGGCGCACGTGGCTAAAAGCCGCTTAGGGAGTGCCTACGAAGGCAAATTCATTTTAAATAATTTAATTTAATTAGAATTGGCCTGAGCCGCCAGGAGGCAGTTCAGGTCGTTTGACAATTTATTAGGCGGGTCCGAGAGAGTGTTTCTCGGCCTGCGGACGCTATATCGGGAGGGGAGTGGGGCTGTATAAGTAACTGCCTCACGAATTAATGTGTTATTATGCGACTCTGAGACTTTGAAGAAGTTTTCAGAGAGTTTTTTAATGAATTGTTGGATTGTTGGGATTTCTAAGTCCCGATGAAGGTCGGCATTACGGACGTACCAAGGTGCGTTCGTAGCTCGACGACAGAAGAGGTTTTGAACTACTTGGAGTTCGTTAATAATTTTAGAGTCAACGTGTGCAAATATAGGGGCCGCGTATGACATTACCGGTCGTATACAAACCTTATAAAGTGTTCGCTTATTTCTTAATGACATTTTACTATGTCGGCCTAACATACTGTTAAGCCTACCTAGATAAAAACGAGCTAGACGTGTTACTCTTTTGACATGAGGCTCGAAAGTGAGCCTATAGTCAAGGGTGACACCTAAATATTTAGCTGACATATGCCAGGGGACAGGGGTCCCTAACATACGTATTGGTGGAGTATTTTTCTTGTTTTTATTACGGCGTCTTTCAATATCAAATTAAACTGCGAAGCTCTTCTCCGGGTTCACATCGATACACCATTTTTGGAACCAATCTCCTAGGTCATCGACTGACTTTTGGATCTTGTTCCTTGCAGAAGAAAGCATATGACTTTTGCAGTATAGAGCAGTGTCATCTGCGAAGAGTGAGAGCTGTACACCATTCGACGGGATTGGAATGTCGTTGGTGTACAAGATGTACAGGAGGGGAGCTAGTACTCATCCCTGAGGAACACCAGCTTTAATGGGGCGCTGAGAGGATAACGTGCCTTCGTGTCTAAAACGAAAGGTACGATATTGTAAGTAAGAGGCCACGAGACGTACTAGACGATCGGAGAGTCCTATTTTATATAATTTGAACATAAGGCCTTCATGCCAGACTCGGTCGAAGGCTTTGGCAATGTCGAAAAAGACCGCGATTGTCTTTTGTCGACGTGGATAAGAACCGCTGAGGATATATTCCACAATGCGGTGTACTTGTTGGGGACATGAGGGTTTCGCACGGAAACCAAATTGGTGTAGGATGACAAGGGGGTCACCGTCTGTGGGAAACAGATGGCGCCTCATTCGATTATGAATAACTCTTTCAAAGAGATTGCCCATGGCCTTGAGGAGGCTAATGGGACGATGACTGGAGGGGAGGTTAAGAGGCTTGCCTGGCTTGGGAATACCAATGACAGTTGCCTCTTTCCAAGTAGTGGAAAAGTAACTAAGATTGAAGCAGGCGTTAAAAATAATAGATAATAGGGTTAACACCTGCTCTGGAAAGTGTTTAAGGGCTTGGTTGGATATGCCATCCGCGCCCGGAGCCTTTTTTAGCTTAAGTCCTTTGATGAGGGATGAAATCTCATCATTGGACACAGTGATAGGGTCAGAGGTTGTGGGGGGTAAGTTCCGGCGGCGGACCTCATCCTCCACTTCCTGAATATGTAAGGGAGATTAATATTAAATTTTTATTTCTTTTAAATAATCCAATTGTATTAATTTTTTGGTTTTACCCGCGGCTTTGCTCACGTGCGCTTGAATTTAGAAACATCATTAAATGCTGGTCCATGACAAATTTAGCAAAATTTGATCACTTTTGGAGTCACCTCGGTGTCTGTCTCTATGTCTGTCAAAGATTTTTTTTTAATTCTAAAAGACTATTAGACGTAGATGATTGGTTTTTGGCATATATACACAATGCTACAGGAATATGTGAATATGCATGTCTAGAAATACTTACTATTTTTTAAATCGGGCGTGTGTTCCGATTTATCTATAAGAAACGTAAATTGTTATGGAATTAACATTTATAATTATTATTTACATGTTACTCTTTACATTCATTCAAAATTAAAGTTAATTTATTTTTAACAATATAATGATGAATTTCATTCAATTTACGGTACAATGTTTATTTATGATATTTTATTTATATCATTGTTCCTATTTAATATTCATTGGCACCATAAAATAGATGTAGATATTATTTTTACGATCGAATTGACTTCAAAATTTCATAAATGCAGTTCTATAATACTGTCTACTACACATGTAATAAAACTAATGTTACCGATTTTATGGCGTTTAATTTTAATTTTTTTACGTGAGGTGTTTACGCATATTTGGAAGATAGTTCCATACAACCCCGCTTAAAGGAACATACCATTGGTGTGAAGCACCGATGCTCCGGGAAGTCTAAAGTATGTCAACATGTTTAGTATCGTCCCAACCATTATATCAGATCTGATAAACAATAAATCCTTGCATTAGAACACCTATTCCTACCAATGATGATTCGCGAGGTTTTTTTTTATAGAACAAAGGTAACAAACAAGCACATAGTCCATCTGATGGTGATGGATGGCTTCTGTAACCCATAGACATCTACATCTATCCTCAATTAAGAATCCAAATTCAGATGCGTCGTGACCCGTGAAGACTAAGATGGAATGCCTTTTTTCCAGTAAAATGAGTCTCCGGTTCTCTACATTCACAATACGAAACACAGCAGTGTCAAGCTATTTCAGGGTGGTATTCTGTGACAGAGTGGTCCTTCCCCGGTCGAGCTGACCCATTCGTGCTACAACTATACTACTAACATAGCTGCAGCATGGCTGCAGCATGGCTCTACCACGTACAAAATTATATTGAAATTGAGAAATATCTTAATTTTGCTAAGGACCCCAAAATTATTAAAATTAAATTCAAACCCACATATTACTAAATTTATTCTATTCCATTTTTATCTAATCTATTCTAAGTGTGACATCAAGTCATCAAACACCTCAGTCCTCCCGTGACTATGGGTGCTGTAAAGTGCCCAAACCTCCGTGTAAAGTGTAAAGTGCCGACTACACGACTATTTTAATTACTCAGACATCTAGGTTTCCCCAATAAGTTATTCTTCACCACTTTAACGGGCAAGTGTTAAGTCAGCACGTAAAATTTTCTATAACAGCTTCTTCGTGAGTATCGTACTCGTTTTGCCCCTCACGGCGAGCAACACGGCCCTCGTATTTGTTTAAATAAAATTCTTAATTACTGAAACTAAGCTTTTGCATGATTGTTGACCACATATACCTGGTAATTATACATCCAACGATGCCACGAACATATTTTCAATTATTTACATCGTATATTCAGTAGCATTCTATTATTTATTTTTTATATATTATTATATTTATTTATTACATTATTATTATATTTATTTATTATATTATTCCGTCTCCAGGTCCTTCAAAAGCGTCATTGCCAAGGCTAAGTCTGAGCACATCGGCAGAATTGGCGAGAAGCTAGTTCGCCTTCCTTCGGGAACCCGTGCATTCTGGTCTCTCGCCAAGGCTGTCCAAGGGAACTTCTATCAGCCATCTCTTCCATCTCTGCACAGAGAGGACGACTCACTGGCCCATGCCGCAAAGGAGAAAGCCCATCTGTTGAGCTCTCTTTTTGCGTCCAACTCGACTCTAGAGGACGGGGGGAACACACCGCCGACCATCCCGCGATGTGAGTGCTCCATGCCGGATGTGCGATTTACGCAGCGCTCGGTCCGCAAAGCACTCTTCTCCCTGGACGTCAGCAAGTCGAGTGGGCCCGATGGAGTCCCTCCCATTGTGCTGAAGACGTGTGCTCCGGAGTTGGCACCGGTTTTAACGCGTCTTTTCCGGTACTCCTACTCCCAAGGCGTAGTCCCGAACTCATGGAAGACAGCTTTGGTGCACCCGATCCTTAAAAAAGGCGACCGCTCAGACCCGTCCAACTACAGGCCTATCGCCATCACCTCCTTGTTCTCCAAAATAATGGAAGCCATTATAAACTGCCAGCTCATGAGGTACCTTGAGGATCACCAGCTGATTAGTGACCGCCAGTACGGTTTTCGTCGGGGTCGATCAGCTGGTGATCTTCTAGTCTACTTAACTCATAGATGGGCGGAGGCAGTAGAGTCCAAGGGGGAGGTATTGGCCGTTAGTTTGGACGTAGCGAAGGCCTTTGATCGGGTCTGGCACAAAGCGCTTCTTTCGAAGCTTACTGCGTATGGGCTTCCTGAGAAATTGTGCAAATGGATCACCAGTTTCCTTGCTGATCGGAGCATCAAGGTCGTAGTAGACGGTGCATGCTCTGATCTCAAGCCTATCAACGCTGGTGTTCCACAAGGCTGCGTGCTATCACCAACGCTGTTTCTCCTGCATATCAATGATATGTTGCTAACTGGTAGCATTCATTGCTATGCAGACGACAGCACTGGTGATGCCTTATATACCGGCCGTGCCAATATTTCTCGGGAAAACGTCGCCGAGTACCGGGACAAACTTGTGTCTGAAGTCGAGTCTTTGCTTAACAAAGTCTCGGATTGGGGCCGACTAAATCTAGTCCAGTTCAATCCCCAGAAGACACAAGTTTGCGCGTTTACCGCTGAAAAGAACCCCTTTGTCGTATCTCCTCAGTTTCAAGGCACTCCCCTTGCTGCCTCAGCTAGTATTGGAATCCTTGGCGTCGACATATCGAATAGTGTGCAGTTTCGTGGTCACTTGGAAGGGAAGGCCAAATTGGCCTCTAAAAAGCTTGGCGTGCTCAGCAGAGCGAGACAGTATTTCATGCCGGCACATCGCTTGCAACTTTACAAAGCGCAAGTTCGGCCCCACATGGAATACTGTTCTCATCTCTGGGCCGGGGCACCCCAGTGCCAGCTCCTTCCACTTGACCGCATCCAGTGCAGAGCGTTTCGAATCCTCGACGACCGATTTCTTTCTGATCGGCTCGATACACTGGCACTGCGTAGAGATGTTGCATCTCTTTGCGTATTTTATCGCATTTATCACGGGGAGTGCTCTGAGGAATTGTTCGGACTAATTCCAGCCGCTCAATTTCACCATCGCACATCGCGACAAAACTCGCGTTACCATCCATACGATCTGGATGATTGGCAGTCCACCACTGTGCGATTTAGAAGAAGTTTTCTCCCTCGCACGACTTCCTTGTGGAATCAATTACCACCAGCGAATTTTCCGGACCGATACGACTTAGGAACCTTCAAGAAAAGAGCTTACACCTTTCTAAAAGGTCGGCAACGCATCTGCAATTCCCCTGGTGTTGCGGTTGTTCATGGGCGGCGGTAGTCACTTACCATCAGGTGAGCCGCATGCTCGTTTGCACCCTATTCCATAAAAAAAAACATTATTTAATTTAACCAGTGACTTGCCATTTTAGTTTATTTAGAATAGAATAGAATATTTTTTTATTCAATATTGATTATTACATAATTCTTATTGAAAGTCATTTTTTATTTACCACTGGTTCAGAAAATACCTCTGTCCTGGGAAGAACCAGCAAGAAACCCAGCGGGACTTTTTTTTTCAAACATATTTCACTTAACAATAATTTCATTTATACAATTTTTAAATGATTTTTAATAGAACCAGCATGGTGGCGATCACCTTATTCCCAGGGGTTATTTTCATTCATGTATTCCTTGATATTATAATAACCCTTTTTGTACAGTTTTTCTTTAATAAAACTTTTAAACTTGTTTATTGATAAACTTTGAATATGTTCTGGGATTTTGTTGTAAAAGCGTATACATTGCCCCATAAATGAATTACTGATTCTGTGGAGTCTAGTACCTGGTATTACAAGCTTATGTTTGTTCCTAGTGTTTAAAGAATGCACATCCTTATTCTTATTAAAGCTATTTATGTTTTTATGTACATACATTAGATTTTCATAAATATATTGCGATGCCAAAGTTAATATGTTTATTTCTTTAAATTTTTGTCTGAGGGACTCTTTACACTTTAGGTTAGAAATCGCCCGAACGGCTCTCTTTTGCAAAACAAATATAGCTTCAATATCAGTCGCATTACCCCATAGCAAAATTCCATAAGACATTACGCTATGAAAGTAACTATAATACACTAATCTAGCTGTCTCAACATCTGTGAGACTTCTAATCTTTCTTACAGCATATACTGCAGAACTAAGTCGGCTTGCTAATTTAGATATATGGGGGCCCCATTGAAGTTTCGCGTCAATAGTAATACCGAGAAAAACAGTGGTATCCACAAGACTCAACTCCTCCCCATTTAATAGCACATTGGTATTCGAATGTTTTACATTAGGTATTGTAAATTTAATACACTTTGTCTTATTGCCGTTCAAGAGCATATTGTTGGCGTTAAACCAATGTACTAATTTCGATAGAGCATTATTTACATCGTCATAATTAATTAACTGCCGTTTGAGTTTGAAAATTAAAGAGGTATCGTCAGCAAATAATACTATATCGTGATTGTCCCCTACAAGATAAGGTAAGTCATTAATATAGATTAAAAACAGGAATGGGCCAAGAATCGAGCCCTGAGGAACGCCCATTGATACTACCGATCCGGAGGAACCTTTACCATTTATCACGACTTTTTGAGTTCTGTTACTTAAATATGAAGTAATAAGTCTAAGCGCCAAATTTTTTACACCGTAATGTTGTAGTTTAGAAGTAAGTAGATGGCGCTATTATAAGATAAAATAATGAAAGCCAAAACAATAGATTCAGTAATATCAGCGATAGAAGCGAACATTTATTTATTAAATTAATAAGGCATAAAGTCATGTCCATTCTGTTAAAAGTTCTGTTTCTGTTAAAAAATACGCTATCAGCGCCGCTAGCGGTGAAAAATGATTAAATGATATCTTCATATGACCATATCATTTAATCATCATTATTAATATCTTCAAACGATTTCTATTCATTGATTTGGTCAAGCTATATCATGACATGGTCAATAAACATTGTTAAATATCATGAAATGACCAGACCATTTCACGGACTTACTTTACATAAAATGTATAAAAATCTCTTTAATAAAACTATAAAGAGAATGAAAAGTTTGCAATAATTGCGGACAGACCAGTTTTAATCAGTTTAATATGTAAATATTTACATATAGATAGATTAGTAATTAAAATAAAAACCTTATTAATTTTCATATTTTTGATAGACGTCACTATTATCTATTGAAATTATTACACTTTTAAAATAAAATAACAAAAATACTTAAAAACTAAACGTTAGAATTATTAAATAATTTTAAAAATTTATTAAAACATATAACATATAAATGGAAGTAATTTATATTATAAAATTTATTAGTAGCTAAAGACAAAATATACTACTTTTTCCATTTGATGATAGATGGCGCTGTTTTGATAACTAAATCAGTGTTGAAACTTCACTGATTTAGTTATCAAAATAGCGCCAATTACTTTACCAAGGTAATCTATATTTTGAACGTTGTTTATAAATATGGTAATTTATAAATAAAGTTGAAAACTACTTCCACCCACTCCCCCCCCCATCCACATGGGAGCGGAATTAAATCAAAGACTACACCAGGAGGGTACCAGCACCCCTGCAGAATCCCTCGCTGAGCATCCACGACCATACTCGACTTCTGAGCGTGGGGCAGCCCCACGTATTCTGGGGGGGGGGGGGGGCAAAATTCCCCTCAAAACAATAACTGCTCGGGGCAAACTGAGCAACAAGACCATGGCGACCCCCGTTACGCTATTCGTGAATTTCTGCAACATCAGGGGAATTCACTCAAACCTAAACTTGTTACAACAGGTCCCATTCGCAGAGGTTGTAATCCTTGGCGATTTTAACGCCCAGCACGCCGAATGACTTGATTCACGTTTAACCGATCATGCGGGGAGATCTGTTTATGACTTTGCTTTGATGTATGGTTACTTCGCCTACTCAGATTCCAGATGTGGAGAATCATACACCTTCCCTGTTGGACCTTCTGCTGACCTCTCATCTGGAAGGATATCAGGTTTCCGTTAATGACTCTCGACTCTTCGGAACATCGTCTGTTCCGGATTATGGTGCCACTCACGCTCCTCTCGCTTTTGCGTTCTGCAGTTTGCCGCCGTGTTTGGCGGTTTTTCTTTGCATCCTACCCATGGGGGTGGGTTTTCTTCTCGCCGGATGATCGCAACGCTGTTGCTGACTCTGTAACTGATGTAGTGCTACAGGGAATGGAACTATTTATTCCATCATCTGTGGTACCCATCGGAGGCAGATCTCAGCCTTGGTTTAGTCGCTCCTGTAAGACTGCATTATGCAGTAAGCAGAAGTGTTATCAGGCCTGGGCTGAGGCTTCGGCGACTCGGGATAAAAATACCGGAATAATAATTATTATTATTATTATAAGGCGTAGGGAAGTGACGACCCCATCGCCCGCTGACGTAACAGTTAAGTGACAAAACTGCTATGTCAGTGCAGTCAGTCAGCGCCTTGCCAAGAGGTGCGAGCGCCGTGCCTCGACAGTATTGAGGGTGCAAAGGCCCGTTTGTGCTTACGGCTACACTATTAAACGGCGCCGGGTATGGGCGTCTCCCGTTAATTGACGCCCAACTTAATGGATGATGGATAAAAATAGAACGCGCATAGGACCGCTGCCTGGGGGTCGCCAGGGCGCGTCTGAAGCTGACGCTGGACGCGACAGCATGCGAGCCACCAGCCGAGCGCGAGGTGGTGCACGACCACCTAGCAGCCCCTCGCGTCCATCATTCCCACCAGACGGGTTGGTGACGGCGGGGTCCTCTCGGACTCGGCAAGCGGCACCCGCCGCTGGTGGAGTACGCCGCATGCGTTGGACAAAAAATATGAACATAAACGCATTGTGGGCGTACTATAGGGCGAAAGGGGAAGAAACTGGAGGGATAGCGTATCGGGCTCGTATGCATCGCTTTTTTGCTGAGCTTGAGCCGTCAGTTGCCGTCACAGAGCAAAACATGGCAGACCGAGTTCGGTACATCATACGCTCGAAAATATTTGATGATGCCGAACTCGAACGACTACGGCGTAAGGTTATTCCCTCATCGAATGAAATGAATGAAACCGGCGATAGCTGGAGATGCGGCTCCTCAGGCCACAGACCAGCAGCCACTTATAGAGGGCGCCATGGATCTCCCCGCTCTGGTTGATTCAGGTGGTGATGGAATGGTCACCCAAGAACTAGAGCAGATGAGGAGTAAATTGGAGGAGGCGATTGTGAAAACGCGCAGTACGCCTCTCGAAAATCGACCGCGACTCCTGCGCATACCCCTAAGCAAGCGGAATCGGGCTGTCGTGAGGGCTCTCAACCCAATGCTGGTGACCTATTTGGAAGCCAGCCGGGACCTTTGCGAGACGGACTCAATTCTTTTTGGCGCCGCACTGGCAGTTTGCGATTGAGGATAAATATATCCTTCTTCTCCAAGCTGGGATGGCGCTACTTTGCCTAGTAGCGAGTCCAGCCATGGGAAGTTTGGCGCCAACAATACGGCAAACTGCCAGTGCTCATTGGCAGGCTGATAAGCTTTAGGTCGGGCAATAATAGGCCGAGAATTGTGCGCACCGTCAGGATGGCGTTTGCTTGGAGAAATGTCAGTTTGTCCCAGCCGGATATAACGCAAAACTGACGGAGCGCATAGACGACCTGAAGCAGAGAATCGCTGCTTGGGGGAAGCGGATTCGGCGATATACCGAGAGGTCGACACGGTTCAACCAGAATCGTCTCTTTCAGAGTGATCAGAAGAGGCTCTATGAATCATTGGAGCGGCCAATGGTACGTGGAACGGGCTCAGCACCGAATCAGGCCGATACTATCGCATTCTGGCGCGGCCTGTGGTCAGAGCCCGTAAACCACAGCGAGGGCCCTTGGACGGAATTTGTGGCAAGTGTGCGAATATTACGCCCATGGACCCCGTCATCATAACGCCGGATGATGTAGTTGAGGCGGTCCGTAGGGCCCCGAACTGGAAAAGTCCGGGGCTCGACGGGCTGCATCACTACTGGCTGAAGGGGTTCGTGGTGTGTCACGCTGTGCTCGCCCGACAGTTTCAAGAGGCTCTCGACCAGAAGTTGCTCCCGAGCCTCTTTACTACTGGGATCACTCATTTGGTTCCTAAAGATCAGGATACCACAGACCCGAGCAAATACCGCCCCATCACGTGTATACCCACGATATACAAGACACTAACATCCATTTTGAGCGCGAGAATCAGTCGTCACCTGAACTCAAATCAGGTGATGTCGCGTGCTCAGAATGGATGTAGGGGCAGTCGTCATGGAACCAAGGAACCACTCCTCATTGACGCGGTCATTGGCAAGGTGGTTAAACGAAACCGTTGGAACCTCTCCGCCACCTGGATAGACTACAAAAAGGCAATCGACTCGGTGCCTCATGCATGGCTTAAGAGGGTCCTCGAGCTGTATAAGATTGACTGTACAGTTAGAGACTTCCTCGGGCAGTGTATAGAGTAGTGGAGTACGATCGTTTGTCATCTAGGTGAGCGGATGACGGCTGCGGAGAACCACATAAAGATAAGAAGGGGTATCTTCCAGGGCGATTGCTTGAGTTCAATCTAGTTCTGCTTCTCTCTGAACCCTCTCAGTACCGTACTGAAGGGCTCCGGGAGAGGATTTCAGCTTCGGAAAGGAGGTACAAAAGTGACCCACCTTTTCTATATGGATGATCTCAAGTTATTCGCCTCCAGTCATTCTCATCTTATGGAATTGCTAAACATCACTTGTGATTTTAGCAATTCTATTAGAATGGAGCTGGGGACGGATAAGTGTGCGGTCCTCCATGTTGAAAGAGGAAGGGTTGCTAACTCTGAGGGTATAGACTTATCTATGCCCATCAACATAAGTACCCTTTCCGAGGCTGAAACATACCGATACCTTGGTATGTCACAGAACATCGGTGTAGATGAGGCGGGTATGAAACAGTCAGTTTGCGATGTGTTTTATGCACGCTTGACCAAAGTGCTTAACAGCCTTTTGTCCGGTGTGAATAAGACGCACGCATATAACGATTGCATCATGCCTGTTCTCATGTATACCTTTGGCATACTCAGGTGGACTCAGACCGAACTAAACGCTCTGGACAGAAAAGTCCGCACTATAATGACGTCCCACAGGGTGCATCATCCGAGATCGTCAGTAATGAAGCTGTACTTGCCGCGGAGGCATGGTGGGCGCGGCTTTTTAAGTGCGCTTACCATGCATAATCGCGAAGTGTGCAGCCTCTGTAATTACTTTCTGACGAGAGCGTATGTGATAAAGGACTTAACCCTCTGTCCTTAGCCAACGAGCAATGGCAGGACCCAGCTGTACAGAGCATTTCCGACCGGGATACCGTATGGAAGGAGAAGGAGCTCCACGGGAGGTTCTACAAGGCTCTACACGAGCCTTTCGTAGACACAGTCGCCTCCCTACACTGGCTAGGTTTCGGTGACCTCTTTGGGGAAACCGAGGGTTTTGTCTGTGCGATACAGGATCAGGTTATTAAGACCAACAATTATCGGAGATACATCCTTAAGGATGGCGCCGTCGACATCTGTCGAGCTTGTCGCCATCCCGGTGAGTCACTTAGAATACGGAATTATGAAATACGGTCTCGTGGATCGGAAACTGCCGTATTGTAAATACTTACCGGAAGCCGTGCTCGAAAATGACCGCGCCAGGATCTAATGAGATCGGTTCATCATCACAGACAGGACTATTCTTGCGAATAAGCCTGATATTGTGCTGATGAACCGGGCACAGTCTAGGATATTTTTGGTCGACATTACCATTCCTTATGACGAGAACCTCGTAAAAGCCGAAACAGATAAGCTGACAAAATATCTGGACCAGGCTCACGAGGTGACGGACACAGGTGGGCTGGTCTGATGACCGAAATTATTCCTGTGGTCGTTTCTGCGAACGGGTTAATCCCAGTCAGCCTCTCGGGTCATCTGAGGCGACTGGGACTCCGTGACGGACCGCTCCAGGCTCAAATGCAGAAGGCGGTGCTCCTCGATACCGCCCGCATCGTCCGCCGGTTTCTTTCCCTTTCCCCCTAACCCTCGGCCGTCTGGTCTCCCCTACCGAGGGCTTCCATTTGGTTGGGTTTTTATATATTTATGTATTTTTTATGTATTTATTTTATTTTATTGATATTTATATATGTTTACTATTTTCATTTACTATAATATATTTATACTGCCCAACCAGATGAGAAAACTTAATAGATACCCCAATAATAATAATAATAATAATAGTTTATTGACACACATAAAGAATAGTTACACAAATCATAATTTTACAATTTGATTACTTTTGGTATAGAATACGAAATATGCAAACAGTGATCTTTGACTCCTGTGCTAGGAAAGCCTGTGTTACAGGAGTCAATGCTCTTCATATCTCTTGTCTATGTTGTAAATGTTATATTACTTACAGTGTACAATAATTGTGTGTGTGCTCCTATGTTGTGTGAGTGTGTGTGTGTGTGTGTGTATGTATATATATGTGTGTGTGTGTGTGTGTGTGTGTGTGTGTGTGTGTGTGTGTGTGTGCGTGTATGTGTGCGTTTCACTTTAAACTTTCCATCATGTGTTCTGTATCTTTGTAATTTAATTTATTCATGAAGTACTCTATATGTTTCTTTAATTTATGGGTATTAAATTTTCGTAATTGTTGAATATCACCTAATTTATTATACACCCGAGAGGTTATCGCGTAATATTGGCGCTTGGCAAACTCCGTACGAGTCCGTACTGTGAGACATGTCTCTCTCCTTCGCTGAGACATTGGCAAAGACGGTACAGCTTCCCTATGATACCTGAGATCTATAGATTTGTAGTATAACTGTCTCACAGTTAGAACCCTACAGAGTTGATACAATGCGTGTGAGGGATATTTAATAGGGAGAAGACATAGAACTTTTAGAATGGCTCTTTGAGCCCTTTCCGGCCCCATTATGTGAGATTTCGCTGCTCCTCCCCACACTGCAATACAATATGTTATGACAGATTGGCAAAGAGCCTTGTACACATATAGAAGAAGGTCGCTATCTGCAATTTCTCTTAGGTTTTTAAAAATATAAATGAGCTTTCTTACTCTACTCGTGACATTTGAAATATGACGGTTTCAAGTTAGTTTGTCGTCAATTGTCACTACTAGATATCGCACGTGTTTAACCATTTCTAGCTCTTTACAATCACACTTTCTGCCAGGAAATAAGGGTATTGTATTGCATGGGAAAGTGTGCATCTTGACTTTAAAACTGCTAGAGGGATTAGTAGCCTCTGTTATTCTGAAACATAGATATTTCGTCGTTTCTACGTTTAATGATAGCAAACTATTTTCCAGAGCCTTCGTAACCTTACACAGTCCTCTTTCTATAAGAGTTTGCACACCATCCCAAGTCTGATGATGAAAAATCAGGACAGTATCATCTGCGTACATTAATAAATCAGCTCCTTCCAATTCTATGTTGCAAAGATCGTTAACGTACAGCAGGAAAAGTGTTGGTCCAAGAGTACTTCCTTGTGGGACTCCGTAATTGCAGTTAGTTTCGTCACTAATGTGTGTGCCAAAGAATCATGCCCACTTTCCATACATTTAAAAACCTGATAGTGAAAGTTGATGTATAATTATAAAGTATAGTAGAAAAACTACATGTAAGCTCAGAAAATAATGTCATATAATTATTTTTACGATTTAAACGCTACGAATCCCAAAATATACTAATGTCACTTTTTAGGTTAGGATTTGCCGTAACCAAATAGGTAATAAAGAAATAAATGTGCTATAACTTATTATTAACGCTCGAATTGCTATTAAGATAGCAATACTTATCTATTTATGGTCTAAGTCTACGTCTTTATTACTTTGTGAATTTTTTGAAACCAACTGCCCTTAAGTCACCGCTTACTCTCGATGATTGTCACCATAAATTGAGTGTCTAGCTCTATCTGCTATTTCTTCAGCACACATAAATACTTACTAATTATATTTAGTTCATCTTGTATTGTCAAAATGATCACTTATCAACCAAACACATTTCATTGGCCGATGGTATATACTTACTGATGAACAAAATGGGATAAACAAATAAAACACTATGTTAAAGTGGCATGGTTTATTAATTATCATCATTTTTACTTAAATCTCTCACCACCACGTCATCCAGAAATTCTGCTGGAGCAGAAATATTTTCTTGATACCATATAGGATTGTAAAAAGAAGTAACACAAACAAAATGGCACAGTACACAACGAGACGCAAATGCATAGGACAGTTCCTGTATAGGACAGTTACTATACTCCAAAGAGTATAGTAACTGTCCTATACAGGAACTATACTCTTTGCGCAAATGCAACAACGAAGAACTGCGCCGATGCCAATTGCAGAACTGTCAAATATCAAAATAATCCGTTTCATTCGTCCGCACTCGATGACATACTGAATGATTAATTTATTTTATTAATATATAATTTTATATTAATATGTACTATACAAATACAAATAAATAAATACTTACTGATTAAATGAAACATAAAATAATGTATAAAACTCAGAAGCAGAGTTAAATAAAGTAAAGTAGCAGTGTATAAAATGGAACGTACTAGAAAAAGGGTAGTTGAGATGCGTTCAAAACATATAATACGTTTACCCTTGACGTAGAATAAACTTATAGAAATATGTAAAAATATTTTTTTCCTGCGTTTCTTTTAACATAATGATAAGCGTAATTAATTTACAATTCAATTAGCTGAATTTTAAGATTTATTTCATTTCTATACATTGTCAGATGAAAAATGGGCATTGTTCTTTAATCTGCTGGCTTCGATTACTTAAATAATCTTTAAACCCATCATAGGGAATCCCATGTATACCCATTCACTCCATTCACTTCAGAAGTATCCTCAGTGACACAGTATCAAAAGCCCTTCGTAAGTCCAAAAAGACCCCAACACAGTTATTATTATTATTTAAATAATTGGCTACTAGTGTAATTAGTTTTTAAACAGCATCTTCTGTAGGTTTGTTCTTCCTAAATCCATACTGATTGGACGAGATGAGATTTTTTTGGTCAAAAATTTCGTAAGTCTAATGTTAACTATTTTTTCCAGAATTTTAGATAGTGTGCTTAAAAGTGCAATTGGTCTATAATTACCTGCTAATTTTTTTTCTCCGCTTTTAAATATCGGTGTAATAATAGCTTTCTTGAAAAGAACTGGGAAAACCCCTGTTTCCAGGCTCAGGTTATATAAATAGCATAGTGGATCAACGAGAATATCTATTGATTGTTTTATGATCCTCGCACTAATCTTATCCCAACCCGGTGTTTTTGCATCCTTCATCTGTTGTACAATTTTCTTTGTCTCTAATGGGTCAGTGGGTAAAAACATCATGGAGTCGACACAGCTTCTACTGTGCATACTCTTACTAGCTAGCCTCTTTTCCGTCTCACCAAGTAGCTTTAATGTTGTTTCATCTAGTGTTTTGCCAATCGACGTAAAATATATATTCAGCTCATTAAGTGATTCTTTAGGTGACACATCATGAGAACAGATTAATTCAACGGGTGTATTGCTAACCTTTTTTAAGTTGTTTAAATTTTGAATAACGTCCCATGTCCCTTTAATGTCCCCACGTCTTTTTTCTAACAAATTTCTTAAATAATTTCTTTTTTGAGTTTTTATAATATTATTGCATATGTTTCTATATTGCTTGTATTCGCTTAAAATACTCTCATCATGAGGAGATCGCTTAAGGTTTCTGTGCATTTTATCCCTTTTTCGCATACATTTTAATAATCCTACGGTTATCCATGGTTTAAGTGGTTGCTATTTCTTAGGTACTGTTCTTATCAAAGTGTTTTTCGATATTATATTATGTACCTATATATTGCTTACTAAAAACTCTGCTGCATGATTACAATCCCTTAACTTATAGTAATTTTCCCAGGAGATGTCTTTTATCCCGTTTTTAATTTTTTCTAAATTTATGTCAACTTTCTCACATCTGAGGTTTTTCTTTTGTACTGCTGATAACGAAATATATAGTAATATAGGTGAGTAATCGGTAAACTCATTGAAAACTATAGTTTGGGCCTGTCCATATGTTTTGATCATAAAATGATCCAAGCAGGTAGTTTGTCGTGTAGGCTTATTTATTCCAGGTACTAATCCATGAGGCGCCATTAAGTTAAGGTACTGCGTTGTGTATACATTTGCGCTTTCATTAAGAATATCCAAGTTAATATCTCCCGTTAACACAACAGTACTGCTTTTATAATTATTTAATGCTGTATCCAATGATCCTAAAAAGTTTGTAATGTTTCTAAAACTAGGTGGCCTATAGATACACAGCACAGTGATATTACTATGGATTTTAATTACAAGGCAGTTACCGTCCTGGAAATCGGGTTGCTTAAAAAGAAGTATAACTTCGCCTACAGGTCCTTCAAAAGAGTTATTGACAAGGCAAGCACATAGGCAGAATTGGCGAGAAACTAGTTCATCTTCCTTAGGGAGCATCCACCCGTGTATTCTGATCTCTCGCTAAGGCTGTCGAAAGGAATTACTGTAAGCCATCACTACTATCTCTGCACAGGGAGGACGACTCACTGGTCCATACCGTAAAAGCGAAAGCTGACCTTTTAAGCTCCCTTTTTGCATCCAACTCGACTCCTGGTGACAGGGGGAACACACCACCGACCATCTTGCGGTGTGAGTGGTCCATGCCGGATGTGCGGTTCTCACAGTGCTCGGTTCGCAAAGCACTCCTCTCCCTGGATATCCACAAGTCGAGTAGGCCTGACGGAATCCCTACAATTGTACTGAGGACGTGTGCTCCGGAGTTGGCACCGGTTCTAACGCGTCTTTTCCGCTACTCTTACTCCCTAGGTGTAGTCCCGAAATCATGGAAAACAGCTTCTATCCACCCGATTCCTAAAAAAGGCGACCACTCAGATCCATCCAACTACAGACCTATCGTCATCACCTCCTTGTTCTTCAAAATAATGTAGTCCATTATAAACTGCCAGCTCCCGAATGGTGAACCTTGAGGATCACTAGCTGATTAGTGACTGCCAATACGGTTTTCGTTGTGGTCGATCAGCTGGTGATATTTTGGTATCCCTGGCTCATAGATGGGCGGCGGCATTAAAGTCCAAGGGGGAGGCATTGGCCGTTGCGAAGGCCTTCGATCGGGTTTGACACAAAGCGCTTCTTTCGAAGTTCCCTTCCTATGGGCTTTCCGAGGAATTGTGCGATTGGATCACCAGCTTCCTTGCAGATCGGAGCGTCAAGTTCGTTGTAGATGCTACATGCTCTGACTACAAGCCTATTAAGGCTGGTGTTCTACAAGGTTTCGTGCTATCGCCAACGCTAATTCTTCTGCATATCAATGATATGTTGCATACCGGTAACATTCATTTCTATGCGGATGAGAGCACTGCTGATGCTCTATACACCGGCCGTGCCAATATTTCTCGGGAAAACGTCACCCAGTACCGAAACAAAATTGTGTCTGAAGTCGAGTCTTTGCTGAACAAATTCTCGGATTGGGGGCAACTAAATCTATAGTACGTTTCTAGAGCAAGTGGAAAAACGTACATTGACCGATATCATCGGGGTAGCCCAACTTTTTCTTAGGTTTTATCTTTTTACGCTTGTATCATTACATACATCATCAAAGTGAAAGATAAGATTGCCGAGTGCGAAGTTCTTCGTAGGTCCTGTGTCTATTTTGTCATGAAGAAAGAAGAGTATCCCGTACTTATATGAATTAAAAAGCAAATTAAAATTATTTTTTATTTATTTTTTATAGACCATAAGAGTTAATATAAAGGAGACGGTACAAAATTGTATGAAGCGTAGGCCTAGTTTTGTACTAGTATGGAAATAAATTAAAATAAAATATTAAACCACTTTTGATCATTCAAATCCACGAATTTACTTTAATTTGAGTGCAATTAATATTTTATTCTCACCAATAAATGCAACACTAATGGCGGATTGATGTCGTTTTGATTTGACGTTAGCTGTCATCTCTGAAATAGATATACTCTCGGGTAGAATCTACTAGTTAGTCTGTAATATACTTATATAACATATAGCCTATCAGGTAGATTTATTATGTAAAATAGCTAAAATGTCTCGAAGCTAGTAGGAAAGTAGGGCAAAAAAGTTGTATTTTTTTATCAAAACACAAATAAAGTGTATTATAGATTGTGTGTGTGCTGTTTTGGTCTTAAAACAACTAACGTTCTTGTTGATATTTGCAGATCATAAATGCGGTTCAGGAGAAAACAAATGTAAAAAAGTACTACCTAATTCCAGACAAGAAGATTGTTGAGATAAATCAACGGTGCCTACGCACAAAATTATTTCATTGCATTCAGTATTGTGTACTAATGCACACTTCACCTCAATTTAGTGCCAGATAGCTCAAAGCCGAGATTATATATTAATAGAGGGTAACTCCGTTTCTCTGCTCTAAGAAATCCACCCTGAGATACTACATTATTGAACTAATAATAAAGAATATATTTAACTTATTTTACCTAAGAGTGGCTGTTTTAAGGTGGATAAACAGAATAATCCTGAATACTAATTTCTGTTCAGGTATATGAGTCTATCTGGGCTGCTGAAGTGCTAGGGTACAATCATACGAGTAGATAATATAATTTATTTGTTATAATATGGTACATTCCAGCCGTTACAAAAGAATTGGTATCCTAAATATTCTGCCGTTTCCGGTGTACAAATATTTTTATATAACAGGTCCTCAGCGTGTCAGAGTATGCCTTGAGCCTTGACAGACATTTGAAGCCTGGATAATGTCATAACGAAGGTTAACAGTCCTATGAATTATAGAAAGTGAAACATTAAGTCAATCATGTTTTGCATACTAAACATAAATTAAACAGCTTATCTTTTATTTTTTTATTTATTTATCCTACTTCAAAATCCTCTCTTACTAAAAAGCCATCCAGAATTAAGGCCGGTGCGGTTATAGAATTTTGGTACCGAGCCCAACACAAATACCAGACAACGGTCATTATGTGGGCACAGCAACCCACTGTATGTTGTCCAGAAGAGCAACTGCAATAATAACCTGCAATCATCTCAACCCAACTTGTCCCTTGTCTCGCCAACAGTATATCATATGTATAATAAGCTCTGCCCGAGTGATGACGAGATGTTATACGACCTCTTATTAAAACAGAGTCTTGTTGGGATGAAATTAATTGGGTCACAACTTATCTGCTACCCAGTCTTCGTTGACACCAAACATACAACATACTGATAGTATTGGCATTAGGGCGCTGCAGCTCATTTTTAAGATTTGTGCCGACAGATAATTCTTGTAATACGTTTGCAAAACATTGTGGACATATTGGTGCATTTTCATCCATCTAGAACAAAAAAATCTTATTTTAATAAACTATCTATATTGCAGAAGCGCATTTTAAACAGTGCAACATGTTCTAACAGGTGAATTGAAATAAAATTACATCATATTAAGATTTTGCAGCCATTATGAACTTATGTAGAAATATAATTATTAACAGACTACAGATAGAAGCATGTCATTCAAATGCGTTTAATAGATTAAAGAAACATCTTTCTTTTGTACATAACTGCTTACTGATTCAAAATGTGATTCTACAGAATACAGATATCCGATATCAACGAAATCAAAATCTCACGTAAATCATTAAGTTTGAACTACACAACCAAGCTCGAAATAAATAAAAATATCATTTGACAGAAATGACATTTGACAAATAACCGTGTCTTTTTTGACTGGAAGGGCACCA
This sequence comes from Parnassius glacialis, assembly GCA_033319125.1. Lineage (NCBI taxonomy): Eukaryota > Metazoa > Arthropoda > Insecta > Lepidoptera > Papilionidae > Parnassius > Parnassius glacialis. The sequence continues at coordinate 33,094,607 of JAVANC010000026.1, read as the reverse complement.
TCTTGTAAAACCATCAGAAACTTGGGATTGCATTTTTATTTTTTGCAAGTTATTTATTTTGATTTATTCTCTTATTTTATTTTTAACAAAATCCCTGAATTTTTGTCTTTTTTACGGTATATTGTACATAGACTGGGCCAGAAATGGACCGTCTCCTTTTTACGTTAACAGTAGGTAAGTAGTGTAATAAGTAGGTAGGTAGTTAGTTGTACAAAACATAACCACTTCTTGGCAGTCGGGTAAAATGGCGAATTTTTAATGCATTCTTTAGCAGATAACTTTGAAGACAGCATGAAACTTCTCATAATAGATTGTTAGAGGCACTTGACAGACTGTGCTTTTGTAACTATTTCAGAATCATTTTCTGATGATAAAGATGTGGAAAAGTTCGCCACATTGATTAAAATATATATAACTATCTGCCGTTTTATCAATGGCATTATCCAATTTATTTAATTTGTTTTCTTCTTTTATGACGTGGTTAATGCAGTTCTTCACTTTATATGGTCAATATTGTATAGCCCTTCTTCAAATAGTTTTTGAGGTCTGCCATTTAAAAGTGGTATTGTTTCGGTTTAGGTTTGTTATCTCTAAATGAACTCTTCCCTCACCCTACCCCGTACCATGAGACACGCTTAGCGCTTAACGATACGTAATCGATAACGAAATGTATGGAAGCAATACCTGTCGTTTCGTTTCGGTGCTAACATAATACTTTAGGTCAATGTACGTTTTTGCGCCTGCCCTGGAAACATACTATAGTCCAGTTTAATCCTCAGAAAACACAAGTTCGCGCGTTTATCGCTAAAAACAACCTCTTTGTCGTATCTCCTCAGTTTCATGGCACTCCTCTTGTTGCCTCAGCCAGTGTCGGAATCCTCGGCGTCGACATATCGAGTGACATGCAGTTTCGTGGTCACTTGGAAAAGAAGGCCAAATTAACCTCTAAAAAGCTTGGCGTGCTCAGCAGAGCGAGATAGTATTTCATGCCGGCACAACGCCTGCAACTTTACAAAACGCAGGGTCGGCCTTACATGGAATACAGTTCCCATCTCTGGGTTGGGCCTCCCCAGTACCAACTCTTTCCACTTCACCACATTCAGGGCAGAGCGGCTCGAATCGTCGACAACCGAGTCTTTTCCGATCGGCTCAATTCATTGGCGCTGCGAAAAGATGTTGCATCCCTTTGCATTTTCTTTCGCATTTACCACGGGAAGTACTCTGATAAATTGCTCGGATTAATTCCAGCTGCCAAATATTACGAACGCACATCGCGGCAGAACTCCCGATTTAGTCCACACCATCTGGATGATTGGCGCTCCACCACTGTGCGATTTAGAATATTTTTTTGTTCCTCGCACAACTTCCTTGTGGAATCGATTACCACCAGGACTTTTTCCGGACCGATACGACTTAGGGCCCTTCATGAAAAGATGATGATATGACAGTAAAATTTAAAATATTTTTTTATCTATTTATGATTGTCTAAAGGTATTTTGTTTTCTTTATTATTTCAAAAATATATCCGTCTTTAAACATCCTAGAAATCACTGTACAACTTTTATTACGTATATCTTTTTTATAGAATAGGAGTAACAAACTAGTCTACTTGATGGTAAGATGATGCTGTGGCTCATATACGAGTACATCTACATTCACACTCGTTTAAAAATCAAAACGCACATCTGTTATTTGACGGTGGTATTCTGTGAGATCGTAGTCCTATCCCGGTCGATCCTTTTCGTGCTACAACCTTAATATAGTGGTTATGCATCGTGGTTCTACCACGCATAAAGTTGGGTTATTACGTATCGCATTTAAAAATTATACCAAAAGGTATTAAAAAATTAACCTATATAAATTGTATAATAAAAAAATAATGGAAATGCGCCCTACGGTAGTTCTAACTGATCTGATTCAACTTCGCTAACGAACTGAAACTTGAGTCCTATCATTCGATTGGAAATGACTTTGTAGTTAGTACAGAAGTTTGAACGTATTCTGCAAGTGAACATACGAAACAAGTTTTTAATTAAAGCGTACTTGACTACATTATTTTATTAATTGTATCGACTTTTTATTAACAAAATATTAGGGACTTCAGGACCTCCAAGAAAATAGCTTAATCCTTTTTAAAAGGCCGGCAACGCATCTGCAATTCCCCTGGTGTTGCAGTTGTTCATGGGCGGCGGTAGTCACTTACCATCAGCCGCATGCTGGTTTGCCCCCTCTCCTATAAAAAAATTACAGTCAGACAGAAACAAATTCTAAACACCACTAATTTGGCTTCAGAACCATTTATTTAGTCTCCTGGACTTGTTTTTTCAAGAATGTATTAGAATTACAGACACGACTTTTCTTTAGATTTATTATATGTGTAAAAGATTTATTATAATATGTATTATATTTATATAGAATATTTATAATAAAATAAATGCGAAGATTGTCGTAAGGGATGTGCCGTTATTTTTCGAGCTGCAATTATTTATCACCCAATCATATGAACATATAATACAAAATACTTTTTGTATTATATTTTTATTCATATTATTATCTATTCTGTACGTATAAACGTCAGTCATGCTACATATTTTTACATGCTTAAGATACAACTATATAAAATAAAAGTAGGAATAACTAAAAATTAAGGCGCGGTGCATAGTCAAACTAGGCTTTACAAAACAGTTTTTTAACAAAATATATACATTATAGAGCGGAAAAAAAAAATACATGTTAATCTTGATCACATTTATGGGTGGACCATTGTTTTTAAAACACGTTTTCGGTAAATTTTCTCGATAGAAAAAAATCATAAAATAGCCATTGAAATTCAATTTCCAGCAATTTTAACTGTATTATTTATAAGCAAATCTTAATAAAATTAATAATAGTGATATAATATATAATAATAAGGGGAACTGTTGTTTTTATATATCGATTGAAATGAAATATTTGTAAGTATTAATATATTTAATGAAAAATAACTCGAACGAATCGATGTTTCGCATCGCGCCATCGTGGCGTCTTTTCGCTTCTCTTTCATTTCTACGCGGAGCGACAGTGATCGTTGAGGCACGCTGCTAGACGGACCTGTACCAATTTGTTTCGCTCGCCGTTCAAAAATCATTTACGTATTTGTTTGTTCTTAAGGACGCGTTTGCAAAATTAATAGGTATAGAATCGAACTATTACATTGACACTGGTCACACACACAAGTGTACGCACGGTTAGCTGCGAGAATCGTAATCAAGTAAAACATTTTGGTACTTTGAAAGATTGATTTTTTTTACAACTACAAAAATATACTTAGATACGAAATTCGAATATCTACCTGTGTGACCTGAAAACGTACTTCGGTGACTGCTGCTGAAACTCTGAACTCCTGGACGAGTAGAATAAGGTGTGTCGAGTTTAGGCTCGTTTTGTTAGTTATGATGAGACCTTACCTCCGGACTTGATGAAGTAACCTGAAGGTGTACACCGGTGACTGCTACTGGAACTCCTCGACGAGTAGAACTAGATGTGCCGAGTTTGGGCTCGATTTGTTAGTTATGATAAGACGTTACATCCGGGATTGATGGAGAGACCTGATGGTGTACTTCAGTGACTTGCTAATGGAACTCCTTGACGAGTAGAAATAGGTGTGCCGAGCTTGGGCTTAATTTGTTAGTTATGATGAGACCTTACCTCCGGACTTGATAGAGAGACCTGATGGTGTACTTCAGTGTCTGCTACTCTGTAACTCCTCGACGAGTAGAACTAGATGTGCCGGGTTTGGGCTCGATTTGCTAGTTATGATGAGACCTTACCTCCGGACTTGATAGAGAGACCTGATGATGTACTTCAGTACTTGCTACTCTGTAACTCCTCAACGAGTAGAACTAGATGTGCCGGGTTTGGGCTCGATTTGCTAGTTATGATGAGACCTTACCTCCGCACTTAATGGAGAGACCAGATGGTGTACTTCAGTGACTGCTACTGAGACTCCTGAACGAGTAGAACTAAGTGTGCCGAGTTTGTGCTCGTTTCGTTAGTTATGATGAGACCTTACCTCCGGACTTGATGGAGAGACCTGATGGTGTACTTCGGTGACTGCTACTGGATCTCCTGGACGAGTAGAACTAAGTATGCCTAGCTTGGGCTCGTTTTGTTAGTTATGATTAGACCTTACCTCCGAACTTGATGCAGAGACCTGAATGTGTATTTCGGTGACGGCGGCAGCAGCTATGCGTAAGCGTGATGCAGCGATACCTGAAGGAACATTGAGCAAAGAGGGCATACCTCTAATAGACATAAATGCTGACGGCTGTTGGTCATCGCGATCCTACGGAAATAATTACAAGGCATTGTCATTGAATTATGCCGTTTAAAAAGTTGAATGCCGAAACCATGTGTTGCGCAATATTTGCAATAAGCTGAGAGCTGTAACCAAAGACACAAAATATGCCTTGGTGCACAGAAAATGGTGACTGAATTATTTTTCTTTCCACAATTTAAATAATTAGATTTCCCTCCGTATGCGTAAATACATCAAAATAATAAAATAAAATTAAAATAATTAGCATGTTTAATTTTTATGTATTCTTCAAACAACCCACAAATCCAAAAAAATTTATGCAAAAAGGTTATTCACTCAGGAAAAAAATTATGAAACGGCTGTTTTTTTTTCGATTTTAGGGCTAGCGCTTTTGTAAAATTTGCTCATAATAGTTTACTTTACTCTTGATTCTGAAGAAAAATGTTTATAGGAATAAAAATTATTGTTTTTATAAATTCACAATTTTGACAATTTGCTGTTTCGAGAATAGGCCATTTCTATGATTTACCATTTTGGTCCAAAGCCATTTTATTTAAGCATTAATTTATTATTCATTTAATGAATCTGTTACAAAAGTTCTCGATAACCTTTTCTAGAAAATAACAATTATTGATTATTTTAAATTAAGAAAATAGAATATGTACATATTTTAAAAATAACAACACGAAAATATGTAGGTACATAATATTTTTAGAATAACTAAATAAAAATAAGTACATATTTTAGATACGTAAATAAACGTAGAAACATTTTAAAAATACGATTAAAAAATATATATCTGATGGGATTCGAACCACCTGACATCGCGGAAACGCGGTGCGAAGGCGGACGGCGGCGCGCTGTACCAATTATACATTTTACGTCGAGCGTCGGCGAGATTCACGCGGTGCACCCCGCAGTGGGCGGGACTACTCGTCCCTTACTCGTCTGCTTCACCCCCTCAAATTCATAAAAGTCGTCTATACACCTCGCCTTAAGTCATAAGATATTATTACAGCACAGTGTAAACGACAAGATATATAATTGTCAGAATATCCGTTTTTAAACATTCCTTACAGTCTATACTGAAATATAACGCTCATTAATCATACAAAAATACTTACATTTAATAAATAATGATGACCGCAATGTTTCCATTTGATCAAAAGTAGTCTCTCGTCGCTTAGTAATGTGTCGTAAGCTGACGGCAGCATCTTCATTTAATTAAATCGGGCCCAAGAGTGCTCCGAGGTGGTACTAATGTCTCTATTACTAGTCAAATTCTGTGGCTTCTACTCTGAATATTAAAGTATCTGAACAAAGTTTCACAATAAATAATTTTAGTGTATATATATTTTAACATTATATCTCTTATATTTTCTAAAGTAAATACTCCGGTGTTCGTTATATTTGTATCAATTATATTGAATATATTATACATTATATTATTCAGTAAGAACTATTTTTAATATTTAATACACATTTTCATTGCCTTACCTAGAAAATAAAAAGTCTTGCCTATAATGTGCATTTTTAATTTAATTTTTTTTTATATTTTATAAAGTATGTTTGAATTTTTCTTATAGTGTTTCGGTAACCTAATAACAATAAATAACTACATAATATTATGTAGTAAATTATCTTTACATATTATTTGTTTTTTTTTTCAAAGTGTCTCAAGTATGATACTTGCTTGCGGTGATGGATGGACGACCGATTTCAAATTTTTCAGACACTGCGCACATTTTTCACAATCACACCAAATACTGACCAGATTAGAATTGAGTAGAATAGAATATTTTTTATTCAATATTCATTACAAGTTATTCTTGTCGAGAGTCATTTTTTACTTTACCACTAGTTCGGAAAAACCGTCTGTCCTGGAAAGACTTTTTTTAATAAGTTTTACCATATAAATGGTTACAAACAATGTGCAAAACTTATTTTATCTTTTGTTTAATTAAATATTTAAACTTGGTGAACTTGTATATTTTCTGGAACTTTATTGTAATAGCGTGTACATTGCCCCAAGAATGAATTACTAACTGTGTGGAGTAGAGAGACTGGTATCACTAGCTTGTGTTTGTTCCTAGTGTTTACAGAGCGTATTTCACTTTTATTACTAAAACTACGACGGAAGGCTTCTCTCAGCGTTTATGTGAACTATATTAAGATTGTCAGGATATTGTGGAAGGAGGTAGAAATGCGATCATGCAGATTAAGATCTACAGAAAGCTCTGAGTGAAGGCTTAAAAAGCGGTTAGATATGGACGAACATGAAAAAAGCTATCATTATTATCTGTATCGTTATCTGTATACATATTTTTAAAAAAGGCACAATACTTAAACATACTTTAAAAAAAATGTTACAAAAATATTAAATAATATGTAAGTAAATTTAAAATAAATTAACTTATACTTATACAATATTATAAAAACTAACATTAAGGGCAACTCATCTTACTTACTGGCGTGATGGAAGAAATTTATGCTTAAAATAACATTAGTAATTAAACAATTAGTGTGATTAAAAAAAGACAAAGAAAAGAAAAAGATAAGAAAGCTAGCTACAGTATATTATTTAAATCAAAATGATATAAAAGTAACAATACATTATCACTTTTTATTCTTTATAATACTTAATTCCTAAAATAATTTTTGTGTTCATTCATGGAATCTCAATTATATTAACTCTTCTTTCGCCAATATCCAACGTATATCGTGAATTAACTCGTGCACTGACCACAAAGCACTTCTTAATTGAATTAAGACTCGGGCGTCTGTTCGTTACGTGACAGTTAAGGCTCCATTAAAACAATTAGCCGATTACTTTAAAATATTTATGGCAAAGAGATGCTCACAATTCGCTGAAGATTACACAAGTTCGTAAAAACTTCTTTTATAGTTAATTCTGATATATAATGAAATGGCAATTAATTTATATTTTACTAATTGAATAGTCCGACGTGAAGTCCCATCCAACTACAGACTTATCGCCATCACCTCCTTGTTCTTCAAAATAATGTAATCCATTACAAACTGCCAGCTCCCGGATGGTGAACCTTGAGGATCACTAGCTGATTAGTGACTGCCAATACGGTTTTCGTCGGGGTCGATCAGCTTGTGATCTTTTGGTATACCTGGCTCATAGATGGGCGGCGGCATTAAAGTCCAAGTGGGAGGCATTGGCCGTTAGTTTGGACATTGCGAAGGCCTTCGATCGGGCTTGGCACAAAGCGCTTCTTTCGAAGTTCCCTTCCTATGGGCTTCCCGAGGAATTGTGCGATTGGATCACCAGCTTCCTTGTAGATCGGAGCGTCAAGGTCGTTGTAGATGGTACATGCTCTGACTACAAGCCTTAATAGGCTTGTAGTCAGAGTATGCAGAGGCACGCAGCTTTGTGGAACACCAGCCTTAATAGGCTGGTGTTCCACAAGGCTGCGTGCTATCGCCAACGCTGATTCTTCTGCATATCAATGATATGTTGCATACCGGTAACATTCATTTCTATGCGGATGAGAGCACTGCTGATGCTCTATACACTGGCCGTGCCAATATTTCTCGGGAAGACGTCACCCAGTACCGAATCAAAATTGTGTCTGAAGTCGAGTCTTTGCTAAACAAATTCTCGGATTGGGGGCGACTAAATCTAGTCCAGTTTAATTCTCAGAAAACACAAGTTCGCGCGTTTATCGCTTAAAACAACCTCTTTGTCGTATCTCCTCAGTTTCATGGCACTCCTCTTGTTGCCTCAGCCAGTATCGGAATCCTCGGCGTCGACATATCGAGTGACGTGCAGTTTCATGGTCACTTGGAAGAGAAGGCCAACTTAACCTATAAAAAGCTTGGCGTGCTCAGCAGAGCGAGATAGTATTTCATGCCGGCACAACGCCTGCAACTTTACAAAGCGCAGGGTCGGTCTCACATGGAATACAGTTCCCATCTCTGGGCTGGGGCTCTCCCGTACCAACTCTTTCCACTTGACCACATCCAGGGCAGAGCGGCTCGAATCGTCGACGACCGAGTCTTTTCCGATCGGCTCGATTAATTGGCGCTGCGAAAAGATGTTGCATCCCTTTGCATTTTGTTTTGCATTGACCACGGGAAGTACTCTGAGAAATTGCTCGGATTAATCCCAGCCGCCAAATATTACGAACGCACGTCGCGGCAGAACTCCCGATTTAGTCCACACCATCTGGATGATTGGCGCTCCACCGCTGTGCGATTTAGAATATTTTTTGTTCCTCGTGGAATCTTCCTTGTGGAATCGATTACCACCAGGACTTTTTCCGGACCGATACGACTTAGGGCCCTTCATGAAAAGATGATGATATGACAGTAAAATTTTAAATATTTTTTTTATCTATTTATGATTTTCTAAAGGTATTTTGTTTTCTTTATTATTTCAAAAATATATCCGTCTTTAAACATCTTAGAAATCACTGTACAACTTTTATAACGTATATCTTTTTAATAGAATAGGAGTAACAAACTAGTCTATTTGATGGTAAGATGATGCTGTGGCTCATATACGAGTACATCTACATTCACACTCGTTTAAAAATCAAAACGCACATCTGTTATTTGACGGTGGTGTTTTGTGAGATTGTAGTCCTATCCCGGTCGATCCTTTTCGTGCTACAACCTTAATATAGTGGTTATGCATCGTGGTTCTACCACGCATAAAGTTGGGTTATTACGTATCGCATTTAAAAATTATACCAAAAGGTATTAAAAAATTAACCTATATAAATTGTATAATAAAAAAATAATGGAAATGCTCCCTACGGTAGTTCTAACTGATCTGATTCAACTTCGCTAACGAACTGAAACTTGAGTCCTATTATTCGATTGGAAATGACTTTGTAGTTAGTACAGAAGTTTGAACGTATTCTGCAAGTGAACATACGAAACAAGTTTTTAATTAAAGCGTACTTGACTACATTATTTTATTAATTGTATCGACTTTTTATTAACAAAATATTAGGGACTTCAGGACCTCCAAGAAAATAGCTTAATCCTTTTTAAAAGGCCGGCAACGCATCTGCAATTCCCCTGGTGTTGCAGTTGTTCATGGGCGGCGGTAGTCACTTACCATCAGCTGCATGTTGGTTTGCCCCCTCTCTTATAAAAAAAATTTACAGTCAGACAGAAACAAATTCTAAAAACCACTAATTTGGCTTCAGAACCATTTATTTAGTCTCCTGGACTCGTTTTTTCAAGAATGTATTAGAATTACAGACACGACTTTTCTACAGATTTATTATATGTGTAAAAGATTAATTATAATATGTATTATATTTATATATAATATTTATAAGAAAATAAATGCGAAGATTGTCGTAAGGGATGTGCCGTTATTTTTCGAGCTGCAATTATTTATCAGCCAATCATATGAACATATAATACAAAATACTTTTTGTATTATATTTTTATTCATATTATTATCCATTCTGTACGTATAAACGTCAGTCATGCTACATATTTTTACATGCTTAAGATACAACTATATAAAATAAAAGTAGGAATAACTAAAAATTAAGTCATAAGATATTATTACAGCACAGTGTAAACGACAAGATATATAATTGTCAGAATATCCATTTTTAAACATTCCTTACAGTCTATACTGAAATATAACGCTCATTAATCATACAAAAATACTTACATTTAATAAATAATGATGACCGCAATGTTTCCATTTGATCAAAAGTAGTCTCTCGTCGCTTAGTAATGTGTCGTAAGCTGACGGCAGCATCTTCATTTAATTAAATCGGGCCCAAGAGTGCTCCGAGGTGGTACTAATGTCTCTATTACTAGTCAAATTCTGTGGCTTCTACTCTGAATATTAAAGTATCTGAACAAAGTTTCACAATAAATAATTTTAGTTTATATATTTTTTAATTATATCTCTTATATTTTCTAAAGTAAATACTCCGGTGTTCGTTATATTTGTATCAATTATATTGAATATATTATACATTATATTATTCAGTAAGAATTATTTTTAATATTTAATACACATTTTCATTGCCTTACAAAAAGTCTTGCCTATAATGTGCATTTTTAATTTAATTTTTTTTTATATTTTATAAAGTATGTTTGAATTTTCCTTATAGTGTTTCGGTAACCTAATAACAATAAATAACTACATAATATTATGTAGTAAATTATCTTTACATATTATTTGTTTTTTTTTTCAAAGTGTCTCAAGTATGATACTTGCTTGCGGTGATTGATGGACGACCGATTTCAAATTTTTCAGACACTGCGCACATTTCTCACAATCACACCAAATACTGACCAGATTAGAATTGAGTAGAATAGAATATTTTTTATTCAATATTCATTACAAGTTATTCTTGTCGAGAGTCATTTTTTACTTTACCACTAGTTCGGAAAAAACCTCTGTCCTGGAAAGACTTTTTTTTAATAAATTTTACTATATAAATGGTTACAAACAATGTGCAAAACTTATTTCATCTTTTGTTTAATTAAATATTTAAACTTGGTGAACTTGTATATTTTCTGGAACTTTATTGTAATAGCGTGTACATTGCCCCAAGAATGAATTACTAACTGTGTGGAGTAGAGAGACTGGTATCACTAGCTTGTGTTTGTTCCTAGTGTTTACAGAGCGTATTTCACTTTTATTACTAAAACTACGACGGAAGGCTTCTTTCAGCGTTTATGTGAGCTATATTAAGATTGTCAGGATATTGTGGAAGGGGGTAGAAATGCGATCATGCAGATTAAGATCTACAGAAAGCTCTGAGTGAAGGCTTAAAAAGCGGTTAGATAAGGACGAACATGAAAAAAGCTATCATTATTATCTGTATCGTTATCTGTATACATATTTTTAAAAAAGGCACAATACTTAAACATACTTTAAAAAAAATGTTACAAAAATATTAAATAATATGTAAGTAAATTAAAAATAAATTAACTTATACTTATACAATATTATAAAAACTAACATTAAGGGCAACTCATCTTACTTACTGGCGTGATGTAAGAAATTTATGCTTAAAATAACATTAGTAATTAAACAATTAGTGTGATTAAAAAAAGAGAAAGAAAAGAAAATGATAAGAAAGCTAGCTACAGTATATTATACAAATCAATATGATATAAAAGTAACAATACATTATCACTTTTTATTCTTTATAATACTTAATTCCTAAAATAATGTTTGTGTTCATTCATGGAATCTCAATTATATTAACTCTTCTTTCACCAATATCCAACGTATATCGTGAATTAACTCGTGCACTGACCACAAAGCACTTCTTAATTGAATTAAGACTCGGGCGTCTGTTCGTTACGTGACGTAAGGCTCCATTAAAACAATTAGCCGATTACTTTAAAATATTTATGGCAAAGAGATGCTCACAATTCGCTAAAGATTACACAAGTTCGTGAAAAACTTCTTTTATAGTTAATTCTGATATGTAATGAAATGGCAATTAATTTATATTTTACTAATTGAATAGTCCGACGTGAAGTAGCGATGTAAGAGTAACGTAACGGGTTTTTCAACAAGAACTTTGTTTTTCGATTGGGGCAACACCAAAAACATGACAGTTTTGACATTTAGTTTTTTGACCTATTCGTAGTAGATGCTTTGGCAATTGCTACAATGAATTCAATTTTGCTCGAAAATCGCATTAAAATAATTAAAATCCACTATGAAAATGGTGGTTCTGTTAAAGTTACGTTTCGTAAAATTCGTGATATTTTCGGACAACATAATCGTCCTTCTGAGACCGCTATTAAGAATTTGGTCGCTAAATTTGAATCGACAGGCTCGGTACAAAATGCGCCAACACCAACGCGTGTTTGACCGGGTCGTTCAACCGAAAACATCGCAGCTGTGAGCCACAGTTGTGTTGAAGAAGATCCAAATTTGTCAATTCCTCGACGTTCTCAACAATTGGGGTTATCCAAAACCACCACATGGCGAATTTTGCGTAAGGATTTGGCTTTGAAGCCTTACAAGGTTCAACTGGTGCAGGAATTGAAGCTGACCGACCATTCACATCGCCATAGATTCGCTAAATTCATTCAAAAATCATTTTTTCAGACGAAGCCCATTTTCACTTGTCAGGGTACGTCAACAAGCAAAATTGACGCATTTGGGGGTCGGAAAATCCTAAAGCGAAGTCGAGAGTCGAGAGTGAGAAGTCTTTGCATGCTCAACGTGTCACTGTATGGTGTGCTATGTGGTCTGGAGGCGTGATTAGGCCGTTTTTTTTTCGAAGATGAGGCTGGAAATGCAGTAACGGTCAATGGATCACGCTATCGCGAGATGTTAACATCTCAATTTTGGCCTATTATTGATGACATCGATATCACAAACATTTGGTTTCAACAGGACGGTGCCACATGTCACACAGCCAACGAAACGATCAATTTATTGCAAACCAAATTTCCCGATCGCATAATTTCACGAAATTCAGCTGTTAAATGGCCAGCCAGATCGTGTGATTTAACACCACTGGATTATTTTTTGTGGGGCTATGTTAAGGACAGAGTCTATACGGAGCCAATCGAATCGATCGCGGCCTTAAAACTCAAAATCCGTGACGTGATTAACGAAATAGACCCGCCATTTTGCCAAAAAGTGATTAAAAACTTTGATGAAAGAATCAACATCTGTCAGCGTGGTCGTGGTGGACATTTGCCAGATATCATTTTTCATTCATAATTGCCAAACTTTTCTCTTTGTAATACAATAAAAATTTGAATCATCTTCATCTAAACTCTTTGTTTTATTTTGTTTTAGAAAACAAAGTTCTTGTTGAAAAACCCTTTATTATCCTGTGGGTGTCTTAAGAGGTGACAAAGAGTGATGGAACAGGTTCTGGGGAGCAGCATATTTCAGAAAACAACAAAATAATAAATAAAAACTGGGTTTGCTAACCAGCCCAAATAGCGTGTCAAGTATGGAAAATATCCTCTCTATGAGGATCCTAAAATCTGTTAAAATTTTGAAATATTAATATGTTAAATTAAGCTACTTAAACGTAATAAAACATGTAATTATAATGAGGTCACAAAACATATTCAACAAAAATATTTCATAAAACAATTCCTATGAAGTTCGCGTTGGCGGTAATGTTCACTTAATAAATCAAGCCGTCAACTTTGTAAGCTACTTGGGAAGTCACGACGTTATCCTAACTTAATTAAATCTTTCCTTTCAGCATTTCCTGGCATTTGTAGATTTAATTTATTGTATTCATTTTATCGTTTGCATATTCTATCATGAATGCATATTAAATTTTCAATTATAAATTATACTATATTTTTCTAACTCTTTTACACAACTTTTAACAATATATTCATAGGACAGCAAAACAAATATATGAAAAGACACAAGCATATCCCTTTTTCAAACTATAAGTCCACGTGATCCTATGAGTACAAAAAAAATTGTTGCAGCCGCACTGCTCACTAGACTAAATCTAGTTGCGCGACTGAATCGAAGTCCTACAAAAATGCCGAATTGTTAAGTTTTTGCTGCAAAAAAAGATCTGCTACGTCAAATTTACAAAAAGATGGCGTTAATTTTAATAATTGAATAATTTTTAATCACATTATTGCTATTTACTTGTTTTTAAACTTAAAAATTATAATAATAACGGTCGTATTGTTTCTGATTTGTTTACCAACAGAAGCCGCTTGCCACATGAAGATCGGTCAAGCGACTGACTGATCAGAGTTGTCGCCGTCACCGAGCGATACTGTTGAAACGAATTCTACGAGTAATATGTATGTGAAACTGTAAGATTATTGTTTGAATTGTTATGTATGAGCTAGTGACAAACAATTATTTTTTGTGCGCTGATTTTATCCCGCAAAAATGACAGTAACAAAGCAGTGTTGCTCTATGGTAATAAAGCATAGAGCAACACGGCTAGAGTTTTGGCGGGAACTTGACCGGCGCGGCGGTGGTTTGCTGCTCCTGTATTATTGTTTAAATAATGGTTTGAAGTGGATTTTGATATTTATAAAAGGTGCGATTTTGTGTATTTAGTGTCTACGCACGTGAACTATTAGTGGAAACGATGAAACAAGTGATCTGATGGTGATGTGATTCTCAAGATAAGGTGTCTGTCTGCTTAGGCGCCTTGAGATACCATCGCCAACTGTTAGCTGTCTGCTGGCTCAAGTTGCCGTCAAAACCTCCCAAGGACTGCACAATGTGATGCATCAACATATTACATTGTAACTTCAGGCTCAGAAGGGCTAGAACCCAGAGCCGTAAAGCCAGTTAGCTTAGAGCCTAACGATAACCTTTTATAAACTTCAAACGGCATATAAAACTTTAACTGTAGAACTTTATTAGCTTGGCAAAACTTTCTTAGTGGCCCACTTATTAATAGGATTATTAATCTCAACAAGTACAAACAAACACTATGTTCCTATATCTCTTCTGCAATAATAACTAACAACAAACATTAGTGTCGATGTAAGTTATCTGAGAACTACAATAACTTCTGCAAGCTAAAGTTATCTTCACCTCTGTTAAGCTAGGCTTCAAAACCACATAGCTATCTTAATTAAGCTTAAGCTCAGACTGCTACATAAGTAACTTTCACATGTAACCATTTAATTACTTAATTATCATATAAGTAACACAAACGTTAGGCTTTGTTGAATGTATTTAAAGTGACGTGCTTACTCTTTGACTTTCTAATTCTTGTATAATTGCACAACATTAAATCTTATCTTAAAGTTTCTTCCCATAACTATACTTTAATCCTACCAAAACAAAATTGTAAAAGGCGACCAAATTCGGTACGCCAATGGTCATCAGATTTTAGAGAGGCGACATTTTTGAAACAAACTGAGCTTAACTTTTTAAATTACTCAACTTAAAGATGTCAGTGAATTTTCACAAAGTAAGACTTACTTAATTTTGGTATCTATATTGATCTAGCAATATATAGAAATTATCCATCTCTATGCCACTGATAGGCAGGCTAAATGATTTTAGGAGGACTTAGGAGCCGTGGTATCTCAGAAGGTTAGCGCTTGCTGTAAATTTCCAATACGCCGGGAACCCGGGTTCGATCCCCGCTGGCACCAATGAATTTTATAATTGCAATTTTAAGTGATAATTTACCACGTGCTCGGCGGTGAAGGAACACATCGTGAGAAAACCTGCATGTTTGAGAAATTGAATAAAAATCGAAGGCATATGAAATCCGCCAACAAGCACTGGGAAAGCGCGGCGGACACTTCTTTTCCCTAAAACCCTCTCAGAAGTGAGAGGAGGCCTGTGCCCAGCAGTGGGACGTATATGGGTTGTAACTAAAATAATAACTAACATAATATAACTAAAAGCTAATACTATATACTATTATATATGTATACTATTTGTAATATAATATTATATTTATATTTCAAAAATATAAAATAATTTTTCTCCGAAAATTCTGTATACTAGTCTAACCAAACCATCACAACTCACCCTCATGTTATCTGGGGGCACAGCAGTGCCCCCGCCAAGTGGAGCAAAAAGCGGGACGGCCGTACCAACCTTTTCTCAAAGCAGTTCAGGCCATTTTCGCCCCCTATAACTTCGTTGTGGATAATACAAGAAGCCTTAATTTTTACAGTGACCAAGCAGGCATTGTATAAATACGGTAAATTTCAAATTTCATTCAATTTGAACCAGTGGTTTAACAATTATAACTAGTCAAAGTTTCTTAATTTTGTCACTCACTGACTGAGCGATCATCAAAACTCCAAGGCACTTCTAGCAGACGTTTCGAAGCTTCAAATTTAAAATGCAATTAGTGTTTAGTATATAACTAAAGAAAAAACTAAAATATTTTGTAATTTCGGTCCGGTTTTCTAGATACAACAACTGCATAAATAACTTTGTAATCCTATATAAATATATAGAATTACAAAGTTAAATTTGCAGTGAATGAAACTACCTGTATATAGATAATCATCATCATCATCATTACAGCCCTTCACAAGTCCACTGCTGAACATAGACCTTCCCTTAAGGAATGCCACAAAGCACGGTCCTGAGCCACCTGCATCCATCGACTTCCTGCATGTCTTACCAGGTCGTCACTCCATCTAGTGGAGGGTCGCCCTACACTTCGCCTACCGGTACGAGGATGCCACTCGAGAACCTTTCTTCCCCATCGGTTGTCGGTTCTTCGAGCAATATGGCCGGCCCACTGCCACTTCAGCTTACTAATCCATTGGGCTATGTCGGTTACTCTGGTTCTAATGCGGATATCCTCATTTCTGAGTTTATCACGCAGAGAAACCCCTCTCCATAGCTCGCTGAGCGACCTTAAGCTTCCTTATATGGCCAGTAGTGAAGGACCACGTCTCAGATCCGTAAGTCATCACTGGCAACACGCACTGGTTGTACAATTTCGTTTTTAAGAATAGAATAGAATAGAATAATTTTTTATTCAATATTGATTATTACATAATACTTATTGAAAGTCATTTTTTATTTACCACTGGTTCGGAAAATACCTCAGTCCTGGGAAGAACCAGCAAGAAACCCAGCGGGACTTTTTTTTAAACATAATTTCACTTAACATAATTTTGTTTATACAATTTTTAAATGATATTTTCATAGAACCAGCATGGTGGCGATCACCCTATTCCCAGGGGTTATTTTCATTCATGTATTCCTTGATATTATAATAACCCTGCCTGTACAGTTTTTCTTTAATAAAACTTTTAAACTTGTTTATTGACAAACTTTGAATATGTTCTGGGATTTTGTTGTAAAAGCGTATACATTGCCCCATAAATGAATTACTGATTCTGTGGAGTCTAGTAACTAGCATTACCAGCTTATGTTTGTTCCTAGTATTTAAAGTATGCACATCCTTATTCTTATTAAAGCTATTTATGTTTTTATGCACATACATTACATTCTCATAAATATATTGCGATGCAAAAGTTAATATGTTTATTTCTTTAAATTTTTCTCTGAGGGACTCTTTACAATTTAGGTTATAAATCGCCCGTACGGCTCTCTTTTGCAAAACAAATATAGCTTCAATATCAGTCGCATTACCTAATAGCAAAATTCCATAAGACATTACGCTATGAAAGTAACTAAAATACACTAATCTAGCTGTCTCAACATCTGTGAGACTTCTAATCTTTCTTACAGCATATGCTGCAGAACTAAGTCTGCTTGCTAATTTAGATATATGGGGGCCCCATTGAAGTTTCGCGTCAATAGTAATACCAAGAAAAACAGTGGTATCCACAAGACTCAACTCCTCCCCATTTAACAGCACATTGGTATTCGAATGTTTTACATTAGGTATTGTAAATTTAATACACTTTGTCTTATTGCCGTTTAAGAGCATATTGTTGGCGTTAAACCAATGTACCAATTTCGATAGAGCATTATTTACATCGTCATAACTAATTAACTGTCGTTTGAGTTTGAAAATCAAAGAGGTATCGTCAGCAAATAATACTATATCGTGATTGTCCCCTACAAGATAAGGTAAGTCATTAATAAAGATTAAAAACAGGAATGGGCCAATAATCGAGCCCTTTTTTTTGCGGATGGAAAATCATCAAATGACGCCTTTCGCTCTGGGTGGAGCGGAAGGGAGTGTCAGACTTTTACTGACTAAAAACCATCCGTGTTCCTTCAGTGCCCTTACGTTCCGGAGCCGCGGTATCTCTTTCGAACAGCCCGCAGCCCCGGCAGGCGTCGGCCCTTGCGGGCGCCTTCACGATGCTGACAGCTCTTTGAGGCGCGCGTGGAACAAAACGCGCCGTCGACACGGCCTGTCGTCGTTAGACGGACGGACGGCGAGCTACCCATTGCTCGCCATCCACAGGCCCGCGCCTATGGTGGCCGGGGGCCACAACGTAGCCCCCGACGCCCGGGGCGTCTCCTGCGGCGGCCGGGAAGGAAAGCTGCTGCTCTCTCCTTCTCCCGCTCCGCCACCTCCTTCGCTAGCATCACTGCTTCGCAGAAGGTGGTGACGGCATCCCATTCCGTCTCGCTCCGGACCATGGCTTCGACCAGGGCCGGACGCGAGAGGTCGCCGCCGCCTATCGCCGCTACGAGGACACGGCGGTGCTCCGCCCAAGCAGGGCACACCTCCACGGTGTGCTCCACCGTGTCCTCCGGTCGATCCTCGCAGTGGGAGCACCCGGGCGTTTCCTCCCGCCCGATTCGGTGCAGGAACCTCCCGAACACACCGTGTCCGGTGAGGACCTGCGTCAGGCGGAAGGTGAGGACGCCGTGGCGTCTCTCAAGCCACTCCTCAAAGAGGGGTCTTATCGCCGCTATAGTGACGTGCCCAGCACGGGGTTGCGACAGTCGCTCTCTCCATGTCGCCATGAGATCACGCCGGAAGTCTGTCCGCTGCACGACAACTTGCCGCGGCAGCGGGGTTTCCCCTCGGCATAGTGCCTCTGTGCGCCATTCGTGCAGGCGCGCGAGGACTATCGCCTCCAGATCCCATGGCGGCAATCCGGCAAGAAGGCACGCCGCCTCGCGGGAGATCGTGCGGTAGCCGCGAACCATTCTCACGGCGACCACCCTTTGGGGCGCGTTCAGGTGGTGGACGGCAAGCCGCGCCAAACCACGCGCCCACACCGGGGCCCCGTAAAGGGCCATGGACCGCACAATCCCCGCGTAGAGCCTCCGGCAGGAGGCGTTTGGCCCCCCAAGGTTCGGCAGGAGCCGCCTGAAGGCAGCCCCGGTCCGTTCCAGTTTGGGAGCCAAACGTCGGAAGTGCTCAACGAAGTTCCATCGGCCGTCGAGGACGCTAGAACTCGTCCTCGACGGCCACTTCACGACGGGTACTTCAACGTCAACTCGACGCCGACGGATACCCCTCCTACCATCACTAAGGATCCCGGTGGTGGCCTGTTCCGAGGACCATGGAAGTGCATGGCCTCGGACTTGTGCAGAGCCACCTCAAGACCCAGCTGCCGGATCCTCTCAACTATCGCAACCCCGCGTGTCATATTTTCCGCCGCCGCCTCGTACGACCCCCCCTGTGCCAGTACCAGCGTGTCGTCAGCGTAGCAAACTACGCTAACGCCGGTAGGGAGGTTGGCGCGCAGCACCCAGTCGTAACCGATGTTCCACAGGGGCGGCCCCAGAACCGAACCCTGTGGGACACCGCACGACATCTCTCGCCGGTTCCTCTCACCGTTGCGACCGGGGTAGATGACGGCCCTGTCCGTCAGATAGTCCCCGACTATACGACGGAGATAGGTCGGCACCCGGTGATACCGGAGTGCCTCCCTAATGCAGCTCCAGGGCATGGAGTTGAAGGCATTGGAGATGTCGAGAGACACCGCCAAAACAAACCCCCCCCCCTGGTCACTGCATCCCCCGTCGTGAGGGCTCTCACGCGCATGATGGCGTCCACCGCCTCTTGCGGAAACCAAACTGGTGTTACGCAAGATCCGGCCCCGTCCCCGCAAGGTGCTCGGCGAGGCGGTTTGCAATGACTCTTTCAAAGAGCTTGCCCACCTCGTCGAGCAGCACCACGGGCCGGTATGCGGACGGAGAGTCCGCAGGGCGCCCCGGCTTCCAAATGAGGACCAGCTTCCCCGTCTTCCAACGAAGCGGGAATTGGCCTCTCTCCAAGCATGCGCTTAGGAGCCCCTCCAGTCGGGGCCCGAGAGCCTCCGAGGCCAGGACCCAGGCTTTGCCAGGCAAGCCATCGGGTCCTGGGGCGGTATTCCTGGCCTTGAGCCTACGTACCGCCACTCTCAGGTCTACCCCGGTCCCTTCCGGGATGTCGTCGTCGTCGTCCTGGTGGTCCGCTTCCGGCACCGCAGGTGGCGGAGCCATAGGCGGGGGCGGATGTTCCCCTCGCGCAGGGAACAGAGCGCTCACCACGTCCTCCACGAGCTGAGGCCGGAGACTCTGCGTCAGCGGGGGGGCCCAGGTGCGGAGTTTATCCCGCACCATCTTGTAAGGGCGCCCCCACGGATCTCTGTCGAGAGTCTCCAGCATCTCCTCACGGGCCCGATCCCGGGCCCGCATGACAGCCTCCCGGAGGGCGGTCTTCGCCGCTCTGTATCCCTCGTACAGCTCCGCCTCAATGGCTGCCGCATTCGGTGGACGAATGCGGAGCCTGCGATGCCTGGCGTACAGGTGCCGCGCGGCGACACAAGCCTCGCGCAGACACGTCAGCTCACGCGACCACCAATACACCTGACGCCGGGCGCTTCCTGGCCGGACGCGGGGCATTGCCACGTCACATATCTCGGATATGGCCTCCTGGAACCACCCTGCCTCATCATTGACGTCGGCAGGCCTATCCGGTGATGACACCCAGGCCTGCACGATCGAGGCTTCCAGGAGGAGCTCCCGGTCCAGCTGCTTCAGCGCCCAACGCGGACCACTCGGGGCCTGTTGGACTGGCGCGCTCGAGGGCATGGTGGAGACGTCAAACCGGATGTACCGGTGGTCGGAGTAGGTCTCCACCCCCTCCATGACTCGCCAGTCAATGGCACGCGGCGACAGAGCGGGGCTAGCGAACGAAATGTTCACCACCGACTCGCCCCGCATCCGCACACACGTGGGGACAGAACCCCGATTTAGGACGACCAGGCCTGTCTCCAGAGCCCAGTCTTCCACCATTCTACCCCGCACATCTGTACGACGAGAACCCCAAGCCAAGTTCTTGGCATTGAAGTCCCCGAGGACAAGTACGGGGAGGGGATAGCTACCGACGACGACTGCTCTCAGCTCTGCAAGAGAGTTATGGAGCACGGCGAGAGATCGGTTCGGGGAGAAGTACACCCCCACAACGACGAACTCCCCGAACCGTGCTGCTACGCACCCCTGACCCCTCCTGACACCTTTAAGGGTCGGGGTACCGGCGGCGGCCGAAGAAATGATGGCCACTGAGACGTTAAGGTCCGCCACCCAGTCATCCCTAGGCCAGACAAAATACGGCTCAGCGACCACAGCGATGTTAATCGACCACTGCGCCATGCTCTGGAGCAACAGATCCTGAGCGCAGGCGCAGTGGTTGATATTCGCCTGGAGGAAGCTTAATGGGGCCGTTATAGGCATTCCATTTCAGCTTCCTCCACGGGGCGCCCCTCTGCGGGCGTCGGTGTCGCGGCTGCGGCGGCGGCAACAGTGACAGCGGCGGCGGCGGCAGTTGCGGCTGCGGCGGTGGCCATAGAGGCGGTGGCGGCGGAGGAGGGCCCTCCCCTACCCGCGGCCTTGGCCTTGGCGGGTGGCACGCAGGCCCTGTTTCCGGCCCAGTGATCGGCTGGCTTGCCGGTCGCCGCACATGCATCACAGTGCGGCGTGGCGCAGCAGGTCGCCGATTTGTGTCCGGGCTGACAGCAGCGGAAGCAAAGGCCACTGCGGTCAACCTCCGAGGCGCATTTCACTGACACGTGATGTCCCACGAGACAGCGGTAGCACCTCAGAGGTCTGGGCACCAGCAGCTTAACCTGCGCTGAGACCCAGCCCACCAGAAGCCTTCGGCCCTCCACTATGGCTTTGGCCGCCGTAACAGGGCAGCACACCGTGGCGGCATGCATACCCTGTTGGTCCGGGCGTATGGCGCCTGACCTGACCTGGTCAGTAGTGCACCCCCCGGACCTGGCGACGGCGGCCACCAACTCCTCCTCCAATACCGAGTCGTCCAGACCCATGATGCGCAGGTCTGCGCATCTGACGGGCCTGGAGACTCGGGCCTCGTCCGCGTTCAGGGACGCTCTGAGCTTCGCAGCCAGAGCGTCCAAGGTCGCGCCCCTGGATTCCCCGGGGATCTCCAGCATACGGGCCCCCGTCTGGGTGACTTTGAGCCGGAGGCCCCCGGTGATCCCGAGCTCCCCGAGATCCACCGCCTCTTTCGCCTTCGCGAGCAGATCGCGGTAGGTAACGCCCTTCTTTTCCGCGTCCGGCTGTAGTGTATTCACTACAGCTGCGGTCTTCGGGGCGCGGAGCCTAGCCGCGATCTTGCGCGCCCTGAACTGGCGCTGCCGCTCCTGCTCCTTGGCCTTTTTGGCTGCCTTCTTCCCCTTTTTTTTTCCCCGACAACCTGCCAACCGGCTTCAGCCGCGGGAGGCGTAGGGAGCTGGGGGGGCGGTGGCGGCGGCGGCAGCTGGCTTGCCGCTGGCGCTGGCCCATTCGCCGTAGGCACTGGGGCTGGCGCAGCCACGGAGGCGGAGGCCGCGGGAATGGCCTTTAACTTCGAGGAGGCCTTTTGCTTGTGGGCCACGACCTTGATCGCGGCCTCCATCTCCTTTACGAATCTGGCCTTACGCTCCACCTCGGAGCCGCCAGTTGCATCCGTCTCTTCGCCTGAGACCCGAGCCGTATCGTCCGGGTGGCGTCCCTCCTCGGCAAGCTTTGCCGCTCGTTCGGCCCTCTGATTGGCAGAGAGCCTCCCCTTGCCTCTCAGCCCGCCCCGCCTGTTGGTGGGGATTTTCCGGGCCGAAACCTCCTCTTCACCGGATGCCGACCCCTGGTCGCCATCCCGCCTGGACCGCTTGCGGAAGAACTTGCTGATCTCCGCGGTCCCAGGTCCCACGTGTCGGGAGCTCTCTGAGCCTCCCACGCTGCTCGATGCGGCGTCGGACTCTGTCCCCGCATCGTTCCTCCTCTCCTCTACGTTGCCGTTGCCGGCGGTTTTGTTTTTTTGTATTTGATGTTCCATTTTTTGTACCCACGAGTATGGGAGTAATTAAAGGTCCACCTTGGCAGAGACCCCTTACCAAGGTAAGCAGATTTAGAGGATTTATTACTCGCCAGGGGGTCTGCAGGTACCCTGGCGAGGAGCGCACTAGCGACTGATTTGTTCATAGAACCCCGTCAGCCATCCATCCCCTCGCGGTGCGTCGCCGCTTGAGATTCGGGGTAACTTTTTATAGAGGTTTTCTCCCTCGCGGTCCGGGCGGTTTAGCCAAGACCCTCGGTCCCAATCAAAGCCGCGAGACATGATCCACGACACTTCGATACTGGGATTACGAGACCGGCGGTGACAGCAAAGGATGAATCCTTCACTGTCTGCCCGGAGGCAGGGTAAGTGCACACCGAGCCCGCCCTCACTCCTCTGCTATGCCCTCTGCTGATCAGAGGGTCACGCAGTGGAACGCACCGTTGGTCCGGGACGGACCCCACCCATGTCAGAATAATTAGCCGCGGCAGTAAGCTTCCCCAAGGAGTAAGAATTTCTTCTCATTTCTCGAGGAAGATTACTGCCGCGCCCAGGGTGCACCGGCCATCGAGAGGGACCCGCAACTACCAGGCACACGTGGAGGACTTCTGACTTCGCACCCCAATAATTGAGCCCTGAGGAACGCCCATTGATACTACCGATCCGGAGGAACCTTTACCATTAATCACTACTTTTTGAATTCTGTTACTTAAATATGAAGTAATAAGTCTAAGTGCTAAATTTTTTACACCGTAATGTTGTAGTTTCCTGATTAATGTCTCATGATGAACACAATCGAAAGCCTTGGAAAGATCACAGAAAATACCTAAGGCATCTTGTGAATTCTCCCAGGCATTAAAAATATATTTCATAAGCTCAACACCGGCGTCCGACGTTGAGCGATCCCTTGTAAAACCAAATTGGTTTTTATGAAGTAATTTATTTGTATTAAAAAAAGTTAACAATTGATCCAAAATTATTTTTTCAAAAATTTTACTGAGAGTTGGTAGTACAGAAATAGGTCTAAAATTAGCGGGGTCCAATGTACTACCAGATTTAAATAAAGGTATTACTTTACTATACTTCATTAAATCAGGAAACACACCAGAATCGATACAAGTATTAAAAATAATAGCAAGATGAGATGCAATTAAATCTATTATGGACGCAATAACTGTAACGGAAATCCCCCACAAATCTGCGGTCTTCTTTACATCAATGGTTTTGAAGTATTTAACAACATCTTGCGATAATACTTTTTCAAATCTAAATTCTTTTAAACAGGTGTTAACATTCTGTTTGAGTAATGACTCGGCGACAGTTGGAGAAGTATTCAATGACTCGGTTGTCAAGATAGGAATATCAGTGAAATATTTCTCAAACACCGCTGCAACTTCTTGGTTTGATTTAGTCAATTCATTGTTAATTTTTAATTGATAGTTTGAGTTACGAGGTTTGTCTTTACCGGTTTCATTATTAATTATACTCCACGTCATTTTAATTTTATTCTTAGCCGTTTTAATTTTGTTGCTAATATGTAACGATTTGGCTGTGGAGCAAATTCTTTTAAACATTTTAGAATAATTTTTAACATATTTTTTAAAAGCATCGGAAAGATTATATGATCTTTCATGGTAAAGGTCATATAACCTTCGTCTGCTTTTATGAATTCCTACTGTCGCCCACTCATTAAATGCCTTGCGACTGTTTCTGGAGAATGTTTTAGAAGTAAATATTTTTTTTAAATTCATTGCTTATAAGGGTAAATAATTGTCCATATAAATAGTCTGCATTGTTCTTATAAGAAAGTGATGGAAGGTTTTTTATCATATTACTTCTAAATCTCTCCAGGCGTTTTGTATTAATAGGAACAAACACACTTTTCTCAATTACCTGTTTTTTGTGCCTATAAGGTAATGAAACCAGTTGTCCACAGTGATCTGAACTAAGTTTTTGAATTATTGATTTGTTGATTGGTACAACACCTGTAAAAATATTATCAATACAAGTTGCACTACACCCTGCAATATGTGTAGCTTCAAAGAGTAAATTACCAAGATTATAGGATTTAAACAAAGAGCAAAATTTAATACTGATGAAAGAAGTTTCCAGGAGATTGATATTAAAGTCTCCACACACTACAAGAGATTTATTCTGTTTATTAAGCTTAACTAAAACTTCTTCCATAACCTTTTCAAAGGTATCATAATTTGAACATGGGGGTCTGTAAACACTGACAACAATAAGGTGCTCAAGCTCAACGCATGCCATTTCTACAGTACGCTCAACAGAGAGGCTCACAATGTCTTTACGTTCTTTACATGATAAGGATTTATTAGCTAATATTAAGGAATATTAACGCTAATATTAAGTTTTGAGGTATGTCTAACGAGAAGATGTGTCGTAGTTTTCCGAACGCTGCCCAGCCGAGTTGAATCCGTCGATTGACCTCTCGGTCAAAATTGGACTTCAGACTTTTTGTCCCATGTAAATATACTCGTCAACAACTTCGAGTTTAGTGTTCCCAACAAATACCGGCATAGGTTTGACATGGACGTTAAACATGATTTTTGTTTTGTCCATGTTCATCTTAAGACCTATCCGTTGAGAGACATTATTGAGGTCATTGAGTATAGTGTTTAGGTCCTCCAGCGCTTCTGCCATAAGGACTATTATATCGTCGGTAAATCGAAGGTGAGTGATGTACTCGCCATTGATGTTAATACCGCATCCTTTCGAGGCCAGTAGCTTGAAAACGTCTTCCAATGCAGCGGTGAAGAGTTTCGGGGATATAACGTCACCCTGTCTTACACCTCTTTGCAATTGGATAGGTTTCGTTCTCTGATTCTGTACTCGGATAGCCATCGTAGCTCTACTGAACAAACACTTCAGCACTTCGATATACCGACAGTCAACTTGGCACCGCTGAAAGGACTGCAGCACCACCCAAATTTCGACGGAATCAAAGGCTTTCTCATAGTCCATATAGGCTAGGCAAAGTGGCAGATTATACTCCTTTGTCTTCTGTACAATTTGCCGAAGGGTGTGTATGTGGTCCATGGTACTAAAGCCTTTTCGAAAACCGGTTTGTTCGGGAGGCTGGAAGTCGTCAAGTCTGCGTGCGAGACGATTCGTAATGACTCTCGCAAACAGCACGTAGACGCAGCTCAGAAGGGAAATCGGTCTGTAGTTCTTCAAGAAAGCGTTGTCGCCTTTCTTGAAGAACAAGACCACCGCACTTCTGCTCCACGCCTCCGGAGTAGTGCCACCATGGAGAACGGAATTAAAGAGCTTCTGAAGGACTTCAAGTACCGGTTATCCACCCGCTTTCAGAAGCTCCGCTGTAATTCCATCCTCGCCCGGGGACTTAAAGTTTTTAAGGTGCTGGAGAGCCATTCTAATCTCGCTCGGACTGACGTCCAGGATATCTTCCGAATTGTATCGGATAAGACTCGCTCTTGGATCGTTACTCACACTTGCGTGTGATTGCAACGATGACGTGTACAGCTGCCCATAGAACCTCTCAATCTCACTCAAAATATCAGGTGTCCCGGTAACGATGCTACCACACTCGGTCTTCAGCTTTGACAGTTGTCTCTTTCTGGCAGACAGATCTCTGGCAAAGACTTTGGAGCCTTGGTTCCGCTCAATCGCTTCTTCAATACAAGCTGTATTGAAGTTGCGCAAGTCCCGCCGCATGCATTTGGAGATCTGTCTATTCAGTTGCCTGTATGCTGTCAAATCTATTGAAGAATGTAGCTTCATCTGCCCTCTAACAGCCATGAGATTAAAGGTTGTGATCGGAGAGTTTTTCTGTTCTTCTGCGGCGGGTCTTACAGAACTTAGCTCCGACCGCATGGACAGTTTCCACGAGCTTGTCATTCATATCGTCCACTTCATTGCAGTCTTCTAGGCACTGAAAACGGTTTTGTAACTCGAGCTGAAATGTTTCGGGACTTTGGAACAGAGCACGAGGGGGACGGAGCTTTGACTTCATTAGACGAGACCTCTCCAACTTAACGTTTAGGTTCAGTGTGCCTCTAACCATTCGGTGATCGCTACCAGTTTTTACCCTCGCGATCACGGAGACA
The DNA here is from genome assembly GCA_033319125.1 of Parnassius glacialis. Lineage (NCBI taxonomy): Eukaryota > Metazoa > Arthropoda > Insecta > Lepidoptera > Papilionidae > Parnassius > Parnassius glacialis. Next base: position 33,067,548 of record JAVANC010000026.1, on the reverse strand, counting down.
TCACTGAACAGTTGTCGTCTGGTCGTCATATTGAAGTCAATCTCATTTTTGTCGTACCGTCGGGGCTCGAGCAGGTCCACTTTCTGTGGGGCCGCTTCTAGAAGAAGAGTTCATCATAAAGAGTCCCTCTTTCTCCATGAAGTCGGCCAGCTGCTGATCCCTTGGGTTCCGATGCCCTATTCCAAATTTCCCTAATTTCAGCTCACCGTTCTCTCTTGTGCCTAATTTTGCATTGAAGTCTCCCATTAACACCGTATAGTGGGTTTTGGAGGAATGCATGGCTCTAGATATGTCCTTATACATTTCCTCCACCTTCTCATCGGGATGTGCCGAGGTTGGTGCGTAAACCTATATGACCTTTAGCGAATACCGTTTGGTGATTCTGAGTATAAGTTACGCAACCCTCGTCGACACACTCTCAATCTTTACAACGTTGTTAACGAGAGACTTGTGGACGATAAATCCGATACCTCCTTGGGCCAGATGGTCGCCCTCCCGGTGATAGAGCAAGTTGCTGGATTCGAGGATTACTGTGTACTTCCCCTCTCTTCGGACTTCGGATAATCCTATAATGTGAAAGCGTAACTTGTCTATCTCTTCTTCCAGCTCCACAATCTTCTCGTCAGTCCTCAGGGTGCGTGCATTGTATGTTGCCAGGTATTATATGGATAATATAATGGCATAATAGATGTAAATGGGTACCTAGATATAATTATGTTCAAAGGTAACTTGTAAAATGGTCAACGGAATGAAAAAGCAAGAATAGGACATGTCTTGTGAAATTGTACCAAACACCCGCAAAGTATTAAATAGATTAAATTGCCCGAAAATCCGTAGTTTGTATTCAAGAAGTAGATGGTACCGGAAAGGAAAAAAAGTAGGACTATCTACAAAAAGAAATGAGATGCCATCAAAAAAACTTCTATATCGTAAATTCTATACGACTCGTATGTATTTAAAACATAAATGATTTTTAATATTGATATCGTCACTATAAGATGTTGTTAGGTTAGTTAATTACGTAATAACTTGAGGCAGAAGGACCCTTAACTGAATAAATTAATCAACTTGGTATTACATGGATCTCACAACTTTTTACGGTAGAAAAACTGAGTTGCGAGACTTGGTATTTTTTTACAAGTTATGTTTTTGATGGCATTGTTTAGACGCGAGAAAACTACCTTCTTACTCTAAATAATATTTAAATGTTTACGCTTGAATTTTTTTATAGGGGAGGCGGCAAACGAGCATACGGCTCACCTGATGGTAAGTGACTAATGCCGTCCATGAACAACTGCAACACGAAGTGAATTGCAGATGCGTTGCCGGCCTTTTAAAAAGGAGTAAGCTTTTTTCTTGGAGGTCCTGAAGTCCCTAATATTTTGTTAATAAAAAGTCGACACCATTTATAAAAATATGAAGTCATGTATGTTTTAATTAAAAACTTGTTTCGTATGTTCACTTGCAGAATACGTTCAAACTTCTGTACTAACCACTAAGTAATTTCTAATCGAATGATAGGACTCAAGTTTCAGTTCGTTAGCGAAGTTGAATCAGATCAGTTAGAACTACCGTAGGATGCATTTGCATTATTTTTTAGCCACACAATGTTTTTTTTATAGAATAGGAGGCAAACGAGCATGCGGCTCACCTGATGGTAAGTGACTACCGCCGCCCATGAACAGCTGCAACACCAGGGAGAGAATCGCATTAGCGTTGCCGGCCTTTTAAAAAGGAGTACGCTCTTTTCTTGAAGGTCCCTAAGTCGAATCGGTTCGGAAAAATCGCTGATGGTAATCGATTCCACAAGAAAGTCGTGCGAGGAAGAAAACATCTTCTAAATCGCACAGTGGTGGACCGCCAATCATCCAGATGGTGTGAATGGTATCGGGAGTTCTGCCGCGATGTGCGTTCGTAAAATTTGGCGGCTGCACTCCCCGTGGTAGATGCGAAAGAAAATGCAAAGGGATTCAACATCTCTTCGCAGTGCCAATGAATCGAGCCGATCGGAAAGGACTCGGTCGTCGACGATTCGAGCCGCTCTGCGCTGGATGCAGTCAAGTGGAAGGAGCTGGCACTGGGGAGCCCCAGCCCAGAGATGGGAACAGTATGGAATACTGATGCCGAACCAGCGCCTTGTAAAGTTGCAGGCGGTGTGCCGGCATGAAATACTGTCCTGCTCTGCTGACCACGAAACTGCACGTCACTCGATATGTCGACTCCGAGGATTCCGATGCTGGCTGTGGCAAGAAGGGGAGTGCCTTGAAACTGAGGAGATACAACAAAGGGGTTCTTTTTAGCGGTAAACGCACAAACTTGTGTCTTCTGAGGATTAAACTGGACTAGATTTAGTCGCCCCCAATCCGAGACTTTGTTCAGCAAAGACTCGACTTCAATACTTAAATATTGGCACGGCCGGTGTAAAGAGCATCACCAATGCTGTCATCCGCATAGCAATGAATGTTACCAGTTAGCAACATATCATTGATATGCAGAAGAAACAGCGTTAGTGATAGCACACAGCCTTGTGGAGCACCAGCGTTAATAGGCTTGTAGTCAGAGCATGCACCGTCTACAACGACCTTGATGCTCCGATCTGCAAGGAAGCTGGTGATCCAATTGCACAATTTCTCGGGAAGCCCATAGAAAGGGAGCTTCGAAAGAAGCGCTTTGTGCCAAACCCGATCGAAGGCCTTCGCAATGTCCAAACTAACGGCCAACGCCTCCCCCATGCACTCTACTGCCTCTGCCCATCTATGGGTCAGGTAGACCAGAAGATCACCAGCTGATCGACACCGACGAAAACCGTATTGGCGGTCACTAATCAGCTGGTGATCCTCAAGGTACCACATGAGCTGGCATTTAATAATTGATTCCATTATTTTGGAGAACAAGGAGGTGATCGCGATAGGCCTAAAGTTGGAGCGGTCGCCTTTTTAAATATCGGGTGGACAAAAGCTGTCTTCCATGAATTTGGGTCTAGGCCTTGGGAGTAGGAGTACCGGAAAAGACGCGTTAGGACCGGTGCCAACTCCGGAGCATACGTCCTCAGCACAATTGGGGGGATTCCGTCAGGTCCACTCGACTTCTGGATGTCCAGGGAGAGGAGTGCTTTGCGAACCGAGCACTGTGAGAACAGCACATCCGGCATGGAGTACTCACACCGCGGGATAGTCGGCGGTGTTTTCCCCCCGTCATCAAGAGTTGAAATGTACGCAAAAAGGGAGCCTAATAGGTCGGTTTTGTCTTTTGCGTCTTGGGCCAGTGAGTCGCCCTCCCTGTGCAGAGATGGTAGTGATGGCTTACAGAAATTCCCTTGGACAGCCTTGGCGAGAGACCAGAATGCACGGATTCCCGAAGGAAGGCGAACTATTTTCTCGCCAATTCTGCCGATGTGCTCTGACTTTGCCTTGGCAATAACTCTTTTGAAGGACTTGAAGGTGAAGTTATACTTCTTTTTAAATATGCTGGTGTTTACATCCCGAGTCGCCGAATCTGCAGCCCAGGCTTGATAACACTCCTGCTTACTGCGTAATGCAGTATTACAGGAGCAACAAAACCAAGGCTGAGATCTGCCTCTGATGGGTACCACAGATGATGGAATAAATAGTTCCATTCCCTGTAGCACCACATCAGTGACAGAGTCAGCGACAGCGCTGGGATCATCCGACGAGAAGCAAACCCGCCCCCATGGGTAGGATGCAAAGAAAGACCGCATTCCGTCCCACTTCCCACCTTTAATGCCAAACACGGCGGCAACCTGCAGAACGCAACCGTGAGGGGAGCGTGAGTGGCACCACACTCCGGATCAGACAATGGTCCGAAGAGCCGAGAGGGACATCGACGGAAACCTGATATCCGTCCAGATTAGAGATCAACAGAAGGTCCAACAGGGAAGGTTATGGCACCAGTTATGTCAGACCATATGCCAAAGCAAAGTCATAAACAGATCTCCCCGCATGATCGGTTAAACGTGAACCGAGCCATTTGGCGTGGTGGGCGTTAAAATCGCCAAGGATCACGATCTCTGCGGATGGGACCTGTTGTAGCAAGGAATTTGTAGCCATTTGGACGTGGTCAATGAGTCGGTCTGTTTCGGCATTACCGCTATGGGACCTATAGAGGCACCCGTAAACGCGCGGATAGTCGTCGCTGTCTACGCGTAGCCATAGGATGGACAGGTCCGAACCTTCAAGACTGCCGAGGCGTCGAGAACAGATGTCCTCTCTGACATACACGCAAACTCCAGCCCGAGGCACAAAGGAGTGCTCCAATTTGTACCCCGGGTAAGAGAGATACGAAATATCAGCCGAAGAGGAAACCTGCGTCTCGGTCAGAAAGAGCAAGGCCGGCTTCGCCGTCTCGAGATAGTAGTGGACGGCGTTTAGGTTCGAGTGAAGTCCCCTGATGTTGTAGAAATTCACGGATAGCGTGGCAGGGGTCGCCTTGGTCTTGTTGTCTTTGTCAGCGAGGGATTCTCCAGGGGTGCTGGTACCCTCCTGGGGTAGTCTAACGTGTAATTCCGCAACCATGTTGACTGGGGGGGGAGGGGGGGAATTGGGCCTCCGGCCACCTTCACTCACCAGACGAAACGCAGAAGCAGAGCTTCTACTTCACGCAGGTATTCTGTGAGGTCGTGGTACCAACCCGGCTCGACCCGGCCCATACGTGCAACAGAAAATTTATATAGGTTAATTTTTAATAACTTTGGTATATTTTTAAATACGATACGTAATAACCTAACTTTATACATGGTAGAACCACGATGTATAACCACTCTATATTAAGGTTTCAGCACGAAAAGGGTCGACCGTGATAGGACCACGATCTCACAGAATACCAGCGTCATATAACAGCTTAATGTTGTTGTGTTTTCCATGGTGTGTGTAGAGAACCGGATACCCTTTTTACTGGAAAGGAGCCGTTTCATATTAGTCCTCAGGGGTAACACATGTGTGCGTTTTTATTTTTAAACGAGTGTGAATGTAGATGTACTCGTATATGAGCCACAGCATCTTACCATCAAGTAGACTAGTTTATCACTCCTATTCTATTTAAAAAATATACTTAATAAAAGTTGTACAGTAATTTCTAAGATGCTTAAAGACGGATATATTTTTTGAAATAATAAAGAATATAAAACACCTTTAGAAAATCATAAATAGATAAAAAAATATTGAAATTTTTACTGTCATATCACTAAGAACAGATTTTTTATTTCCCAAATAAGCAATAAAATATGAATATTATAAGTTATATTTGAGGCACATATTACAACTAAAATATTTTAGGTACACTTTTTATTCAACTGTTGTAAATTGAACCATTTAAGAAATAGATATACCTGAGTAAGAACATCATCATCATCATCATCATCATTACAGTCCTTCATAAGTCCACGGCTGAACATAGACCTCCCCCAAGGAATGCCACATAGTACGGTATAAAGCCACCTGCATACATCGATTTCCTGCATGTCTTACCAGGTCGTCACTCCATCACTTCGCCCGCCAGTACGAGGCAGCCACTCGAGAACCTTCTTTCCCCATCGGTTGTGGGTTCTTCGAGCTATGTGGCTGGCGCATTGCCACTTCAGCTTACTAATCCGTTGGGTTATGTCGGTCACTCTGGTTCTACTGCGGATATTCTCATTTCTAAGTTTATCACGCAGAGAAACCCCGAGCATAGCCCTTTCTATAGCTTGCTGAGCGACCTTGAGCTTCCTCATACGGCCAGCAATGAAGGACCACGTCACGGTTCAATAGGTCATCACTGGCAACACACACTGGTTGTACAGCCTAGTTTTCAAGTATTGAGGTATACCTGACTATAAGATGTGTCGTAATTTTCCGAACACTGCCCAGCCGAGTTGAATCCGTTGATTTATCTCTCGGTCGAAGTTGGACTTACCTAGTTGGACTTACCTAGTTGGACTATTCTCAGATAAAAATGCAGTATTGTACAAAACTTCAGCACTTCCCCCCAGTCAACTTGACACTGCTGAAGGGACTGCAGCACCGCTCAAATTTCGACGGAATCAAAGGCTTTCTCATAGTTCACATACGCCAGACACAGTGGCAAATTGTAATCCTCAGACTTCTGTACAATTTGCAGAAGGGTACGTATGTGGTCTATGGTGCTAAAATCTTTTCGGAAACCAGCTTGTTCGGGAGGCTGGAAGTCGTCGACAACAACACGTAGACGCGGCTCAGAAGAAAAATCGGTCTGTAGTTTTTCAAGAGAGCGTTGTCACCTTCCTTGAAGAACAGGACCACCGCACTTCTGCTCCACGCCTCCGGTGTAGTGCCACCATGGAGAACGGAATTGAAGAGCTTCTGAAGGACTTCAAGTACCGGTTTTCCCCCCGCTTGCAGAAGCTCCGCTGTAATTCCATCCTCGCCTGGCCCCTTGTTGTTTTTACGGTGTTGGAGAGCCATACTAATCTCGCTCATACTGATGTTCAGAATATCATCAGAATAGTGTCGGATGAGACTGCTCTTGTATCGTTACTCACACTTGCGTGTGGTTCCAACGATGATGTGTACAGCTGCCCATAAAACCTCTCAATCTCACTCAATATCTCAGGTGTCCCAGAAACGACTTTTGCACTTTGAATAAGAACAAATTCTACTAAACAGAAACAGAAAATAGGCGGGAAATTATTTAAATTCACGTTGGCACTTTGAATAAAGACAACTTGGTGATTTAAAAACTGTCAAATAAGCTTATCCCGCTTTCATGGCTGTTTGGTTTTAGAGTATATACCTGACAATTTGAGTTTTTTGAGTGCACGATAAATTATTTTTAACAACTTTTTAAGAAAGAAATACAAAGCCGAACATGTGTCACAAATTGTTTAAGTTGTTGTGAAGATTTTACAGAGAAATCTGAATATCTCTACACTAACCCACTTATTTGGGTAGCAGCATCATTGGTGTTAGACAAAGAACTACCCTACTTTGTTACCCTATTTTACGAAATATAGACAAATGGCGAAGATAATAATCTTAAAAAATTCTGTCTTGTTTACCTTTTAAATTCAAAATGCGTTACCACTTGCATTGTTTTAACTGATTTTACTTCGTACGCACACATTCCTAAGGGACAATCGGTAGGCAAACGTTGTGGCCACTACATTTTTGCCTCATTATCTCAAATCAAATTTGATTTATAAATCATATTTGAATTGATATAATTTCAAATAAAAGTAATAATTTATATACTCGTATTTTTAAAAACTGCAATAACGTTATATCATTATTTATATATTTAAACCTACGTTTGGCTACACTTTGAAAAATAACCCTGTATACAGTCAATATTCAAAACGACATAAAATTTAATACTGAGAAAATGTAATTATTAAAAAGGCTTGCTTTGTCTAAGAGCACACTTTGGTTCTAGCATGACTGAAATAATAAGTATGTAGCAAATAGGCCAATTTCACTGTCTCAGCGTGCTATCAGAAAGTGACAACGCTTCGGAATAAATGGTACTTAAACGACGCCCACCCAATAATTTAGAAGTTAAGCGATAAAAGCAGCCCTACGCTACATAAAAGCTTAACGCTTTTGGCATAAAATTGACATTAAATGCAACGATGGTATAAAATGCATGACCGTGTGAACAAATTAAAATACATATTTGTTGTAATTACACAAAACGCGATGAAATGTGAAATTTTAAACAAAACATGAAAATGTATTGTACTAACGGATTCTCTGGGAACCCTTTTGTCAATGCCTTTTTGTGTTTGGAATATTAGTGCTAGCGTGTCTACAATTTCTCTTTATATATATGTAGATATAATATTTGGCTTTAGCTTATAATTTGGGATATTAAATTAATTAAAATGCCTTGCAGAAACTATGAAAAATGTAATGAAATTAATACTATATATATATATTTACTGGTAAAAAGGCATTCCATCTTAGTCCTCACGGGTGACGCATCTGCATTTTGATTCTTTATTGAGGATAAATGTGGATGTGTATGGGTCACAGCAACCACTTACCATCAGGTGGACTGTGTGCTCTTTTGTCACCTTATCCTACAGAAAAATGTTTTACTGGGTAAACTGATTTCGATGATTCTTTTTTTATTTGAAAGCTGGTGCTTCACATATGATCACATATAAATTAAATTGATCGATTTGATCATATTTTGTCTTTATAGATGGGACATGTTTGCGAGTTTCACAACAATCTCAAATGGCTCCCAGTTAAACAAATGGGAATATTGACGTTCTATCTCTACTGTAATGTACGATGTGTACTATTTGATCCGAAATCACCGAAGTTTATATAGATACAGGTCATTCTAGACTAGTTCATAACATAATTGTACAAGTGCCTGAAAACTCATTTTTTTCCTACATGTATGGAATTATTTTATTTATTTCTTTATCGGGCCGATAAAGTTTACTACTGTTCATGGGCCACTCCCGTTGTTTCCTGCTGTTCCTAAACAAGTTCACTGGAAAAAAAACTCGCAACTAATGACTTACGACTTAATACAATACAACAGTTGAATACGATTTGAATAATATATCAACATTAATTTATAAAACATTTATTGGTTAAATGCGTCCAAAGCTAAAGCCGTAAATAAGAATCAAAATAATAAAAACTGTGGGTGCCAAATTGCCTGCCAAACATGAAAACTATGGCTAAATCGCCACTATGAAGCAAAATATACGGTAGGCGTATATTTAGCAGTGGACTTTTATAGTCTGAAATGGAAACGGATGAATGGATATATTAGAGAAAGGATGGATTATGTGGTAGGTTTATATGAAGTGCGACCTGGTAACATATGTAGGATCGATGGATGTAGGTGGCTTAGGACCATGCTTCATGGCGGTTTTTGAAGAAGGTCTTTGATCAACAATGTACCGGTTTGTTTAAATTATGACGATGATATTGGTGAGGAGTATCCCCAGGGAATCATACATCCGAAGGAAACTGGCATGAAAATTGTGAGATATCTGGTACTACTATCATCAATTTGCCTTCAAAGCTTACATGAAAACGGCAAATATTTCCTATTTTGGGAGACATCCATATCCATCAGTATTTTGAATTAACATTGACGTGTAAACTCTCACAAGCAAAACTTGCAGTGGTTAAACTTGATATCACAGACACATTGCCACAAAACGTAATGCTAAGCCACGTGTTTCGATATACACCTTGCATGATCTATCAGAACGCCACTCTATTTAGTGGAAAGCTACCCAACATGAAGTTGTAACCTCAATCGTAGGAATACTCAAACAGCAAGTAAATTAGTGAATTGCAGAAGTAGATGAAATCAACATGAGATAGAGACAAAGCTCACTTCTGTTTCACGGTATTACAGAGAACTCTGAGCGTATCTTTCAAGAATAGGTTATAAATATTACTCAAAATAAAATGGGAATTGCTCATATATCCTGTTCTTCACTGTCTCATTGTTATCGCCATTAAGCTTAATGGAATGAGCATATTCAACCCGTACTGTTTAAGTTTCATGAGCAACATGAATGAGAATGAGACGTGTGGAAGTTGAAATGCAAGTTGAAAGGATCAGGAATTATGGTTTCAGAGTTTTTAACTAAATTACAGCAAATATTTACAAGAAGGTCCGAAAACATTTTGGTTGTAAAATAAGGTTGAAACATTTGATTGTTCGATATATATTAAGCCTTCAGGTTTTACTCGGGATAAGGTCTGCTCATAAGTAAAGCTTATCGCATTGATAGATAAATTCCCCTCGCTTAACATGTCATCTTGTTCAGTGAATGCTAAAAGCATTGATGTTTCTGTGAAAAATTCCACTAATAAATTCAGCATAAAAACTCCTGCGGTGGCCATCTGAACGAAATTGGTCGGTGCAAACTTTTTCCAGATTATGTTGTAAGGAAATCCCGCCACGCTACATCAAGAACGTGACATGTTAATTTCTATTAACATAGTGTCTTGTCGTTTTTGCTATATCCTATATTCTATTGCCAAACTCAAAAGCAAGAAGCCCAGTGATAAATGTGGCATTATATAAATGTGTTTTATTAGTGTGTGATATATTGTTTTTATTCTATGAGATATGGTTTTATAAACAATTAAGTCCACTTCTTATTTTAATGTACACTCATAAATGAGTGGTCATTTGGTCATGTAGAAAGAATGAATGAGGAAAGAGTGACAAAGCAAATTTATGTTGCAGAAGTGAACGGCAGAATCGGGAAGGGTCGCCCTAGGCGAAAGTTTATCGACCAAATTGGCGATATATTGAAAATGGGCCAAATCAAGAGTACCTTTAACCGACGAGCGTGTATGCGTAGGTATATGGATGTGGAGGAAGCGAGAGAGGTCTGTCAGGATCGTGCCAAATGGAAGTCCATAGTCTCTGCCTACCCCTCTGGGTGACAGGCGTGAGTGTTTATGTCTTATGTCTATGTCTATGTCATAAATGAATCCTTACCGTGAACTTATATACATATATTTTTTCCTATTTGATAATACAAACACAGCCTTGAGCACAGGCGCAGAGTAGCCAGTCTCTCGGTATTCTATAGGATGCATTTCGGTGAGTGTGCGCAGGAATTACACGCCTTAATTCCTCCCTCTCCTTTCCACCATCAGACAACCAGACGGTCGGCGGGTCTTCATCCCTTTGTTGTCGATATTCCACGCATTAGAACCAAACGGTTTGCTTCGTCTTTACGTCTTTGCGTACAGCAAAGGAGTGGAATAATTTGCCGGCGTCTATCTTTCCATCCGAATACAATCTAGGCGTCTTCAAGGCAAGAGTGAATAGGCTTTTGTTACGATAAGACAGTGCGATTTACCATCTAAGGCTGCATCACCACTTACCACCAGGTGGGATTGTGGTCAAGCACTGGCTTATAATAAGTAAAAAAAAAAATACAAATACACACTTTGCCTGCCGGTACGAAGCTGCCACTCAAGAACATTTTTTTCCCGTCGGTTGTCAGTTCTTTGAGCTAGATGGCGGGCCCATTGCCACTTCAGCTTACTAATTCGTTGGACTACTACGGTTACTCTGGTTCTCCTGCGGAAATACTCATTTTTAAGTTTATCACGCAAAGAAATCCCGAGCATAATCCTCTCCATAGCTCGCTGAGCGAGCTTGACTTCCTCTTACGGCCAGCAGCGAAGGACTACAACTCAGATCTATAAGACATCACTGGCAACACGCACTGATTGTACAATCTCGTTTTTAAGCTTCTAGATATACCTGACGAAAAGATGTGTCGTAATTTCCCGAACGCTGACTAGTCGAGCTGAATTCGTAGATCGACCTCTCGGCCGAAGTCGAACTTACCTAGTCGGACTATTTATCCCCGGTAAATATACTCGTCAACAACTTCGACCTTAATGCTCCCAACAACTACCGGCATAGGTGTGACATGGACGTTACACATGATCTTTGTTTTGTCCATGGTCATCTTAAGTCCTATCCATTGGGAGGCACTACTGAAGTCATTGGGCATAGTGCTTAGGTCCTCTAACGATTCTGCCATAAGGACTATACCGTCGGCAAATTGAAGGTGAATGATGTACTCACCATTGATGTTAATACTGTATCCTGTAGCACCTCCTAGGCTTTTTCACAGTCCACATACGCAATACATAGTGACAGATTGTACTCCTCGGTCTTCTGTACAATCTGCCAAAGGATATGTATGTGGTCTATGGTACTAAAACCTATACGGAAACAGACTTGTTCGGGATACTGATAGTTTACAAGTCCGCGTGCGAGACGATTTGTAATGACTCTCGAAAACAGAACGTAGACACGGCTCAAAAGGATATTCGGTGTGTAGTTCTCCAAGGGAACTTTGCCGTTTTTCTTGAATAACAAGACCAGAGTCATTCAAATATCGCTAAGTGGCTCAAACGATATCGTACAGCTGCTCATAGAACCTCTCAATCTTACTCAAAATCTCAGATGTCCCGGAAACGATGCTTCCACACTCGGTCATCACCTTAGACAGTTGACTTTTTCTGGCAGACAGATCTCTGGCAAGGACTTTGAAACCCTGTTTCCACTCGATCGCTTCTTCAATACGAGCTGTATTTAAGTTGCGTAAGTTCCACCGCATGCATTTTGAGATCTGTCTGTTCAGTTGCCTGTATGCTGTCGAATCTGCTGAAGGCTGCAGCTTCATTTCCCGTCTAAAAGCTATGATATTAAAAGTGTGATTGAAGAGTTTTTGTATTCTGCAACGGATATTGCAGAACTTAGTTCCGACCGCATGGACAGTTCCACGAGCTTATCATTCATATCGTCCATTTCATCGCAGTCTTCTAGGCACTGAAAACGGTTTTGTAACTCGATATGAAAGGTTTCAGGAATTTGGATTAGAGCACAAGGAGTACGGAGCTTTGACTTCATTAGACGTGACCTCTCTAATTTAACGTTTATGTTCAGTGTGCTTCTAACGATTCGGTTATTGCCGCCAGTTTTCACCCTTTCGATCACTGAGACATCACTGCACAGTTGCCGTCCAGTCGTCATAATGAAGTTAATCTCATTTTTTTGACGAACCGTCGGGGCTCGACTAGGTCTTCTACTCTTGGGGCTGCTTGTGGAAGAAAAAATCATCATAGAGAGTCTCTCTTTTTTCATGATGCTGGCCAGCTGCTGGCCCCTTGGGTTCCGTCGCCCTACCTCGAATTTTTCTACCTTCAGCTCACCGTTTTCTCATGTGCCTAGTTTTGCGTTGAAGTCTCCCATTAACATTGTATAGTGGGTATTGGAGGAATATATAAATCCTCATACATTTCCTCCATAGCCTTATCAGGATCAGTTTTAAATTATATTTGGATAGTGGGTAATACCTATCTTCTGTCCAAATTATTTTAAATTAAAATATTTATGTCAATTGAATGAAATTTGTCATTATTATCACACAATTATATGTCAAATTTAAATTATTATTACATATTAAATTATTTATTTGTAAATTTTAATTATGTCATAGAATATGACCATTAGATATTTCAAATAATTTTGTGAAAGAAATACTATTTTTCGGTTTTTAAATATTAATAGATTATTCAGTATTTTTATTCAAAACATTCAGTTTTGTTTTGAATTACAACTGATAATATGTTGATAATATTTTTTTTATACTACATATAACTTAGGTTAATGTACACCACTATGATAATAATTGTTTATTACTACAATAAGCTACGATAGTGTTATAGAAGTTGTACATTTTATATTCTCTAGTAGATAGGTCATACAATATACCATATAGTAGTTTTAGTTAATTGTAATCAGAACATTAATGTATAAAAAGTGTAGTTTTGTAATTTTGAAAGAAATAATAAATAATTATACTGGTATAATTTTGCCATTTTGTTTACTCAAGATTGCAGTTTTTATTTTTATTTATTTCAATTATTTACGCAGGGATATAATATATAACATTCAAAGTAACATCCATTTTTATCAACAGACTAATGACATGGAGCTATCTCTTTCTTGAAATGAATTTAAAGAGGACCAATTCCATTCTCGGAGTCGTTTACTCTCTTCCCTCTATTAACATTTTCTCCAATTTGGAATCTATCTATGATAATATTCACTCTAATGACGTACATCAAGTCATTGTGGGTAAATTCAACACGAAGCTTTTAAAAACTCCTATAATTCTCATAAGTTACCGTCGATCATAAACTCGGTCAACCTCTCCATTCTTCCCCGTAAAACTACTTAGTTTAATTTTTCTACCGCTGATTGATCGGTTTAATTATTACATTTTCTGCTGATATAATTATAGCCGGTTCCAAAATTCTGGTTTTTTGAACCATAACTTAATATTTAATAATATAACAATTTATACCGAACTTTATTGTATAGGGATATATTTATATATTAAACCATATAAACATGTCCCACATACAATAAAGTTACGTAGCTGTGCTCGATTTATTAGAGGTAGCTTAGTTAATGATGTGTCCGTCATTGATTGGTCTCTAGTTTTAAAAACCGATTTAGTTAATTAAAAGGTTATGGAGTTTTCTAAATTATTGAATATTAACAATACACATAAGCCAGAATGCGAGGTTACAATTAAACGCCCATCAGTCCCGTGGATCACTAGCGACGGCTATAAAAGGACTGGCAATGAACTCGTGCAACAGAGCTTTTGTCCCATGTAAACTTGCTGTACTGTACAGAATTTGGAGGCTTTCAAAAAAGCTAGGATTCGTTACAATCAGGTGGAGAGGTCTGCTAAACGCCGATATTTCATGATTACCTAAATAATTATTTGCAATCAGAGCCATGGCAGTTTATTCACTCTCTTGACTTCAGTAAAACTAAAAAGTAAGTAACCTCCGATATTTTCCCATCAAATGATCTCAGTGTTCACTTTTATTTATCTACTTATCCCCTCTCACATAAAAATGAAAAGTATTTCGGATATTACTTCTATGTCATATTGTTTCATTCTCTTTTTCTACTATCACTGAGGATAATGTTTCCAAAGCGTTAAAAACTCAATTCAAAGGCAGTACAACATAGGGCGCATCATGTCAGTGTTTCAGAACATTTTGTACCAATTTTAACCTCCATTATAAACTGATTGCTTCTTACTGGGGAGTTTCCTTTATGGTGGCAGAAGGCATTTATTCTCCCTCTTCTAAAAATATCTATGTCCAATGCTCTCAACTACTTTCGGCCTATCTCGATTTTACCGTTTTAAGTATAAGGTATAGAAGCTGTAGCACACGACTGACTGCACGCACAAGTGGTTTTTTAAATCATAAGTTAAAGAACTTTTATTATTACTTAGGCTCATCTGACAAATAAAAAACATATAAATTAATAAAAATAAACTAATATAAATTAAATACTCCATTATATCCTCATTTATAAATTAATTTTTCATTCATTACGTCGGTCGACGTCATACGTAACACACGGAGTATTGTATTGCGCGTAACTACATACACAATGGGTATAACTAAATGTTCGGCATGTAATAAAAATATAACGAAAAAAGTTCTTGGAATAGTGTGTAGTGGGTATGAGAAAAGTGTGCACGCTACCCATGTATGTGGAAAGTTATCTAACAAACAGCTGTGACTCTTCGTAACACTCCTGCGAGTAGAGCTGCGCCGATAGCTTATGCAATGCGTCTTGCAGATTGTCAGCATTTTGTTTCTGTTGACGAATCTGAGGATGGGGGGGAAGAAATGGGTACAATCCCTAAGCAAGGACGTCAACTCCAAATTACTTCATCAGATAACATCAGAAGTGAAAAAAAAATTAAGAAATAATTCGAAGATTTCAAGACAGAATTCTAAATATCGCTAAATTTCCATGGTGAAGCAAATATTGAGTATCCATGAATCAAAAAACTTAACAACTTAACTGTATCGCAAGTAAACAAATACCAATATACGAAACTAATATTATGTGAGGAATTATGTACGGCGGATTGGTCTCATATTGATGGTATGCAGTCACCGCAGCAAATGTACACTTTCATTAAAAATACTTTTAGTAATTTATATTCAAGGGCAACGAGAACCCTTAACAAAAACTCAGAATTATATCGACAGGTGCCATGGATTAATAAAAAAATAATTAATTTGGGTGATAAATGTGATGAGCTATTTAATAAATGGAAGAAAGACTAGAATAACATATTATTAAGATTAGAATACAATACGAAGAGAAATAAAGTAAACATGGTTAGTCGCGCCGAACATGCGCTCGAATTAATCTATTCGTATTTATCATAGATGGCAGTGGTGTGAGCAAAAATTGTCACTCCACTTCACCTTCAAAAGGAAAAGGGTCATTAGTTCAATATAGTCTTCGCTAATCCCGCCCGCCGCCCGCTGTTGCACCTTGTTGTGCTCTTACCGCAGGATCAATTTAAATAGTTTTAATTTTTATAATCGCTAGTGTTTTCGGCTATACACTATCATACATACAAACACTTACAACATTACACACCACAATATTTAGAACGAAAGTCGATTAGTGATTGTGAGTACGAGCTTCTCGGTTGTAGTGTTATGCTACTTACATATCATTTTACACTATTTTTCCATTCTGTTTTTGATTTTCTGCATTCATATTTTGCATCACTTTTCACGCTATCAGTTATGCTACTTACATATCATTTTACACTATTTTTCCATACTATTTTTGATTTTCTGCATTTATATTTTGCATCACCTTTATTTCCATAGGATCCTGTAACGTTTTTACACAATAACAAATCATTTTTACTTCGTATTTTCACGCTATCAGCACTTTCTAAATCGCTGTCAATGGAGTCTTACCTTTTTCGATCTTTTATATAGATCTCCGTAACTCTGCAATTTCGGGTTTTGTGCGCGCTGCTGCACTATTTTTTTCCTATATCAATAATATCTCATTTCTTACTTAAATGTTACTGTTTTTCAATTATATGCCTAAAACCAAAAATTTATATTTTTGACAACCGTTATTTATTTCGTTGTCATGGCAATTTTTATTCATATTCGTTACCGGTATGATGTTTTATCTCGATATATCCACATAAATACTCTTTTGCTCTAGGTCATTTACCAAAAATTTCCTTTTAATTTAAATAATTTCTCGTTCTCTCTAAAAAGGTATAAAAGCCGAACCATCGGAGAATACGGGGAGTCTCGCTTCAGTTTTCAAACGAGAAGCATCTCCTAAAGGCCTTATCCCGGGGCCGCACTGCCCCGGGATCCTGCAAGCCTCCATCTACATCTAAATTCGTCGGCGTAGTCTACTTCAAGCGCGGGGCCATACTGCTCCGGGATCCTGCAAGCCTCTATCTACATCTGAAGCCGTCGGCGTAGCCTACTTCAAGCGCGGAGCCGCACTGCTCTGGGATCCTACAAGCCTATACATTCATCTGGAGTCGTCGCCTGCGCCTTCACCTGCTAGTACCCGCGCTAGCTTTCGGCGCTGCGACTGCTTGCTCCAGGCGCTGAGTGCACCTACTCCAGGCGCTACGTGCGCCGGCTCCGGACGCTGCATGTGCTTTCTCCAGGCGCTGCGTGCCATCGCCGCCAAGAAACTACAAGCCCCGCGTGTGCCTACTTCTACAAGCGCAGCGTGTGTCACTTCGACCTTTAGGCTCCACTACAATATTGTCATATCTTTTTTTTTAACTAATTGTAATTTCACGTCATCCATCACTATCATCATATTTCATTTTTTTATATAAAATTGTAAATACCTTTTAAAAATTTAAATATATTATTTTCTTGTTCTACTTTTGTTGTTTTGTTGTTCTTAGGTTAGGTTCTCTTTTTTTTAATTGTCGCTTCACGACATGTAGTGTTATGCTACTTACATATCATTTTACACTATTTTTCCATTCTGTTTTTGATTTTCTGCATTCATATTTTGCATCACTTTTCACGCTATCAGTTATGCTACTTACATATCATTTTACATTATTTTTCCATTCTATTTTTGATTTTCTGCATTTATATTTTGCATCACCTTTATTTCCATAGGATCCTATAACGTTTTTACACAATAACAAATCATTTTTACTTCGTATTTTCACGCTATCAGCACTTTCTAAATCGCTTTCAATGGAGTCTTACCTTTTTCGATATTTTATATAGTTCTCCGTAACTCTGCAATTTCGTGTTTTGTGCGCGCTGCTGCACTATTTTTTTTTCCTATAACAATAATATCTCATTTCTTACTTAAATGTTACTGTTTTTCAATTATATGCCTAAAACCAAAAATTTATATTTTTGACAACCGTTATTTATTTCGTTTTCATGGCAATTTTTATTCATATTCGTTACCGGTATGATGTTTTATCTCGATATTTCCACATAAATACTCTTTTGCTCTAGGTCATTTACCAAAAATTTCCTTTTAATTTAAATAATTTCTCGTTCTCTCTAAAAAGGTATAAAAGCCGAACCATCGGAGAATACGGGGAGTCTCGCTTCAGTTTTCAAACGAGAAGCATCTACTAAAGGCCTTATCCCGGGGCCACACTGCCCCGGGATCCTGCAAGCCTCCATCTACATCTGAAGTCGTCGGCGTAGTCTACTTCAAGCGCGGGGCCTCACTGCTCCGGGGTCCTGCAGGCCTCTATCTACATCTGAATCCGTCGGCGTAGCCTACTTCAAGCGCGGAGCCGCACTACTCTGGGATCCTACAAGCCTATACATTCATCTGGAGTCGTCGCCTGCGCTTTCATCTGCTAGTGCCCACGCTACCTTTGGGCGCTGCGACTGCTTGCTCCAGGCGCTGAGTGCACCTACTCCAGGCGCTACGTGCTCCGGCTCCGGACGCTGCGTGTGCTTGCTCCAGGCGCTGCGTGCCGTCGCCGCCAAGAAACTACAAGCCCCGCGTGTGCCTACTTCTACAAGCGCAGCGTGTGTCACTTCGACCTTTAGGCTCCACTACAATATTGTCATATCTTTATTTTTTTTAACTAATTGTAATTTCACGTCATCCATCACCATCATCATATTTCATTTTTTTATATAAAATTGTAAATACCTTTTAAAAATTTAAATATATTATTTTCTTGTTCTACTTTTGTTGTTTTGTTGTTCTTAGGTTAGGTTCTCTTTTTTTAATTGTCGCTTCACGACACGGTAAGTAAATTTAATTCCTCTAATTTAAGATACATACATATATTCTCCCGCGCAATCACGTAATTAACGGCCACGAGGTGATAGCTAGTGCCCGGCGTGATTATTTTTCTGGTGCCTCCTGTGAGGACTTCGATTTCTTACCGAAATTTAAATTTTCTCACATAGCGTCGGTTAATTTCTTCGCTTACCGCCCGCTATTTTTATTTCCCGCAATTATTATTCATGTGTTTCTGGATGACATTGATCATTTTATAGTGTGTTACTTGTTAAAATATTGCATTTATTATTATTTGAACCGTTATTTGTGCGGATACTGGTATAAATACTTTGTATGTTTTGTAATTTTACATCATTAATTTGCACTCCGTTTTCATTAGTTCGAAAATATGGCAGCCACTCGCAAAACTCTGACTAAGGAATTACTTATTAAGGAAACATGCCGTGATGGTTATTTTACTCGCATGCAACGTATTTTCGATCTTTCAAAAACAATAAACGATGCCGCTATTCAGGATATATTTATATCACAGTGCGAAACCATCGATGATATCAGAAGTGAATATCAAAAGTGCATTCAAGACATTAATTCCATAAATATGGAACTAGATCCCGAATTTACTCCTGATTTCAACGCCTGGTGTAGCTTTGAAGACCTGTACTGCCATGTTAGACGTATTAAGAACAAAATATGCAAGCCGCAAACGATGAATGCTTCCAAGCCTAAGATCGCGTTACCTTAGTTGCCTCCCATAGAAATTCCAGAGTTCCACGGAGACCCTTCTAAATGGAGCCTCTTTTATGAAACATTTAATTCGACGATTAATTCTAATACTGAGTTAACGAACTCGGAAAAAATCTATTATCTACTTAGCAAACTTAAAGGCAAAGCGCAACATAATTTTTCGGGTATTAACCCCACCGCTGATAATTACGATTCTATATGGGATGCTTTAATAAAAAAATATCAGGACAAGCGTTACCTCTCGAGCACCTTTCTCGACTCAATATTAGAGATGAAAGCTTTACCTAATCCTGCAACTTCAACTCAATTGGAAGCATTCATTGATAAATATGCCGCATCTATCGCTGCTCTTAAATAATTAAATATACCAAATCTTTGTGATTACGTTTTTATACATTTTGCGCTCAAGCGCTTAGATCGCGACACTTCGAAGGCATTTGAAATGTCTGTCCGAGACGTACGACGGACATACCTACTTATGACAGCTTTATTAGTTTTGTAAAAGGTCAAGTCAAAATAATGCAACGCGTAAACGCACCCGCATACAAAGTGTCAACGAAAGATGTGAAGTGAAGAGAAGAAGAAGTGATAAACCCAAGTTGCCTGCCATTCCAAAGATCTCGCATTCTTATATTACATCCTTAGTTAAATATCAATGTGAGTGTCAGCGCTCAATACCAGATTCTTCAAAGTCAGTGTGTGCTGATAATATTATACCACCACCAAAACTCTATGACAGTGCCATAGCAGAGGATATTAAAATAATAAATAACTCAAATATTACTAAAAATAATATAATTGTTTATAGCGATGACATGGGAAAAAATCTAGGCATAACTTTAAATAACTCTTTAAAGGGACAAAAAGTTACAAATTGCTGCATGCCTGGAGCATCTTTTAGTGACATCCTAAATAAAATTATTGTTACTAAATTTTGCCCAAATAGTACAATAATAATTATTGTTGGTAGAAGAGGCAGTGTAAACAACAAACAGTTATTAAGATATATTGAACAACTTAATAACTTAAATGTACACAAAATTGTCTTGTTTACACTGCCTTATATACAAAGATTGCCACAGGAAAATAATTTAAGACATAATTTAAATATACAAATGCATAATTTAATATTTAATAATAATTTAAATTTGACATATAATTGTAATAATAATCATAAATTTCATGTTATTGACATAAATAATTTAATAAAAAAGTTTTGGACAAAAGATAGGTATTACCTATCCAAATATAATTTAAGACTGATAGCAAATGCAATCTTATTATTTACTTTTTAACTCAGCCAAGTTTTTGGCTACCAAGACTGCTTTTATTGAGCATAATCATTTGACATTTAATTTGGAATCAGTTCCAACTAATTTAAATTAGTAAATGAGACAATAGAGGCAATCTCTAGCAATAATAAGAGTTTAATTAATTTTGAATACAGCCCACAAATAAGTAATAAAAATTGTTTACACCTGGTGCATCAAAATATACAAGGCATGTTGGGCAAAGAGATGGAAGTTGAATTGTTTTTAAATAGTAACAATATACACATCCTTTGTATTACTGAACATTGGCTAAAAGATTATAATTTCATGTTTAATTTCAGAAATCACCAGGTGGTCAGTTCCTTCAATAGAGAAAAAAGTTTACGTGGTGGCTCCTTAATATTAGCAGATAAGTCATTATTATATAAAGAACGTAAGGATATTGTGAGCCTCTCTGTTGAACGAACTGTAGAAATGGCTTGTGTCGAGCTCGAGCACCTCATTGTTGTAAGTGTTTACAGACCCCCATGTGCTAGTTATGACCATTTTGAAAGGATTGTGGAAGAAGTTTTACTCAAACTTAGTAAACAGAACAAGTCTGTTGAAATATGTGGAGACTTTAATATCAATCTCCTTGAAACTTCTTCCATTAGTATTAAGTTTAGCTCATTGCTTAAATCGTATAATCTTGTAAATTTATTCTTAGAACCAACACGTATTGCTGGGCCTAGTGCGACCTGTATAGATAACATTTTTACAGATGTTAAGCCCTTGCATAAATCAATTATTAAAAATTTAAGTTCAGATCACTGTGGACAGTTAGTATCACTACCTTAGATACACAAAAAACAGAAAAATAAGAAAGTTGTGTTTGTTCCAATAAATGAACATCGCTTGGAGAGGTTTAGAAGTAATATAATAAAAAGACTTCCATCACTTTCATTTAAAAATAGTGCTAATCATATGTATGCTACATTATTTAAAATTATAAGTTGTGAATTTAGTAGAATATTTACTTCTAAAACTTTGTCTTTTAACAGTCGCAAATCATTTAATGAATGGGCGACAGTAGGAATTTATAAAAGTAGGCGAAGGTTATACGAGCTTTATGATGAAAGATCATATAATAGTAGTGTTATATTTAGAGATTATGTAAAAACATATTCTAAAATATTTAAAAAAGTGTGCTCCACTGCTAAGGCTTTACATATAAGCAACAAAATTAAAACTGCATCCGACAAAATTAAAATGACCTGGAGAATAATAAATAGTGAAACGGGCAAGGTCAAACCGCGCAACTCGAATTTTCAATTGAATATTAACAATAATTTAACGCGATCTGATCAAGAAGTTGCTAAGGCTTTTGAAAAACATTTTACTGATGTTCCTTTTTTGACAACAAAATCATTAAATTCTTCTCCTACTGTCACCGAATCATTGCTCAAACAAAATGTAAAGGCTTGTTCAAATACTTTTAAATTCCATAGAGTACTGCCAAAAGATATCAATAATATTTTAAAGCTATTGATGTTAAGAAAACGGCAGATTTATGGGGGATTTCCGTTAAAGTTATTTTATCTATAATAGATATATTAGCACCTTATCTAGCCACTATATTTAATATAAGCGTCGAATCTGGTGTGTTTCCTGATTTAATGAAACATAGTAAAGTCATACCTATATTTAAATCTGGTAGTACAATAGACCCCGCCAATTTTAGACCAATTTCTGTACTACCAACATTAAGTAAAATTTTTGAAAAAATTATTTTAGATCAGATGTTAAGGTTCTTTAATATTAATAAATTGCTACATAAAAATCAATTCGGTTTTACAAGGGGTCGCTCGACAACTGACGCTGGAGTTGAGCTTAATAAACATATTTTTTGTGCATGGGAGAATTCAGAGGATGCTTTGGGTATATTTTGTGACCTTTCCAAGGCCTTCGACTGTGTTCACCATGAGACATTAATCAGGAAGCTACAGTACTATGGTGTCAAGAGCACAGCGCTTAAACTTATTATTTCATATTTAAGTAATAGAATGCAGAAGGTTATTATCAATGGTAAAAGTTCTTCCGGGTCACCTGTACTAATGGGTGTTCCTCAGGGCTCGATTCTCGGCCCATTCCTGTTTCTGGTGTATATTAATGACTTACCTCACCTTGTAGGGGATAGTCATGATATAGTATTATTTGCTGATGATACTTCCTTGATTTTTAAACTTAAACGTCAATCTTTGCAATGTGACGAAGTGAATAATGATATATCGAAATTAGTGCATTGGTTTAACGTTAATAATCTGCATTTGAACGGAAATAAAACTAATTGTGTTAAATTTACAACAACGAATGTTAAAAATCTGAATACCAATGTGTTTTTAAATGGGGAGGCATTGAGCCCTGTTGTATCCACTGTTTTTCTTGGCATCACTCTTAACGCAAAGCTTCAGTGGGGCCCCCATATATCCAAATTAGCAAGCAGACTAAGTTCTGCAGCTTATGCTGTAAAAAAGATTAGAGGTTTCACTAGTGTGGAGACAGCTAGATTAGTTTATTTTAGTTATTTCCATAGCATAATGTCTTATGGGATTTTGCTATGGAGAAATGCGGTTGATTCAGAAACTATTTTTGTTTTACAGAAGAGGGCCATTAGAGCTATTTACATTCTAAAACCGAGAGAGTCTCTTAGAGATAAATTTAAAGAAATTAATATATTAACTTTGGCCTCTCAGTATATTTACGAAAATTTAATGTATGTTCACAAAAACAAAGATAGTTTTAGTATAAAAAGTGATATACATTCTGTAAACACTAGGAACAAACACAAGCTAGTGATGCCAGTTTCTCGACTCCACAGAGTCAGTAATTCATTCTTGGGGCAATGTATACGCTATTACAACAAGGTCCCGGAAAGTGTACAGGTTCTCTCTATTACCAAGTTTAAATGTTTTATTAAGCTGAAACTGTATATAAAGGGTTATTATAGTATAAATGAATACATGGTTGATAATAACCCCTGGGAATGAGGTGGTCGCTTCCAAGCAGTTTCTAAAATAAATTTTGTAAATAGTTCGTAATCATTTATATTGTAAAATTTATTTTAAAAAAAATGTCCCGCTGAGTTTCTTGCTGGTTCTTCCCAGGACAGAGGGTATTTTTTCGAACCAGTGGTAAAGTAAAAAATGACTTTCAATAAGAATTACACATGTAATGTATATTGAATAAAAATTATTCTATTCTATTCTATTCTATTCTATTCTATTCATCGAATTCTAATGACGTCACATCGACTTGTAGACTTTGTAGTAAATCTCACGACCATATTTATAATTGTCGCGAATTCATGAATTTGTCACCCGAGCAACGCCATAAATTTGTGAAAGAAAATCGTTTATGCACAAATTGCCTCAGTTCTAAACATATTTGGAACGCTTGCAAAAGCACTAATGTTTGTCGTATATGTGGGTCACGCCATCATTCGTTAATTAATTTGCAAAAATTAAATTATATCAATAAGCGAGATAAGGATTCTCAAATTGTTACAAATCACGACACGGTTGCAACGCGCCCGCGCTCTCCCGCTCCAACTCGACAGCCAGAACTTAAGGATACATCCGGTGGTGTAGCCTTTCTGTCGGCTGACAGCGCAGATAACAAACTATGTCTTATTTCAATGCCACAAAATATTAACACATTATTAGGTACTGCGCAAGTTAATGTGCTAGACCGCCATAATAACATGGTTACTTGTAGGTGCATCATTGATCCAGTTTCGCAAAATAATTTTGTCACGACCGCAGATTGCCGCAAATTAGGGCTGAATATTAAACAGTTAAATCGCAAAACTATCATAAAAGGATTAGGCGATCGTTTAAGTCTTGCAAAAGGAAAGGTGAACATCAACTTATTTAGCCGAATAAATCCCTCTAAAAGATACGCTATTGTAGGTTTGGTTTTAAATCAAATTACGGGTAATTTACCTACCGCGCCCTATGCCTACCGCTGTCTGATGAAGAATTCTCTAAGCCATCAGAAGTCAAGATACTTCTCGGGGCAAAATTATTTATTGAACTGTTGCTGCCCGTTAAAGTAACTGGACCCCCACAACAACCCTCTGCGTTTTTTACGACAATAGGCTACGTAGTCATGGGAGACGCGCAGGTTGAAGTCAACGACTCCGTTGACGTATCTCACTCTTATCTGTCCAGCGTTTCCTCCCCGCATTCAATTCATGACCAGTTAAGCAAGTTTTTTGAAATAGAGGACCTCGGCGATGCCCCTATTCTCTCCGAACAAGACAGATATTGCGAGGTGTTTTATTCTGTCACTACACAACGTGAGGAGACCGGGCGCTTTGTTGTAGGTTTACCTTTCAAGGACGAAACTATCCTCTTAAGAGATTCGTTACAAACGGCTCGTAAACGTTTCCTTCATTTAGAACGTAAATTTCATAAAAATCTAGCATTTAAATCGCAATATGATGAAGTCATCCGTGAGTACCTATCTAAGGGTTATCTTAAACAAATTCTGGAACCGCAAAATTATAGCAAGGGTTACGTTATACCGCACCATGGGGTGATCCGCGATGATAAGCTCACTTCCAAACTGCGCATCGTCCTTGACGCAAGCACTCACACACCGACTCTGGAGTATCGTTAAATGATATTTTATACGTCGGACCGCCGCTACAGTGTAATTTATTTCAAATCCTATTAAACGTTCGCCTTTTCGAAATCGCCGCAACTGCTGATATACGTCAAATGTATTTACAGATTGTAGTTCGTGAGGAAGATCGCCCTCATCAGCAAATAATATACCGCTTTAATAATAGAGAACCGCTAAGATATTTCGCTTTCCAACGCGTTTGCTTTGGTTTACGATCTAGTCCCTTCATAGCCATCCGAACCATTCGTGAATTAGCTAAACGCGAGTAAACTAATTTTCCCCTCGCCACGTACGTTGACGATATAGCCTACTCTTTTCCCAAAAAAGATGTTGCGCTAGACGGATTACAAGAGCTCATCAAAATCTTCGCATCGGGTGGTGTCGAATTGGTAAAGTGGTCCAGTAACTCCCATGAGTTACTAGAAAATGTTCCCGAATCGCATCGTTTAGCTAAACCAATTGACCTTACAAAAGATGAGTCTCTTAAAATTCTTGGCATGCAATGGTTGCCGACTTGCGATAAATATTCGTTTACTATTTTACCATCCGACCGCACTTGCACGAAACGCAATATGTTATCAACAGTGGCTCGCTTGTGGAATATACTTGAGCTGGTAGGTCTGTAATAACCAGACCTACCAGCCCAAGTATATTCCACAAGCGAGTCACAAGAGAGGTATTGGATTATTACCGCTAGACGAACGATCCGTTCGGTAATAGATAAATGCAATCATTGTTTTCGCACATCACCCAAATCTATTTGTCTACTTATGGGAGATTTGCCCCCGGTGCGAACTCAAGTTGTACCTAAAGCGTTTGTTCAAACGGGTTGCGATTACGGAGGCCCGCTGTTCATTACTCCGAAACGTGGCCGTGGCGTTCGTACCCATAAGGCGTATATATGCCTATTTGTGTGTTTGACAACTCGCGCGATTCACATTGAGCTCACCACCGATGTGAGTACTCCTACGTTCATGTCTGCCTTCAAACGATTTATATCGCGTCGAGGACCTGTGTCGGTGGTGATGCATTCTGATAACGCCAGTAATTTCCGGGGTGCAAAATCATACCTTGACGAGCTTTTTAAATTCATAACGTCAACGCAATATCGCTCTGCTTTAGTGCATCAGCTTAATGAGTATAAAATAGAATGGAAAATCACACCGCCTAGTGCACCTCACTTTGGATCATGGGAATCAGTAATTAAATCAGTAAAATCGCATCTTTACAGATTTATTGGCTCGCAAATATTAACTTACGAAGAAATGAACACAGTTTTATGTCAAATCGAAAATGTAGTCAACTCCCGTCCGCTTTGTACAACGTTAAGCCAAGATTCAAGTGAGCCGCTAGCTATAACTCTCTCTTATTTTTTGACCTTAACATCGCTTAAGTATTTACCCGCCGCCCCGGTGGAAGATTGAGCGAAACATGTGTTAGAGCGCTATCAGCTGTAAGACAACCTAGTGCAGTCGTTCTGGGACCGATGGTCGCTCGAATATCTAAGCACACTACAGGCGTGCGTGAAATGGAATGTTCCATCTGCAAATATTAAACCAGGTACAGTAGTGCTAGTAATACAGGATACCAAGGTTCCGCCATTACAGTGGGAGATGGGAGTTATAACTGACGTTCATCCAGGTCCAGATGGGATTGCAAGAGTAGCTACTATCAAAACTAGCCGCGGTATTTATAAGAGACCTGTGGTACGCTTGTGTGCACTGCCTACACAATAGTGATTATTAAAAATAGATATTAATATATAAGTTTAAGTATTGTTTGTCAATCTCGCAATTTCGTAATACTATTTATATCTTGTTTGCAAATTTTAATTAGTCATCACACACTGTCCGTAATTCGCATCATATCTCTCTATTTCAGATATATTTTGTCACTTATGTAATTAATAATAAGTTACTCTTAAAATATTTTGAAAGGGAACCTTTCAAAGGCCGGGAGTATAGTCGCGCCGAACATGCGCTCGAATTAATCTATTCGTATTTATCATAGATGGCGGTGGTGTGGGCAAAAATTGTCACTCCACTTCACCTTCAAAAGGAAAAGGGTCATTAGTTCAATATAGTCTTCGCTAATCCGCGCCCGCCGCCCGCTGTTGCACCTTGTTGTGCTCTTACCGCAGGATCAATTTAAATTGTTTTAATTTTTATAATCGCTAGTGTTTTCGGCTATACACTATCATACATACAGTAACACATACAACATTACACACCACAATATTTAGAACGAAAGCCGATTAGTGATTGTGAGTACGAGCTTCTCGGTAAGTAAATTTAATTCCTCTAATTTAAGATACAAGATACACAAGGTGATAGCTAGTGCCCGGCGTGATTAATGGTAACTGAGTATTACAGAAATTCTTATTATAAAAATAATATAATTAAAAGTTTAAATAAAAATTTAATTATTAATATTTAACAATTAAAAATGATATCGCTGGTAGGATTGTAAAATCAATAGATGAGATTATATTAAATGCCTTTAAATCGTTAAATATTTTACCAAAACGTATTGCAGACAATTTTATGAATAATTTTGACACTGTCGTGAAATATATTATGCCAAACTGTAACCAGAATATATTAAAATATGATCAAAACAATTTTCGAGTTAATGTAAATAATGCATAGCATGTACTTTAAGAAGGTAACGCCAGATAGTGTATATAAATTAATCAATAAGTTAAGTACG
Source organism: Parnassius glacialis (assembly GCA_033319125.1). Taxonomy (NCBI): domain Eukaryota; kingdom Metazoa; phylum Arthropoda; class Insecta; order Lepidoptera; family Papilionidae; genus Parnassius; species Parnassius glacialis. Next base: position 33,039,538 of record JAVANC010000026.1, on the reverse strand, counting down.
GATAAAATCAAGGGCATTGCCAATGCAATTTAACCTGTATTAAAGAAGAGACGTATCTAGATAAACTAAACTGGGCTGTGTTAGACCCGTTCATAAAAACGGGTAGTTTTTATGAACGGGTAGTTAGTAAATTCGTTTATTACTTATAATTTATATAAAAATACTTATGTAATAAAATATTTAGTACTTACATAATACATATCATTGAACCCATCTTTCGCTAATCCGTTCTATATAAACATAATGTCCTCGAAAAAGTCACTAATACCGGGGGGCGGTAATGGTAAAATTAATAATTTGATAAATCCACGACCACACGATTATTTATCATAGAACATAAGTTTTAATATCTTTCCAAATTTAAAAATAAGAACCTGGAACGAGCCTAAAAATTTGTGCGTATACTGAACTACGTGGCGGGCTTACTGGTGTTAGTCTGTTCTCATCCAGTTTCTTCGCTTTGTTCGTTATATTATGTGTCATTACAGTTCACTAAATCTCTAACGTAGAAACGTTACCAATTTTGGTGTTACCACTTACTTTTGAAGTGAATTAAAAATCAAATATTTTAATAAACTTCACCTTATTATATTGTAGTACATCCGGTTATGATTCTTATACTTTTTATGAAATACGTTCCTATTTATGAAGCAATATAAATGTAATGTGGCGTAAAAATACTCCCCCTATCCTAAATCCCCACCTTTCTTACAAGCTTGTAATAAATAAGAAGAAACTTCATCATTAATATACTTGGCTCAAGGATAGCTTAAAGGATGAAAGGATTCTGATATAAAATAATAGTAATTCTCATAGAAGGGACCTTTTTAAAACGATTTCAAAAAAGAAGGTTCTATATTCGATTAGCGGATTTTATTGTATACGGCTAAACTGAATTAAAATATTCATATTTTATTAAAAGTGTTACACTTCGTAGGCGCTATATAAATTTGAGGAAAAATTCCACCCCTAAGTGTGAAAAAAGGGAATGAAATATGAATGTAACCATTTAGACAATATTCTAATTTTTACTGTGAACTTGTGATATACTTACCGTTACCGTTACAGCCTATTAGAGGCCACTGCTGAACATAAGCCTCCTCCATAGATTGCCTCATGGGGGGAGGGGGGATATTTGAAATAGTTGCCACGCTGGGCAATTGGGTTGGCAACCGAAGCTTTTTTATTTTCAGTCACTATTAGGAAGAGCCTGCCGCCCATCAAATTTGTTTATCTCTGTCGCCTCGTACGACACCCACGGGATGATATGAGGTAGTAGATATTCTTACACCGTCACTACACGGTAACAGTGATATTCTTAAGTCCACGCAAAAGCGTAAAATAATTAAACTTTGGATAAAATGTAAAAACCGACTCTAATAACTAAAGACAATAATATGATATAGTAACATGATAGAAGCCCCTACTTTTCCTCCTTGACCCGGCTTTGATTCTTCGATACACTATTTATTTATTTATTTATGATTAATTACAACGGCTTGCGCCAATGACAGTAATTAATAGGTAAAACTAAACATATAACATAATTAACATAATTCAAAAACAAATAACAAGTCAGAGATCAAACATACTTAACAATAACTAGAGGAAATAAAATAATATAAAACAGAATAAAGTGATAACAACATACAACTTATTTACCTAACAACTATGTCTTAGCACCGACCCCAGAAGCTATTAAGTGGAAGAAATTTATTATTTCTCTACCGACTTCAAAAATGAGGAGGTACTCAATTCGACTGTATGTTTTTTTATGCGTGTTACCTCATAACTTTTTTCTGGGTGAAATTTCGATTATTCTTTTTTTATACGAATGATGGTGCTTTTCATGTGGTCCGATATAACTTTGATCAAGGTCTGACCAATAGTTTTTGGGTTATTCTTAATAATTTATATTGAAGTCGGTTGTACAAAATTTTTAATTTTAAATTATAGTTTTTGAAGTCGGTTTTTACTTTTCGTCAATAGTTAAAGTGTGTGTGCAAACATAGAATTGTACATTTAATTAAGTTACAATGCAATTAATGGACACAAAGAAATCGCAATAGTAATCGCAGTAGTAAGCAATATACTCGTAAGCAGACATGTATCGCTCTCTTGCTTTATAACAGCTGTTTATGGAAGTTTGTATCTTTCTTAACCTGTATATAACAGATTCTTCTATCTCTTTAAAATCACAGTGATAAAGTAGTCGTTTAGTAGAGACTATGATGGCTTTGGAGATAAAAAAGGGGGTTGTAGAGCGTTGGATATAAAGCCGAGTTATAAATATACTTATTAACACTATGAGAAATAAAGAGGAATAACGAAGACAAAAGCGCTTCAATTGAGTTATAAATATTGTATATAATACTCAAGATAATACTTAGTAGTACTATATAGTCTACAGCTTTACAATAGATGTATAAGAATCTTTAAAACCACATTTACCGTATTGAAGAATTATAGCTCAACAGAAGTACCGAAACTGTAGCGCTTTGTTATTTCACTTGTGTGCTACTTGGGACATGCTACGAGTATCTCGTATTATAATAATATAACCAAACGCAATACAACTTCGCTTGCTTTTTATCCTAGAAATAAACGCTCTGCCATCTTACGCTTTTGGAAGGTGTGAACGTGTGTGATTTCATCACAAACATCGGATTTGTAGTTGGAGCTACGCCTGTGGCTGGTGGTGCATCCGCTGGTAATTCAGCTACGGCCCCGGCAGCAGAACCCGCCAAGGATGTGAAAAAGGAGCAAGAACATGTAGTGTTCGATGATCAAATGGGCGATCTCTTTAACTAATAAGCTTTATCTTAAAGCTGCGATATTCCATTGTAAGCTTTATGACGCTTGTGTAATTATAAGATAATTTACGTTAATATTCTGACAATTATATACATTATAGTGGTATATATGTAGTACATAAAGTTCAGAAACAATCTTTTAAATAATATACATACATACAAACATACATAAACGATAAGGAGCTAGTACAAAAACGTCAAATATCCCGGAACTGTATATTTATAGTACATAAGTACATAATATGTAGGATATTCTATTTTAGTTCTGAGATGTGAAACGCATCTGTAACCTTCTTTGTTTGAAAATGGTAACATATATCTATGGGGTGCAGTAGCCATTTATTATTAGGTAAATATTACTAGGTATTTAATTTATAGTATTTAAAACAAATAATGTTTAATTACCGATTCCTTTTAAATGATTATCATACTTAAAAATGACCAAAAAGTTTTATACTCGGATATGTAACTAAAACTGAAACGACCAAGTTACAATGTTCTCTGCGAATTTATAGATTCAAGTAAACAACAAACTTCTGTAAGCTGTCTACACCGTATTATCTTAATTAAGTCTATTCCAAGAGTCGGATTATGCAAATTTATTTATTACCATAATATATACTTCTCACAAATAGTAATACACTATTTAAATATTTAAAAAAAAATCTAATGTTCGTCAAATAATTAATTATATTTAAAAAAGCAATTTAAGGCCATTTTTAAACCATGTGACCAGTAAATCTTAACGTTTTTAATCTAGGAATGCTAAGCGGTGTTTTAGATCCGTTATATTAGGTTGGTACATGTATATGTTACAGTTAAAACTCATAACCCGTTAAAACACTTTAGACTGTAACAAATCAGACAAAAATAGTTTTGAATAAAGACGTTTGTCAATACCATTTGTAACTGATTTTTGCAGACAAAAGTAGTTTTGACTAAGGCTTTTAACTGCAAAAATACTGGACAATAGTAATGTTGACCAATTACATCGATAAAAAGTCGTTTTGACTAACGGCCTTAGTCAAAATTAGTTTTGACTTATACTTTTTGAATTTCTGAAATTAAAAAGTTCAATTTCTTCAATGCTATAAAATTTATATCATTATAATTTGGGCCACCCCAGCGGCACATTAATCTACTATTAGTGATATTGCGAGTTTTGACCCATAGTCTGAAGTATAAATCAGACAACACCACTTTTGACTAAGAACTTTGGTCAGAACCACTTTTGACTACAAAAATCAGTCACAACTGTTTTTGACTAAGGGCATCGGTCAAAACCATTTTTGCAGTCAAAAGTGGTTTTGACCGGTTATGAATTTTGACTGTGACATATACAATGATTAAACGTCGTTATAGCTCTATTTACATTGAGACTGTTGGTCGTTATCTTATGCTTGCTTAAATTCACCATCAACATAAAAGGAAACATAATAGAATACGTAAAAAACTACATTCACTTGGGGAAACAAATATCCTTCATGAAAACTAACAACGAAGATATTACTATAGACAAGCACATCAACTGGAAATCACACATCGAACATATTATAAAAAAAAACTATCTCGATTCGCATACGCTCTATCCCAACTTCGATCGTAGTTACGAACTGTATTGAAGTCGGGTAAGTCCCGCCGCATGCACTGGAGATCTATCTGTTCAGTTGCCTGTATGCTGTCAAATCTACTGAAGACTGCAGCTTCATTTCACGTCTAACAGCCATGAAATTAAAAGTGTGATCGGAGAGTTTTTGTGTTCTTCTGCGACGGGTCTCGTAGAACTTAACTCCGACCGCATGGATAGTTTACACGACCTGGTCATTCATATCGTCCACTGCATTGCAGTCAGTTCGAAGAATATAGCACAAACGAAAAAACCGTACTGTCAACATACTACGCGTATGCATACTCTTGGCTAAGATTATGTTGTGGGGAAATATTGTACACTTTCAGGATCTATTTATACTCCTAAAGAAATGTATTAGAATCATCGGTCAAACTGAAAATCTTGACAGTTGCAAACCCTATTTCATTAAAAATAACATCCTCACACTACCATCATTATACATATTTGACATTTGCATATTTGTATTCATGAACATAAATCACTTCACAAAAGTAAAAGATAATCACAATTTAAACACACGCCACAGAGACAGACTATACCTACCACCATCAAGAATTAAAATGCTAAACCAGTGTCCAAACCGCATGGCTATAAAAATATACAATAAATTACCTATCCACTGAATATACAAAATAAAAACTGAAAATAAGATTACACTTTTTATTAATAAATTAAAAAACATTATTAACAGAAAACTGTTTCTACTCAGTCAAAGTTGTACCTAAACATTAAGTCAACAGAAATACATAAAAAAGGAAAAAGCGGTTTTGATACACAAAAATTATTATGGACAGTATCAGTACAAGTATAAATATTGTGTTGATATAAAATGTCATAAATGCTTTTATATTTTGCACGATTTAATACTGTTACATTATTTACTATATTATTAATTCATTAATGTAATTACTCTATAATGTTTGTAAATAACCTATTTTATTTCCCTTTCTCAAATTTGCAATGCCTGAAAAAGGCTACTAAGTTGAGACAAATTGTTATTATTATAAGACCATTTATTACACTTGGTTGGCAAATAAAGATTGATTGAAGAAAAAAAACATTGCATGGAGAAAGTGTTGGTCACTAAAAGAAATTCTAAAAGGAAATTACAGTATGATAATAAAGAGTACTATAATGGACACCTGCCTCTTGCTTAGTCTACTATACGGCTGCCAAGCGTGGAAATATACAAAGTGAAACAAAAAATAAATACAACACTGAGAGCAATGTAAAGGAGCATCTTAAATGTAAATAAAATACATAAAATCAAAAACAATATAATAAGACAAAGAACAAAAATAACAGATGCACTCACGCAAGCTCTAACGTAGAAGTGGAAATGGGCAGGACACGTTTCACGATACCCAGATAATAGGTGGACAATACAAACCACACGATGGAAGGGACCGGTATCTGGCAAAAGGAAAGTTGGAAGACCACACAAACAGTGGGCTGATGACATAATACATTATGCAGGAAAAGACTGGATGAGTAAGAGTAATAATAGAGAATTGTGGAAGCAGATGGAGGAGGCCTTTACTCAAAATGAGATCCATATCTCTTAAAATATACATATTTAACCGTACAAACAATAACTTATATAAAATAAGCTAATAATACTAACAACAGGTACTAAACAACATTGGAATGTAAAACGTAGAAATGTAGGGTAACGAATAAAGAGGCTTTCATATTATATATTTTGCGAATAAAATGTTTGTACGCAAAGGACTATTTTCTTGAAACAAATTCAAGAAAATTCTGAAATTGAGCACTGTAGATTATGCTGAGAAATATATATGAAATTTATTACTATTACTATTTATGTTACAAACTCTATCGCCATGGTCTTCTTACTTCCTAAATCTTCTTAATATTTGATAACAACTCACAAGCGCAGTAGCTAAGAATTCAGCAACGCATCTGCGGATTGCATTTTCGCAAGTAAGTTTGCATAAGCAACAAATATTGGTTTCGTGTGTGGTATATGAATGTTTGAATTTTGAGTTATATATGTATAATCTATTTTTGTAAAACGCCCCAAGGTACAGTAGAAATATTTATAATTAAAATATGAGCTTCTCGATTGTTAATAATCATTACTTCTTGGTGTTTAAAAATATAGTAGTTGAGGGAGTTTGAATTAATTATTTAAATAATATTGTTAATTAGACCGTATGTAGTGTATTTAATACTTTTGCTTTTGGTGAAATACATAATCTGATTCTATTTTACGGTTTGTGAAGTAACGTTAGGCAAATGGGATAGCGTTACTGTGGCTCATAATAATATATAAATAGTTGTATTGATATTGGTTTTCGTGACTTTGCTACAAGTTTCAGTATTAGTTTTGTGATATGTGTAATGGTAACTGTGACACTAAGAAAACATTTTGATTTAGAAAATGGGATTACAGCTTCTCTCTGAAACATAAAGTTAAATAACAGATAACTATAAACTGATAGAAAATTATGTTGCCATCAATCTTAAATATTTTTTTTACAGGATGGGGATGACAAACGCACACACAGCCTACCTGACGGTATGTGGTTCCTGTGGTCCATAGACATCTATCCTCGATTAAGTATCAAATGCAAGGGTCTTCAGTTCTCTACACTCACCATACGAAACACAGCAGTGTTAATCTGCTATTTTACGCTGGTAATCTGTGAGAGCGTAGTCTTTCCCGGGTCGAGCCGACCCGTTCGTGTTACAACCATAATATAGCAGAAGCATGGCTCTACCACGTATAAGAATATATATTTCACAACATTTTCGTGCCACTTAAACTTTTTATTAACTTATTCTGACTATCAAACCTTTTAATTGGTCCATGGTTATGGTATTCAGGTCGGGCAATAATAGGCCGAGAATTGTGCGCACCGTCAGGATGGCATTTGCTGGGACAAATATCAGTGTGTCCCAGCCGGATATAACGCAAAAACTGATGGAGCGCATAGACGACCTGAAGTAGAGAATCGCTGCTTGGGAGAAGCGAATTCGGTGATATACCGAGAGGTCAACACGGTTCAACCAGAATCGTCTCTTCCAGAGTGATCTGAAGAGGCTCTGTGAATCATTGGAGCGGCCAATGCTACGTGAAACGGGCCCAGCACCGAATCAGACCAAAATGTTGGGTCGATTGTTAGATCAGAGATCTTGAGTTAGATGCTTAAGCTAAGATTGTAGACAGTATAAACCTTTTTGACATTTGCCATACTCACCTCTTATGATACCTAGGGGACCAAATGGGTTTATAGATTATCTTACGCCTCCATCACGCGGCTGTTGACTAGTATACGCTAATGAGAATAATTTATTTATTTATAACTTCTTTCCAATGGAATTTCGTAAAAATATATTTATAATATTATTGAATTTTATAAAAAGTGCTAGCGGACTTATTACTAATAGGCTTTATTTATGATTTTGACCAAATTATATCGGTTAAAAGTGTATTGACCAAGAATGTTCGTCAAAACTAATTTTGATTTTTCTTACTCATATGATTAGGCTATTTGGTCTAATTAAATATTACACCAAACATGCAATATCATTGACAATAAGTTAAGGTGCGCGAACATTTAGATTATATAATGATATAATCGTTAACCACAAACAAAAAAAAATTATTTTGAAAGAATTGAACTAGAACGTTGGTCAAAACTACAATCGACTACAAAATAAGTCAAAACTGTTTTGACTAAGGACATCCGGTTACCGGTTATGAGTTTTTAATGTAACAATTTCATACAAAATTATCCGCTTACTATGAAATCAATTAAAATAAACTAATGCAAGTATTTGAATACAAATAAGGCTTCTGACCTTTTAACAGCAGATTCGGTAAATGTATGGGCAGTGAAGTGTAATAATACCAAGAAAAGCAGTCAAATCAAAAAGGCTTAGCTCCTCCTCATTGAAAGGCGATGACACTGTGCTTTTACATCTATACAAATAAATAAAAATAATATATAAATGAAGTGTCTGTTCGTAATGTCAAAATAACAGCTTTTTACTAAATGCATATGAAAATATATACGGTACTTATAATAAAAAAATAGCATTTTTGTCTGTCTGTCTATCAATATGTTTGTGCCGGCTAATTTCCGAAACGGCTAGATTTTGACATGATTATCCACTGATAAGATCCTTATGACATCAGCTATCTGTCACTACAGATAGCTGATGTTATAAGGAGTCACATAAGCTACATTTACTTTAGAATAAGAATTAGTGTTCTGAGCGAAAAAATTAAAACCCATGAAATTGTAAACAAAATCAAATTGAAAATTACTAAAAATTATTCTGATCAAAGTCGTGGGTACTGCTAGAGCTAGTGTAAGTTGAATGTGTAGTTGAATTAAAAAAACGTTTAAACGTTTAGTTTTAATGCTGAATTTTGCTAACATTATTCTTCATACACACTTCATTTATACTGTAACCTATTTTTTAGCACTTAACGCCCAGACTCTACATTTTACGTGCCTTTTTAATGACTCAATTTCCAGCGAGCTTTTATATTCACTCACACACTCAACTGTGCTGTAGCAGTAAGGGAATAAAATGAGAGCTGGAGCAATAGCACTCCATACGATGGTGACCATTCCATTGCGGCTTACCTGAGTTCTTTCAAACTTTTTGATGAAAAATATTATATAAGTTTACATATAAAATTAAAATAATTTAATTTTGAGTTAAAAATAAACTGTTATCATTATTTAAGAAAACTAGACTATTATTTTTATTTATCCAAGAAATAGACATGTCGAAGGGTTTACTTTGAATTTAAAACGATGATTAGCCATAAGGTCTTTAGTATTTTTATTTTTTTTTGTTTAAAATGTAATGAGACTATTAAAAATAAACGGTTCTTCTGTTTATCTTTTTTTTATGTTAACTAATGACATAGTAACGGCTTAAAAGATGTTATCACTCCATATTTTACCGCGGATGTTGGAAGAGGCAACTATTGGCAATACCATAAAATCTTATGGCTCGAGATAATCGTGGGACTGACGGACAGACGGGCGGACAGACGGACAGACGGACAGACGGACAGACGTCGTGAAATCATTAAGTGACTTCGCAAGCTTCGCCACTTAATAAGTGACTTCGCAAGCTTCGCCACTTAATAATTATCAAGTCGGTTTAGCAGAAGAGAGAGCAGAGAGAAAAAACGGTGAACATAAATAAAAAAAGTATACGCGTTGAATAAAAAAACCTTCTCGTTTTTTCACCTCTATTCAAAAATCATAATGTAACTATAATGATTGACAGCGAAACTTCAGTATCTTTCGTAAACCCAGCTTTTAAGGGATTTTTCTTTTATATAAGTAAAGGTGATAAGCGAACATACAACCAACCTGATGGTAAGTTACCAGTACTTTCCAAGCTTCTCCGGTTCTCGTAACCATACGAAACACAGCATTATGCTGCTATTTGACGCTGGTATTCTGTGTTTTTGTTTGCACTGTAGATACAACTTGTCACCGGGATGGTGACAAGTTGTAAAATAATTGCTCCCAACTATTTTTAAAAATTAAATATTGTAAATTGATAATATCCACCTCGATTTTGAGTTACAGTTGTTAAATATTAGTATTTGTGAAGTAAGTAAAATTTAGAAGTACCTATTTTAATTACATTGTGTTTAGTGTTCCAACCAAAATCTGTAACGAACATCATTTGAACTTACAGTAAGTGTCATTCTTGTTATCCCTTTAACATTTTAAGATTTACCTTTTAAGTATGTATCGTCCTGGATTTCATTTTGAATTATTTAATTTGAGATAATACATTATAATTTAATTTGAGATCCGTAAATAAACTCATACATCTAGACATTTGTAAGCAAATGTCTAAATGTATGTCTTTATTGATATATCTGCTACTTCGGTTTTCTTTCTTTGTTTTCTTTTGATAGTTACACTTAATAGTAAAAAGAAAACGCGCCAATTGTATAACCAAATTCAAATGGCACTTAAAGAACTTAAGGCTCACAACTCATACTGCTCCTTTAACGATCAGTGTGAGCTGTTGTGTAAAGAAAGGGATGACAATGAAAGGGAAATAATAAATATAATTGCTAAAAAACCTGAGCTAAAAAGCGATATAGTTAAGTTGCATAAAGAATATACATTTCTACAATATACAGTTTTAAAAGAATGGGATCAACTTCAGAGAACAGTCGCTGAGTTTGACAAATGCAGCAAAGAATATGAGCAATATCTCAGATTAATTGCTGCATGGCAGTAACAGTTAAGTGAGGCTAATGAGCAGATTGTGCAATTAAACAATACATAGATAACTTGAAAGCGTCCCAAACTCAAAGTCTGTTCAATAAGCTCATAGAATGTGAATCTTCTAAAGCATCGCAACCCTACACAACAATATTTTTTTTTACGTGGTAGAGCTATGCTGCAGCTATACGAGTATTAATAGTATAGTTGTATCACGAATGAGTCGGCTCGACCGGGGAAGGACCACTTGACACTGTTGTGTGTCGTATGGTGACTGTAGAGTACCGGAGACCCATTTTACTGGAAAAGAGGCATTCCATCTCAATCCTCACAGGTGACGACGCATCTGCATTTTGATTATTTATTAAGGACAAATGTAGATGTCTGTGGGTCATAGCAACCACTTTCCCCCACAACAGTATTTATTAGTGTTAAGGTAGAACAGCTTTACAGTAGCTAATTAAAGTCATAACAAGAGTAACACGTTCCTCTTCTCATTGACACTTTCCGTATGTATATTTGGCTAACATTCTGAGAAACATTCATAATGTCCGTTCAGATCCATTCCATCCAGTCCATTCAGTTTTCAGTTTTTATTTACACTTTAGTCTAAATACTAACAGAAGACAATTCAGTATTCAGATTTTGCTGTGTTGAATAAAGATTTATAATAATGTTCACGACAAGCCTACTGCCTTTAAGCAGCAACTGGTATAAAACAAATATATTTTAATATAACGGATCTGAAAATAATGGCAAGGACAAATATAGACATGAAGAAAAATCTGTTATTCAAAATCCTTATACAAGAGAAAATATCCACTTGATCGTCACATAACATTTGTATTCACACTCAACTTTGAAAACCTTGCCGTGTAAAGGGGTAATGTAAACTCTACATTTGTGAAACGCCGCGAGAAAAATTCTCAATTTCTTTCCAAGAAATCGCGTAAGGGAGCTAAAGCCGCGTAACGTGTATACCACTGAGTCATAAACACATAGGATGAAATGAAACCGAACACTATTTGCGGTTCCTTCGGGAACTGCAGAGATGCGCGCTCACCGAAAGGAGTTTAATATTATAAAAGGTTAGAATCGAACACTACAGAGTTCGTAAATATTTACTGATGGCCCCGCTGTAATATCACCTAGTCTCATAGAGGAATATAAAGTCAGTAATGTCCTAACTATAGTACATGTTTCAGATAATTAACGTTGCCTACGTATACGTACTAGTATTAACTTTAGTGATAATTTTTAAAAAATAGGCGAATTCAAAAAAGGAGGCTGTTCTCAATCCGACTGTTTTTTATTGTATGTATGTATGTTGCGCGATATCTTCGTCAATTGTTTATTGATGATTTTTTTAAAGGGCAAATACAATATTTTATGTAAATTTTAAATGCTATTCTTATTTTTTGTGATTTTCCTAAATCTACACAAAAGGCTCAAGAAATGTAAATTTTACTAAAAAATTAAAAGGCGATTTTAAAAAACTAAAAAGATATAATAATGATGTCTTGTGTTTCCGTGAACAAATATATTTTATCGCGAATAATTTTAAAGTGAAGGTAGTTGAGTCTTGGTTAACATTGGGACATCAAACACCTCAATTCCCCCCGCCGGCATGGGTGCTGTAAAGTACTCGAATTGCAAATTCAAAATAATTATGTATACGCGACAAAATCCGTAAAACTTATTTTCATTTAAAAAAAAAATAATTTTCACATAATAAATACCTTCTGAAGTCAGGGCCTTAATATCTTCTGTACACGTCTCAGCACCGACGTTAAAAGATCAATCATGTAAAAATATTTTTATTATTTTTATTTATTTGAAGGTGATTTTGTATTTTAAGTTACAATCACATTTATTTGTTTATTTTTTTTAAATATTAGTATTTTATTTACTAATATTAAAAAAATAAACAAATTTATTGGTTATTGCAGCACATGTTACTACTAACTTCGACCAAAAACGATCGTGGATGCAATGCTACATCTAGAAGAGTTTTTTCACTGCTAGCCGTATGACAAAGCTTTAGTGGCTCAGCGAGGTATGCAATTTTAGAGTTCATTTTAATGAACCAAATTTCAACTTTCTTGTTTATTTAGGTTAGCTGAAACTTTTAAAATTATTTGCGACATGGCAATTAAAAGCGTTTTGTCATTAGATATAAAATATTTAAAAAAATGTACAATACCTAATGTTCGCCTATGTAATGATTTCTTATATTTACGCGAAGACTACACATTAAATGAAACTAATTTTTAAGGATTTTATCCCGATTAATTTAACTTTTTTAATTCCTGGGTAATGGTAATGTTTTGGGTGCTTTACAGCACGCCCGTGTTCGTCGTTCTTACTGTTCCTGTAAATCCAAGATTCTACAAGCGGTACATAGACGACACATTCACAATCTGACAAGATAACTGTATTTTTAGACCACTTTAATTCCATAAACTCTAAAGTACAATTCACAATGGAGCTAGAGCCAAACAATTTTTTAGCTTTCCATAGATGTTTTAGTCATCCGAAATCCTGATAACACTATTGGCCACACTGTGTATAAGAAAAAGACCCATACCAACTGATATTTAAATGGTTAATCGCACCGTCATCCATCACAGTTAGCTACCGTGGGAAAATCTTTGTTTCAGAGAGCACGAGGGATCTGTGACAGAAAACATCTGGCCGCTGAGCTTCAGCACGTCGCCTTGCTCGAGCAAGTTTTACAAGACAACAAGCTTCGGGTCCCGCGCCTACGTCACAGGTACTGAATGAAGCCGGCCACAGTCGAGTGTATGCCTGCTATACTACCCAATATCAGAGGAGTCACAAACCAGGTTGGCTGCATCTTGAAGCGAGCTTCCATTAAAACATACTTCAAGCCGCCGAAGAAGGTTAGTCAATTTTTACCAACCGTCAAGTGTCATATCCCTCCACAAGATTCAGGAGTGTACAAGCTGGATTGTGAATGTGGTCTCTTTTACATAGGACAAACAAAAAGATCTATCTCTTTTACATAGGACAAACAAAAAGATCTATCTCTTTTACATAGGACAAACAAAAAGATCTATAAAAATCTTTTTGTCTGTCATATGTTAAAGAGACCACATTCACAATCCAGCTTGTACACTCCTGAATCTTGTGTAGGGATATAACCCGCGTGAAAGAACATATAGCTGACTTGAAGCACCGACGTTCCGGGAAGTCTGCAGTGTGTGAACATGTTCAAGATCGTCCCTGTCATTACATTAGGTTTGATAGACCACAAAACAAAAAACACCGATTCCTACCAAGGATGATTCGCGAGGCTATTGAAATTAAAAAACATCCTAATTTCAATAGAGTAGATGGATGGGTGCTGCCACCTGCTTGGGATCCTATAATTTATATTTAATATATAATTTATATATATATATATATATAATTATTATTTTTTTAAAAATAAAATTAAATCCAAACCCAAGCATACCACCGCAAAACTTCAAGACACTATAAGCTCATTCTGCGTAGATCGGACTTAAAATTAATATTCAAAAACTGAAAGTTAACGAGCTAACTATGACATCGAGACGTCAAACACCTCAGCCCCTCCCCCCCCCCCCCGCCCGTGACCATGGGTGCTAAATAAAGGTGCTAATAAAGCACCCGAAACGTCAGGAATTAAAAACTTAAATTAAACGCGATAAAATCCGTAAAAATTACTTTCATTTAATGTTTATATACGTTTTATTTTTTAACAGAAATTTACTTAAAGGTAGTCAAGTACCCTGTAATGGCTAATTGTCGTTATATGTTCCTTAAGTTAAAATTGACGGCTAATTTAGAAATTTCGTGGAGACCTGTAAACAAACATACATAGGTGTCAGTAAAAAACAACATTATCCTGTTTTTGGGCCTCAAAACAGTTGGTGAAAACATTACCGCTTAATACTAGTTTCTCTAACTATATTTTAAGTGGATCCGTTAACCCTGTATTATTCGAATTAAATTATGAATTCAAGTCACGGTTAGTAATCGAATTGTCGCTACTCTGCTGTTCGGTCTGTTACCCTCTAGTCAGCCACAAAGCGTTTCTTAATTAACTTCTAACCCACGCTATTAATTAGTTCTACGTAAGTAATTAGTTAACTAACTAACCCGTTCGGCTAAATCAAGGATTCATTTGAACTATTTCAATATTGATATTACAAACACACTCATATTATAACGTCTCCCATTGTTAATTCAAATATTGGCTATGTATGTCTCTCAATAAAATATATAACTAACAATTTTACTTTTAAGTAGGATGTCTAAAAAATGATCTAAAAAATATTTACTTTTGATGAAGATTAGTCAGTTAGTAGTTAGATTAGTATTTACTTTTTATGAAAGACTAAACTACAATGAATGTATAATGTTCTGATGACTGTCATAAAGTGATTAAGAATTTGGCTACGTTGCAAGTTTAATTCCCGAACGTTACAAAAATTATAGTTACATGGTGTATGTCCCACAGCTGGGCTCCACACATTTCAGAAAGGGCACGGTACAAGTATTACAAAATTCCTACAGCTTACAAATGATTGTACTAGGTCTGGGTGTTTGGCCTCGTGCTATTTAGGAATATAAAATGCCTCCACGGTACAAGTCATCAGCCTTGGTGACTTTCATCTATGGGTAACAAACATAGCCTGCGGCAGGTTATGCCGAAGTCTGAATTAATTTTCTTTTTGCAAGTTGGTTAAAGTAGGTAGGTAGTAATGTTGACAAATTCTCCGTTTTAGTCTCAGTCTGAATTCTTAAATTCGATTTAGTTTTACTTAAAATTTCTATTAACATTAAAACTTCTATCGATTCAAAGATTAAGACTACTTGAAAGTACAGCTTGAGTACTTTTTTACGTACACGTAGTAGTGCCATGCGGCAGCTTTAGAGAGTAGATAAAGTCGTTTTTTATTGGTAAAATATTTTTTAGAATCGGTATTTGTCCACGCGAATGAAGTCGCAGTATATAAGCAAGAATTTTGTAAGTTTTACTATTCGCTTTGTTATTTAATATTGGAAAAAGGAATGGATTTCCTGACTGGCAAGGTTTTCAGTCCGGACCAAGCATGTGTGTTCTATATTAGCAGAGTCATTCAACATTTCATCATTCATTCATTTTTCTTCAACGGTCAGAGGAAAAAATTGTGCGTGCGTGCGTGCGTGCGTGCGTGCGTGCGTGCGTGCGTGCGTGCGTGCGTGCGTGCGTGCGTGCGTGCGTGCGTGCGTGCGTGCGTGCGTGCGTGCGTGCGTGCGTGCGTGCGTGCGTGCGTGCGTGCGTGCGTGCGTGCGTGCGTGCGTGCGTGCGTGCGTGCGTGCGTGCGTGCGTGCGTGCGTGCGTGCGTGCGTGCGTGCGTGCGTGCGTGCGTGCGTGCGTGCGTGCGTGCGTGCGTGCGTGCGTGCGTGCGTGCGTGCGTGCGTGCGTGCGTGCGTGCGTGCGTGCGTGCGTGCGTGCGTGCGTGCGTGCGTGCGTGCGTGCGTGCGTGCGTGCGTGCGTGCGTGCGTGCGTGCGTGCGTGCGTGCGTGCGTGCGTGCGTGCGTGCGTGCGTGCGTGCGTGCGTGCGTGCGTGCGTGCGTGCGTGCGTGCGTGCGTTTGTGCGTGCGTGCGTGCGTGCGTGCGTGCGTGCGTGCGTGCGTGCGTGCGTGCGTGCGTGCGTGCGTGCGTGCGTGCGTGCGTGCGTGCGTGCGTGCGTGCGTGCGTGCGTGCGTGCGTGCGTGCGTGCGTGCGTGCGTGCGTGCGTGCGTGCGTGCGTGCGTGCGTGCGTG